>CM029016.1:104540557-105010557 GCA_016801055.1 Panax notoginseng | reverse complement strand
ACGCCCCCTAATTCAGACACTAATATTTTGAATTCGGTGCTTCACGATCTCATTCTAATAATACACTAATAACTCATACAGCGGAATAATAGAATAATTTACATTGATTTATTATAATTATTCTTGTCCCAAAGTCTCACAACCATAACTAGCATATTACATAGATTAAGTTCAAATATAGCCTAAACATAGATTACTTGCTTCTTAATACAACATAACATTAATTTTTCTAGCTTGAGGGACTAAAGCTAATCTGTAGCCTTGCCCTTGCCTTTGTCCTTCCCTAAGGTACTTCCTCGCTCTGCTTTAACTTTAATATTTTTAGGAAAAGAAAGAATGAGTAACAAATTTGCCCAACAAGTAATATAACAATAAGGGTTAACAAATATAAAGTTTGAATCTCAATAGTATAACAGTAAATAATAGTTCAAGAATAACAAGAAATATCAATTGTTCTAAATAAGAGTCGCTATGGAATGAATGATATCAATAAGATTCAAAGGTTTAATAATTTCAAAGTTCAAGAAGAATGAACACTAAGTAGTCGTTATAGACTAAGAACTCCTGCTAGAATTAACAGTATTATACTGAAAATCCAATATAAACTATGACGCCCCAAAAATAGGTCCACACAACCAATTTTGAGTCGCCAAATATATGGTACAAAAGCCAAATACAAACTTCTTTAATACAACTATCGTGCAAAATACGACAACACATACTCTGTGAGTTTGAATACAAATATTGTCTTCTAGACAATATCCAAACTCCAATAAAGTCCTCATTACAATTATTGATGCACTATTTTACAAAATAGTGAGTACTGCTATAATAATCATCTTGAACCATCACTCCACACCCCGACTAGTTCCAGCTATATTCTCATCTCCTGAGAAGAATAATAGAACTAAAAGGAAAAGGGTGAGCTCAACTAGCCCAGTAAAGAATACTATGACTAAGATAATATAGAACAAATTATCCTTAGCCCTCAATAGGGAAAATATCTGATAGAATACAATAGACAACAAGTTTTAGAATACAACTGCAGTGGAAATAACAATCTATTAAAAAAGTCAAGTAGAGCATGATATCTACTATCTTCTATGATTTAAAAGTCCATCATCAATATTTTACCCCTGTAACATCATTCAATAAATATTTTAAATCAACAAAGTATGTGACATCCCCAACTCCGGATACTTCATTTCCACAGGATTTGGTGCTCACTCTTCAAAATATTTACATCTAACTACCCATAAACAAGGATAAAGACATAGCTTAAATAAATATCTTCCCCATTAAAGGGTTACATCAACTTAAAACATTCCCATGTAATCTAACCTTTAATTATTACATAATTCTGCGGAATACATCACATAATAACATAAGTATTATAACATAAATTCAGTTAAGTAAATTCAAATAACCCTTTATCACTTGGACATTTTGCCCTTTCCTTTGCTAGAAGACGGCTCATCAATTTTCTCAACTTTAGCTGCAGTGTTAAATGCAAGAGTGAGCAAACAATTACGCACTGATATATAGAGTGATAATAGCAGTAACATAAGAGTAAGCAATGAATACTGAGTAATTAAGAACTTGTTCTTCGAGTCAAAATTTGTAAACAAATTTGAGGTTTATATCTGAGGGTCTTTAAGACCATGAAATATGTCCCAAGGTTATTAAGTATTTCTACTTCAATCTTTAACAATCATTAGACTATACAGACTTTTACCTTCTACTTAGGGGGATCAGCCCTTCGTACCATGTATTGTGCACAAACATCTAAACGCTAACGCGTACATAATCCCCTATGTTAGGGTTGTTCATCTCAGTTTGACTTTAGGATTTTCCACACTAAAGAAAGTTTAGTTTGGAACTAGCTTATCAGTTGTTCTAGAATTTTAGAACACTCGTCAATTATGGATTAGTCCAACCAATAAAGGTTTATTTGCTATTCAAGGGTTTAACTCAATAATATAAGATTGAACAACAATAATTAAGTCGAAGATTGAATATCAACAATATACAATTGAATAAATATTGTATATGCAAAGTGATATATCTAGAAGAGTTAAAAAATCTCATTTGAAACAATGAACTTGAACAGTTTATGCTTTGAATGGCAAGAACAAATATTAGGAACTTGCTCAATAAAATATTAGATTAGAGTTTTAGAAATATGCATAACGATGTCAAGTTAGGAACAAGAAACTTGCTCAACGTAAATATAAGGTTTAGGAAACTTTCATCACAATATCACATTAGAAATATAAAACCTGCTCGATGTAAAAGAATTAGAACACAAGAGCTTGCATAATCATAAACAAGATGGAACCAAGAAATTTACTCAACATAAGATTAGGGTTTAGAAAACTTGCCTCGTGCGTAAGCTACACAATTACTACAAACGTTCGCCAAATATCTTACATATACCGTTAGAATCACAATTCCAATTAGTTATGTTAACATTAACTTCATGGGTTCACTTCTCATTTTAGTCAAGTCTATAGTCTCTAGCTTAAGACTTGATTATTTTAATCATTTATGTACCATGAATCTGCACTCCTAATTATAAAATAGTACCCGACATGGGGATTGCATATCAACACAAATTCTCATGACATCACGTTACGAACTTTCACAACTTACTAATTAATAATCTTTAGTTTCAACATTGTGATTACAATATGTTATTACGTTTTCTAACATGTTTTAGGTCCTTTTACAATGATTAAAATATGTTAAGTTAACATTCTCCAAGCTATATTGTTAACAGTTTATTACTGGGTTTGACTGACCACTGGCGCGACCGTACCATGGTTACCTTTGAATTTGGTGTGCCCGCGCGACAGCGCGCCCACGCTCGGCACCAGAATTAGTTTAGGAGAACACGAACACGAACATAGACTCTATTCTAAACCAAAAATCCCAATTTCACAGTAACATGGATAAACCCACACACTACAAACTTAACTAAACCCTCATAACATATACAATCAATCATTCTAACACCTAAAACAACTTACATAACCAAATTTAGAGGATTAAAATCATGTTTTTACCAATTTCTTCATATTTCAACACTTTTAGTGAATTCAATCGCCAAATCTATGTTTCTTAACCAATTTACATAATTCCAATTGTGTTGTTTTCATTTCTGAATGTATTAACATAATTTACGATCAATTTATAGATTACTACAAGGATTAAACACGAACTTTTGGTCTCAACAAGCCATTTTCATATATATATATATATATATATATATATATATATATATATATATATATATATATATATATATATATATATATATATATATATATATATATATAACACTGTTACTATAATTTTCTTCTTACAACCCAATTCCACGAATTTGATCACCAAACATTACTTATATATGATAATTAACAAATTCTACAAAACTATACACACATATATACAACAACCCAATGTAACTTCCAATTCACAGAGAATAATCATTGAGAAATCAAAACATGGAACTTAGGAGTAAATTATACCTTTAATTCCTTGATTTAGCAAGGATGATGACAAGGTTTCACAAGCCTTCTTCTTCCTCTGATTCTCTCTTGTTCTTCTTCTCTCTTTCCCTAACACTCTGTGTTTTCTTACTTAGCCTTAGGAGAAATAATACGCGTAAGATATAAACTGAAGGCTTCCCATGTTCATCAGTTAAAAAAACAAATAGGTCATCTGTTGTATTATGCCAAAGGCCACAAGGCCATGTTTGGCTATACTAATATAACCCTCAGTTTATTTTTATAATCCTTATATTATATAGTTCCTTGTCACACCATTATTTAATTAATTTTAATAACTTACAATTACAATTATAATTTCTATTATAATTATATTTATGCTTAACAAATTATTACACATCTAATTTAATTATTAAAATAAACTAGAACATCACTTTATTTAAGTTAATTATCTCATTAGATATTAAATAATCTATTTAATTTAATTATTTCATTAAATTAAATCTTCAAATAATAAAATTATCATTCATTAATTTAGTTAATATACACACTTAACTAAATTATTACACCACCATTTCACCAATTATTTATTTATCTTAATAAATACACTAATTATTTAATTCAATAAATATTTAAAATTAATTACAAAATTCTCGTTCGTTACATCCTTCCCTCCTTAAAAGGATTCTGTCCCTAGAATCACGACTCGATAAATTCATTTGTTACATTCTTCCCTCCTTAACAAAATTTTATCCCCAGAATCACTATACAAGATTAAGCAAATAACTGTGGATAATTTCTTATCATAACCTTTTCAAGTTCCTACGTAGCATCTTCAGCATTGTGGTTCCTCCAAATTACCTTAACAGAAGGTATTATTTTATTCCTTAGTACTTGCAATTTCTTGTAAATAATCTGAACATGGACTTCTTCATAAGACAAATCTTTGTCAAACTGTAATGGTTCATATTCTATGACATGTTTATAATCGGACTTATATGGCCTTAATACTGAAACATGAAAAATGTTGTGAATATGTTCTAATTCCGGAGGTAGCTACCTCATACGCCACTTCACCAACTCGTCGTAGCACGTCAAAAGGTCCTATAAACCTAGGGCTTAATTTTCCTTTTTTACCAAATCGGATTTTCCCTTTCTAGGGAGATACTTTCAAAATACGAAACTACCGACATCAAATTCCCGATTTTGTCGGTGTGGATCGGCATATTTCTTTTGTTTATCCTGTGCAGCTATCAATCTTGCCCGAATCACCTTGATGATCTCAACAGTTTGTTATACCAATTCTGGACCCAACAGATGTCGTTCACCTACTTTGTCTCAACATAACGGAGTTCTGCATTTCCTGTCGTACAATGCTTCGTAAGGCGGCATGCCTATACTTGTGTGATAACTATTATTATAGGCAAATTCAACTAATAGTAGATGGTCATCCCAATTCCCTTTAAAATCCATAATACATGCTCTGAGCATACCCTCCAATGGGGATGATACGTTGTGCTCATTCTCAATTGCATCCCCAAGCATTCTTGTAGCCGTTTCCAAAAAATTGATGTGAAACGTGGATCTCTATCTGATACAATTGACACCGGGACCCCGTGTCTTGAAATAATTTCATTCTCGTATAGTTTTGCCAACTGATCTAGGTTAAATCTAATCTTTATTGGCAAAAAGTGTGCCAACTTTGTCAATCGATCGACAATCACCCAGATAGCATCATAACCTTGCTGAGTTGTTGGAAGACCTATCACAAAATCTATTGTGATATGCTCTCATTTCCATTCTGGTATCTCTAACGGTTCCAACAATTTTCTTGGCCTTTGATGTTCAACTTTAACTTTTTGACACTTAAGCATTTCACCACACACTCAGCAACATCCTTTTTCATATTCGACCACCAGAAATGATGTCTGAGATCCTGGTACATTTTTGTACTTCCAGGGTAAATCGAATATCGTGAGTTATGAGCCTCAGTCGGAATTTCCTCCTTGATCTCTGGTACGGCTGGGACCCAAATTCTCCCTTCGAATCAGAGTAATCCTTATGAATCAACTTTAAACTTATTTTCTTCACCATTAGATAATTTTGTCCTTATTTTTTCACAGTTTTCATCCTGAAGTTGTGCATTCCTTACCTTATCCACCAAAAAATTTCATCTGATTCTGTCGAATATTTAATTTCCAACTCCATATTTGCCATTTCTGCTACTAGCTCCTTCTGAGCAGTCAACATCATTAATTTCTCCCGTCCCTTTCTACTTAAAGCATCAGCCACAACATTCGCCTTTTCAGGATGATAGAGAATCTCACAGTCATAGTCTTTAATCAACTCCAACCATCTTCTCTGTCGCATATTCAGATCCTTCTGTGTAAAGATATACTTTAGACTTTTATGGTCTGTATATATCTCACACCTCTCTCCATAAAGATAGTGTATCCTAATCTTCAGAGCAAATACTACTGCAGTCAATTCCAAGTCATGAGTCAGATATCCTTTCTCGTAATCCTTCAATTGACGTGATGTATACGCAATAACTCTGTTGTTGCAGTAAGCACACAGCCTAGTCCTTTGTGCACTGCGTCACTATACACCACAAAATTCCCTGTATCATCAGGTATTGACAACACAGGTGCTGAACTCAATCTCTTCTTTAATTTTCAAAAACTTTCCACACACTTCTCTGTCTAAACAAACTTAACTGCTTTCCTAGTTAAATTCGTCAACGGAGTTGCAATCTGAGAAAAATCTTGAATAAAATGCCTATAGTAATCTGCCAATCCTAAGAAACTTCTTACTTCTGACGGTGTCTTTGGCTGATCCCAGTTTATTACAGCTTCAACTTTCGATAGATCTATCGAGATTCCGTCCTTGTCAATAACGTGCCCAAGAAACTGTACACGTTCCAGCCAAAACTCACATTTCAAGAATTTAGTGTATAACTTTGCTCTCCTCAATGTTTCCAATGTCACTCTTAAGTGTACCACATGTTTCTCCTTGGTCTTAGAATACACTAGGATATCATTAATAAACACCACTGCAAATTTTTCTAAGAATAGTTTAAACACCATGTTCATCAGATCCAAGAACGATGTAGGAGCATTGGTTAAACCAAATGACATAACCAGAAACTCCTAATGACCATACCGAGTTCTGAATGCCATTTTCGGTACATCCTCTGGCCTCACCTTTAGCTAATGATAACCACTCCTCAAGTCTATCTTTGAGAAATATCTCGCTCCCTTTAGTTGGTCAAACAAGTCATCGATTCTCGGTAACGGATACTTATTTTTAATCATGACCTTATTCAATTCCTGGTAATCAATGTAGAGTCGCATCGATCCATCTTTCTTCTAAATAAACAACACTGGCGCTCCCTATGGCGATACGCTCGACTGAATATACTTCTTGTCCAGTAATTCTTATAACTGTACCATCAACTCCTTCATCTCTACTGGGGCCATTCTATATGGGGCTTTAGATATCGGGGTCGTTCCTGGCACTAAATCAATCATAAACTCAAGCTCTCTTTCCGCCGGTAGTCCAGGAAAATCGTCTGGAAATACGTCCACAAAGTCTCTAATGACTGGTATCTCTTCTAGCTTCATACTCTTCTTCTGTGTATCAACTATGTAGGCTAGGTATCCTACACATCCTTGTCTCAGTAAGTTCTTGGCTTGCATCACCGTCAGACAACTTGCTTGTCGAGGTGACTTGTTGCCATAGAACACTACCTTTGACGGAGTCATAAGGTTAACACATTTCTTTTGACAATCAATTACTGCCCCGTAATTGAATAACCAGTCCATTCCCAATATAACATCAAATTCCCCAAGTTTAATTGGTTTCAAATCTAACATCTTCTCATGACCCTTTATATCCACCCTACAATTCTTATATATAAACCTAACAGGAATCAATTCCCTATTCGTAATTTCTATGCTTAAAGGGAAATCTAATTCTTCCTGAGGTAAATCTAAGTTCTGAACAAAATCATCGGATATAAATGAATAACATAAGCATTAATACCATTAATCGGAATGATACCTGACACCACATCCTTTGACTGCACAGCATCTTGCACGGTCATATTGAAAGTTATGGCAGTAGGTCGGTTTGATTGCACTGACCCAGTGATAGTTAAAGTACCACCACTATTGTTTCCCTTTCCTCCACTTGCACTTCCCATTGTCTTCTTAGGGAAATCACGAGCCATATGGTCCTTCGATCCGCAAGTGAAACATGCTCCTCCCTTCTTTGGACTAAAACAATTTGTCACAATGTGACCCTCCTAGCCACAGTTGAAACACACTCACTTACCCTTCAAACACACCCCCGTGTGGTTCTTCCCACAAGTAGCACAAGCTTTAAATTTCTTCTTTTGTTGACTTCCTTGCTGTCCTCCCATATTTGAGTTTTCATTCCATTTCCTTTTCTGGTTGTTACTTCCACTATTTCTTCCACCAGCCTTGTTATCATTCTCATTCTTTCTCTTCTTCTATTCTTGATTGTATTTGGTTAAGGCATCGCTTCCACCTTCCGCGATAATTTCCTTTTCCAATACTATCACAAACGTATTTAGCTAAAACATCAAAACCTTGCTATACATCCAAGGCATTAACCTTTGCTCGAACCTTCTCGCCTTACGCTCATCGGTGTTGACTTGGTATGGAGTAAACCTTGCCAGCTCATTAAACTTTGCAGCATACTCTGGCACAGACATGGTTCCTTGCTTCAATTCTAAGAATTGAACTTCCATCTGGTTCTGAGAACTTGTTGGGAATACATCTTGAAAAACATTTCTTTAAACCTATCCCACGCTATTACTCCCTATCCCCCACGAACCTTATTCGCCTGCCACCAATAGCTAGCTTCAGACTTCAACATAAACGTCGCAAAAGCAGTTTTTTGATCACCATTGACTCTGGCAACGTCGAAAACCTTCTCCATTTTCATGATCCAGGTTTGGGCTTCAACTAGATTCATAGACCCTTAAAACTCTAGTGGTCCAACCTCTTTGAAGTCCTTGAAAGTCGTAGCTTAAACTTGCGGCTGATTCACAAGTGCTCCTGTTAACAAAGTCACCAACTGCTGAACCGAGTTAGCGTTGGCCTCGTTATTATTATTGTTAGTAGACCCTTAAAGAGGTGGTTGTTGACGTGGTTGTCCTCTTCTAGGAGGCATCTTCTATTTAAAATATACGCTTATTAGTTCATTACTTAATTTCTTGAATATCTTAAAGTTTAACTTTAAACACGCCTAAATTAAAGCTTAACACACAACCTTTCAATAAACTTAGATATTTTATTTATTCAAAACATACTAAAGATAGCATCTTTGCTATAAACATCAACTTTCCTGAACTAGACAAGTTTCAGGATCACATACTCATCCTACCCCTTTATTTATCTCAAAATAAGGGATTTACAATATATTTAATCACATATTTAACCACATATTATTATTATTCTTCCTATCTTGGCATGTTAAGGCGTCGAGAGGCTTCTCTATGCTCTTCCTTCATAATACGATACGTCGTCCTACGATCCATCATGTACCACGGCAAGTCTTTAAATTGAGGTGGGTAATAAAAGACTCAATCATGGGCCCTATCAATTGCAAAATGAAAGGCATAATTCATTTCATTAATGTTAGCCTTCTTCGTCTGGACCTTAGCTTCAGCAAGGTTTGCACGCTGAGTAGCCTTTATCCATGCGTCGTCTGCTCTTGCACGCTTACCTGACTCCTCCTTCAAGTCATCTTTTAGTTTTTCCACTTCAGTCTTCATCGTCTCATTCTCAACCAGCAGCTCCTCTTGATGTCCCTCCGTGTGAACTAGGTTCCACTCCGTGTTTCCAAGTCGTGAGTCGAGTTCTTGAATCACTGCATCCTTCTACTCTATGGTAGCCTGACGCATCCCAGCTATGTGATGCCCCCAAATTCAGGTACTTAAAATCCGAACTCAGTGCTTCACGATACCATTTCTATGAGCAGAATAATACTAATAATAATAACAATAATATAGATTATCAAATTTAATTTACATATCATCAGAGTTTTCAATCCCAAGTACGAAACCTTCAAACATTCGTTTCATTACATGATAATTAATATATATCATCATTACCCTAATAAAGTCTAGTTATTACAAAAGATAGCCTTATCATTCATTCAGCGACCTTCCTTTTCCCTTTGTTCTTAGAAGAGCCTTCAGGTTGTTCACCTTTAGCTGAAAACATTTAAATTTAAGCAAGGATGAGCATTTGAGTGCCCAGCAAGTAATAGCAACAATAATAGTTAGCTGAACGAATTAAATATTTTCTTTGAACGATACTTCTACAACGAATCAACAGTTGTAAAGTAAACTGAACCGATAATAAACAACATATCATTTCGATTTCAAATTTTTGAAATTACGTACTGACTATAAATGAGGATCAGTTGACAAACTATGAACATTATTTTCTATTTTCGAAAAGGTTAAACAAAACTTCATCTGTAAACCGTCATTACTTACGGGCACGGGGGGTGATCATCCCGTTATGCCATGTATTGATCAATACTACATTAAAGGACGATATTTTCGTCCAGCATTCCCGCCCTGAGCGCATAAAAGTTTCACATATTTGGGATGTTCATACCAGTCTTGAATCCAAACCAAAACAATTTAGTTGAATAAAGTTTTATCTTGTTCAACAACAACTTTAAATATATGTCTAGCTGAATCAAATAGCTTAGACGACTTTTAATTCAACTTATACATACTGAACACCGATAAGTATGTATCAACATGTGATAAAATATAATGATTATCCAAGTGGGGACACTTGTATAACCATGTTTTAGAAATTAACGATCAGAATATATAGTTTGATCAATAATAACAGAATAAAGGAACTTGTACAACACTTATAGTTTAATAACTTACTTATACAGAATCATTGCATAAGTATATACGTAAAGACAGAATCATTTCTGTCGGAGTTACTGCCAACAGTTTGTGTTGTCAGGATTGACTGACCTTCGTTGACATGTATATCAACAGATAATATCCTTGTTGGGTAAACTGTCAAGGTTGCTTGACCTTTGTTGACGTGTGCATTAACGAAAAATACGTGACACCCCCACCGGGGATGGGTGCTTCACCACATGTAAACGCGTGATACCCCCACCGGGGATGTGTGTTTTAGAACGCGTGATGCCCTCGCCGGGGAATCTGAAAGGATTAGGGGGATGACCCTGAATTGGAGGCATTGGACCTGCATAAGGTATTGTCGAGTGTGACTTTTAGCAGTTGAGATCATCAGCATAGTGTACCCTATGTTCGGGCGAACACTAATGAGTGATGTGTGGACCCACAGTTTGGTCTGAGACAACCAGGATTTCAAGCTATTCTGCTCAATCGTGTAGCGTTTTTATTCCTGATTTAGCTTTTTCAGCTTGTGGGATCTCCTTTGCAACTCAAACTGGACCGAGCCGGAGGGGTGGGACCCACGTAGGGGTGCCGCAGGTACACCTGCAGTAGCCGCAGGTACACCTGTAGTAGCCGTAGGTGGACCTGTGGCCAATCGTGAATGCCCATAAATGGGATGGTTGCCTTCCCAAGTCATTTTTAAGTCGCGCCGTGAAGGAAATCTGAGAGCTCTTCTTCAGATCTACTGAGTTCGGACGTCTTTCTGCAAATTATGTCACCGTACAAGTGTTCTACACTGTCCTGGTAACGTATGCATGTCTTCTTTTCCAGTTTTTATCCGGTGGAAAATGACTTTTTATATGAAATGCGTCTAAACACATAGTAGTGAATATGCATGCTCATATGACTTGATAAAAAATATTCAACATAATAAATGTTAGTATTAAACCATGATAAACATAATGATGTGAAAAAAAATTGACTTTTAAAACAGTTAATTTGACACTTTTTTTTTGCTATTTCTTATCCTATCTGAGGACAAATGAGCAAGAGGTAAGAATGCAAAGTAATCATGGTAATTAAACTACCCTTATGGATTGATGACTTTGACATTTAGATGTATATAGTATGTATATGACTATGGGCAGGTGTACTACTGAATGGCCTCCTAGTCATGCCTATGTGGATAGTCCTATTTATAAAGGGGACTATGGCAAAAAATTTCAAAAATGTAGGCATTGAGTAGTCATGTATTTTTAACTCTACTGTAGACGTATGTTAAAGTAATTCATACATACATGTAGTCATAAAATGCATTTTTGAAAAGAAAGCTCCAGGTTAAAAATTGTCACACTCTTTTTGAGGTGATTTGGAGACTTTTGTCCAGATATTATGGATCTGGATCAGTCGAGTAGTTCCCGCAAGACCACTTCTGGTGTACGGAGGAGGGCTTCTGAAGTGCCTCAACTCCGTTCTGTTAGATAGCCTCGTCGTTTGGTGGAGGCGGTGATACGTCCAGTCCGGGTTGATGTGCCAGACGTCAAGGACGAGGAGGAGGATGTTCCGATTGTGGACCCCGCTCCTGCTGCACATGTTCCCTATAAGGATTTGCCAGGCATTCAGGTGGCGAACTCAGAGCTTCTGGGTGATTTGAGTAGACATCCTTCAATTTACCTGCACGCAAATGAGGTATAAAGTTAGATCTTAATCTTCCTTCTTTCCTATTGATGAGGATTAAAGGATTTTAATGTCGATCTGCATTTCATGTAGGTTCTCGGCTTTACACAGCCTAGAGGGAATTGGTTTAGTATTCACTCTATGTACCAGGCTCTACATCCTGACTACAGATTGATTGTGCATGACTGGGGATTTGGGGCGTTCTTTTCCATCCTTTCCCACCGTTGTCCCTGGGGTTACCTCAGGGCATTGTCTGAGCGCTGGTTTCACCAAACTCAGTCACTCCATTTGTTGGACTGTGAGGTGATGATGACGCCGATGGATTAGAGATTTATCACTGGTATGGAGTTTGGCATAGCGCCAGTGCCATGTATGGCGAATATTACCCCGACTGCCGTCAAATCCTTGTTGGGAGTTCCGGCTGAGGCGCTCAAGGGTAGGACCGTCTGTACGGGTCCTTTGAGCGTAGATGCTATGAATGGATTATTGAGTGAGCCCATGTCTGCTGATATGAGAGTCAGGGATCGTATTCTTCGGCGATTGTTCCTGATGATCATTAGGGGTTGTTTTATAGCAGACAACTCTTCTACGGTGTCATTCGCTTTGATCAGCGTCATGCGTGAGGTGGACCGTATCGGAGAGTATGATTGGGGCTCTTACACCTTTACCTATTTCCTCAGGGGGATGCACATGCGTTCGCTGGGTTTGACCGAGGCTTGGCTAGGATTTTACCCATTTCTGCTAGTAAGTATTTCTCTTTTGATTTCCCATGTACAGGTTAAGAGTGTTAACTAACAGTAGATATTTGCCTTTGTATTGACAGTTCTGGGCCTATGAGAGGCTCCCATGCTTGCGTCCTGTGAGTGTGTTCCTATCCACGAGGACGACGATGGCATCATTCCATACTGGCAGAGGTACCTATAGCTGAGGGTTTTACTCATTGCCGCCTACAGCTGGAGTTATTGACAGCTGATGTCATCATATAGATTTCCTATTCTAGGGACCACTTGGCCATTGAAATTGAGGATGGGTACCCGACTGGTATTGAGTACGTGATTTCCACCCGTAGGGTTCCTCGCTTTATTGATGGAGGATGGGAGCTCTATTTAGGAAAGCGTGCTATTAGGAGCACCACAGGAGAGATCCATACTTGCCTCCTGCCAGGCGTTAGTGGCCTATGTTAAAGTCACCCATCATTGATATCCTATTGTTGGGTGTTGACGGTTTTGCACTGTCAGAGGGTCCCTACACTTAGGAGATATTCCAGCATTGGTGGTCCCCTCGTACCATTGGAGCCCAGACCCACGCCACTTAGTTCATGAGGGATATGGTTCCTGGATCCGTGATGATGACCGATTGGCTAGCCTGTGTCTGAGATCCGATTTATTTGACACAGATTGACAGTTTGACCCATCGACTGGACCAGACACATTTCTTTATTCGGCATTTGGGCAGAGATCCGGCAGAGGCAGATACTTTTGATCCTTCCAACTCAGGCGCTGGCCCCTCAGATGACCAATTTGACTTTGCCGGCGTAGATCCTCCATTGTATAGGCCTGACATCCCTATTGATAGAGATCCAGTGACTCAGGAGGAGTTACATCAGGTGGACAGGATTGATGATGTAGATATTGACACCATTGTCTTCTTTTGATGTGTATTCTCGTTATCTCTTTTGATAGGCCTCTGTTAGATATTGGGCGGTTGTGCCCCATTCTCGCTATATCTTTTGATAGGCTTCTGTTAGTAGTAGGGCGTCTGTGCCCCCATTTCCCTATATATTTTAGCTGTACAGAGATGATGTATTAGATAATGATATACTTAGGAATGAATGTACATTTTTTTCATTCCCTATATCATATTGCCATCTATTATCTGTAATTCATGTATCATGTTATGCATATGTACGTATGTCCAAAGATATTCAGCATTGACCCCTGGATGGTCTTATGATACGGCCTACACAGATGTCTTCTTCGACAGTCAGCCGCATAGATCATACCCTACCAGTGTTGATAGCATCCCGTCTGAGGTCGTGGTATGATAGAATGTCACCTACAGACAGGGCGACTGTGGATCAGCTATTACAACATTTTATGACCCTCTTAATGTTTCAGGTTCCCGTAGGATTTGTGGAGGGTATGCTGGAGCATTGGAGTTGATTCCTACATTGGAGGAGTACGAGCGGTTGACGGCTTTGCCCTTAGACAGACCTTGCGCTCATATGGCTGTTGGAGATATGCGCCGACAGTTCATGACCCTCACCGGGTTACGGCGTAGAGTAGTAGAGGATGAGATTACATCTGGTTATGTACTATCCCAGCGTTTCTTGATAGATAGATTTGGCTCATCAGACAGCTATACATGGTATTCTGGGGATTTCACCACACCAGAGGATCAGTGGCATTTAGCCAGAGTGGATGTACTCGTGATGTGCATAGTGGCATATGTGTACATGGCACGGTATATGGATGAGCTGGACATCAGTGTTATCATGGCAGTGAGAGCTCTCAGGGAGGGTCATACCATCATTCTGATGATTGTGGCGGAGACGCTGAGGTCGGCCATGTTTTGCAGCACCTACCCGTAGGGGTAATCACAAGCAGTTCGGTCATATTATACGTGTGGTTTATGTCACACTTGAGACCAATTGGCACTTTTCGCCGACACGGGTACTGCTTTACCCATGATATAGATATGTCTTACTCCTTTCAGCCATTAGAGTGTGCAGACGCTATGTCTTGGTAGATATTCCTGGCGGAGATCAGAGATCCGTTTGGCATCTTGTCGTGCACAGGGCTCAGCTCACCCTACAGCTTTATTACTCATGCTCCGAGCATGGATTATCTCTCTCTGGCTGGTTTGAGGGGCATGACTACCTACCACCCGCTGGTCGTGATGTCACAGTTTGACCAATTCCAAGATTTCCATCCTTTTGATGGGGCGTTAGGTCATCGTTTAGCTTCTCGCCATCTATCAGTAGAGGACCGATCCCGAGTGTATGCATGTTGGGATCAGCGTGAGATAGATCCTTTTTCTGTTAGCCATCCAGACTATTCGCCAGAGTATTCTATGTGGATGAAGACAGAGACTTCATCGGTTGCGGCGGTATCCACATCGCTGGGTATTAATTCAGATGGTGGAGAGCCCATGGAGGACATTGATTCCCACCCTGAGGAGGAGACATTCACTGGGTAGCTAGCAGATCTCTTAGATTCTCCTAGTACTAGCACTATCGTGATCCAACATTTAGCATAATACTTCGAGTAAAGTCTACATCTGATGACCTTCGAGAGAGATCAGGCTAGAGCCTTGATATTGACAGCCCTTGATGGGAGAGGCGCGGATCTATTAGAGAGATGAGGCATTATTATATAGAGATGCCGCTGTTGTTGAGCGGGACAAGGCCAGATCAGCTAGAGATGTAGTGATAGTCGAGAGGGATAGCGCCGTATCTGCCCGTGATGTAGCTGTTATAGATAGTACCACAGTAAGGTCCCTCACCACTGGCATGATTGTAGAGATAAGCACGTACATTGATAAGCATAGAGTTACCATGTAGATGGATGTAGATCTGTTAGTTCGTGTGGATACCCTTGTACAGGAGACCACAACTTTACCTCTTTCTTCGGAGAGAGATGCCATGCTGGGCTTGATAGCTCGTATATACACTGATTTGTAGATGTGCTTGTATTTTCCTGCACAGATTAGCTTAGCCATTTTGTCATTCACAATTTATATTGTATATATCAAACAACATTATATATACCAGGACAATATATTTTTGATCACTTCCCTTTTAGTTATGCTTTGTTGCTTGCTTGATATTTGCATGTTTCTTCAGGGCTTGTGATTTTGATGTATTCTGAACTCTTCCTTGATGGATGGACATTGAAATATCTCGGGATCTTTCAGAATGGATCGCTGATATGTGTGTTTTCCCTACCATCTTTGGTGTCTTGGGACTGGTTTCTGTATGGAAATGTGGAGAGGAATGTGTCTTTTCCAATCTGAGATTGACCGCACCACAGATGGTCGCCAGTACTCTTATTTAGGAGGAGCCTAGTTAATTCCATCTCTTATGGATTGGTATTGCTCTTCGAGGAACAACCGTAGCTTAGATGGTTGCCGAGTCTCCCATTTATATGGAGAGGTCAGGTAATTCCATCTCTTTAGTATGAAGCCGAATGAAATGTGGTGTATTGAAGTTTGATCCCAGTACCAGATGACAAGTCTTTGTGTTTTGGTAGGTGATAAGTGGATTTTATATACGCGAATCAATATCCATTTCATGCGTATTTGTTGCTAAATTCTTGTGATCATGTTCGTTTTTACTTGTCTTATGTATTGTCATGTGTAGGATGGTTGTCGTGACATTTAACGTGTATGTGGAGCTATTCAGTGTGATATGGAGTCAATTGGTGCAAGTTTGAAAGAAATTTTGAAGTGCAGTAAATCTTTTGTCAGAATAAAAGCCCGCCGGGGCGGGCATGTTTAACACATACACCCCCGCTGGGGCGGGGGGTGCCGAATACTGAGTGTCATGTTTTACTTGAAACTCTGCTGGGACATGGATGCTAAGTTTTGGGATTGTATTTGGACTCTACTTGATGGGGAATTTCGGCTGGGACTTGTGTGTTGGACATCTATTTACTTCGTTTACGACAAATTAAACAACACACAAGACATATACGAAGATTATTTTCCAGAATTTCACAGTGAGCATAGGAGGAGTATTTTGAGGAGATTTTCGTGACGATTGCAATTCTAGGCTACATGAAGGATGTTCATCACTATTCTTCTATTTAGTCTTTTATTTGTAATTGCAAGGATATTTTTCTTAGAATTTTCAGTTTTTATTTCATTCATTATGAACTAATTCACTTTTTAGGCTTATGATGGATCCTTAGGTGAAACAATGATTTTATATCTTTGATTTCCATTTCAATAATCTATTTCCAATTTTTCTATATTAATTTGAGCTTGAATTTATGAATTGCCTGATCAACAATTATTTGCGGATTTGTATGGAATCGAGAGAGGATATTCAAATCTAGACCTAGTTGATATAGCATGTGTTCATGAATTTTGTGAATAGCAGAATCTTGATGAATGTTAAGGTAGAGATATGCTTGACATCGCATGTAATTGGATAGAGAACTTAATCTTAAACCTTCTTTAATTGTAATTCACATAGAGATATAGTGAGTTAGTTAATTAAGGTGTTTAACTTGTTTTTATCTTAATTGTGGATTTAAGTTAATATGGTATTAGTGCATCGAGAGGTGGTTAATACTACATTCGTGTTCTTGATTAATAAACTGGGATGGTGAGTTGAAGTGGAATAAAGGTGTTGAAATCAGAGTGAAGCTTAGGGTGAAATCATAAGTCTAATTCTCCGTTATTTGATTGAAATTCCGGATTTTGATATTTGTGATTGTTTTGTGAAAGTTTATTTATTTATTAATTTAGTTTCTATAATTTTGAACCATTGAATTGAATAGTTTAATAAAATTAGGATTAATAGGAGATTGATAATTGTGAAGTTAAATTTCTTGCTAATTTGTCGTCGTGGGAACGATACTCTATTCATTACTATATTACTTGTTGTCCGCATATACTTGCGTGTTTTGCGTATATAGATTTTACCCAACAGTAGGGGGCTAGACGGAACCATAAATGACTGCCTACGTACTCCTGTTGAAGAGGAGATCAGGTATGCATAGTTCGAACCTGGTGTAAGAGGTTCAACGCTGTATTTGGCAAAAAGGGTGTAAAGAAGGATGTAGAAATGTTTTTGTTGTTTTTATAATGAAAAGGGTGTAGAAATGTTTTTGTTGTTTTTGTTTTATTGCGACCGGGCCATATAAAATGGTTGCCAACGTACTCCCGGGTATCGGGGAGATCAGGTCGACGTAGTTCGCCCCTCAGGAAGATTTGTAGCCGATGAAAAGTTTGATCCCATGTGCAGGAAAAACTGCGGGGGAAAAGAAGTTTGATCCTAAGTTCAGGATAAACTGCAAGTGTGAAAGGTTCAATCCCTAGTGGGATAATTGAAGTTGTATAAAAAGTTTAAAATGGAGTGAAGCCAGGCTGCTGGCTTGAAGAGTATGTTTCCCTGAGGGGCAAAGTGTGAAAAAGAGTTGTATGTGGTGAAGGGTTAAAGAATCGGAACGACTAGTGATTTAATGATCCAAAACCAGGATGTTTGCTTGATGGTAACCTCAAACATAGTACCGTTTCACAGTGTCCGAGTTGATGAGTTGCGAAAATTCATCGCCGTCCATTTCCTGTAATCTGAGAGTGCCTCCTGTCAATACCTCCTTGATAACAAATGGGCCTTCCCAGTTTGGAGAGAATTTTCCCTTGGACTGATCTTGGTTGTCAATGATCTTCTTTAAAACCAAGTCATGTTGTTTAAACTGCCATAGCTGGACTTTTCTGTTGTAGGATCTGGCGATCCTTTGTTGATATAACTGACCATGGAAGATAGTCGCGGTTCGCCTTTCGTTTATTAGAGACAATTGGTGATACCTGTCTTGTACCCATTGGTCTTAATCCAGTCGAGCGTCTATTAACACTCTGAGGGATTCCATTTCCACATCTATGGGTAGCACTGCTTCCATCCCATAGGTCAATACGTAGGGGGTTGCCCCAGTGGAAGTACGCATTGATGTTCTGTAGGCTAACAGAGTAAGAGGCAATAAGTCAGGCCATTCCTTGTGGTTGGCAGACATCTTTTGCATGATCTTCTTGATGTTTTTGTTAGCCGCTTCAACAGCACCATTCATCTTTGGATGGTAGATGACGGAGTTGAGATGTTTGATGTGGAATTCATTGCATAACTCCTCCATCATTTTGTTGTTGAGGTTCTTAGCATTGTTTGACACAATGACCTTTGGTTGTCCATATCGATAGATGACATTGTTTCTGATGAAAGCAATGATGACTTCTTTGGTAACCCTGGGGAAGGAGGCTGCTTCTACCCATTTGGTGAAGTAGTCGATCATGGTAAATATAAAGTGATGCCCATTACTGGCTTTAAGCTCGATGGGCTCGATCACGTCCATTCCCTACATTGAGAAGGGCGAGGGCGAACTCATATTGTGGAGCTCCCTTAGAGGGGCGTGGATAGCATTCCCATAAATTTGGCATTGGTAGCACCTCTTGACGTGATCATCACAGTCAGCCTTGAGGGTAAGCCAATAATGTCCTGTTCTGAGGATCTTCTTAATAAGTAGGGGGCCGCTCATGTGTGGGCCACATACTCCACCATAGACCTCATCCATGAGTCTCTGGGCTTGGTCCTTGTCCAGGCATCTGAAGAGACCTAGTCCTGCATCTCTTTTATAGAGTGCATCTCCGCTCAGGTAGAATTTCATAGCAAGTCGATGGATCCGCCTTTTCTCAGTCAGGCTCGCCTCAGCGGGTGTAGATCCATCTTGTAAGTACTCCTTGATATATTGATACCAAGGATGCTGGATGGGAGGTAGTTCATCCGATATTTCTCTAACATAGTTCCCATAGGCTGGTGCCTTTTGCAAGGCAAATGTGATGCTTGTCATGTGTTCCTTATCAAGTATGTGAATCAAGGAGGCCAAAGTTACTAGCGCATCTGCAAAGTCATTCCTGTTATGGGGAATGGTAGAAAGGAGATCTCTTCGAACTCCGAAGCCATCTATAAGACTTGCTGATGGTAAGGCAGCAAATGTAGCTCTTTGGTTTGATAGATTCCCGTGGATTGTCTGATTACCAACTCTGAATCCCCAAAGACAGTTAACCGCCTGATGCCCATTGAACGGGAAAGTTTTAGTCCCATGACACAACCTTCATACTCAGCTGCGTTGTTGGTGCTAACAAACTGCAATTTGACGGCGACGGGATACTGCTCCCCCATACCGGATACTAGAAATGCTACAGCTCTAGAACCTTCCATGTTTTCAGCTCCATCGAAATACATTTTCCATGTATGGCATGTATCGTACTGATGGTGTTACGGAACTGCCATTACCCCTTCATCGGGGAAGTACGTTTCTAAGGGTTTGAAGTCCCCTGAAGGTGCGACGGCCAGTTGATCCGCAATTCCTTGACCTTTGATGGACTTTTGCTTCACGTAGACGATATCAAATTGTTGTAGGATCAACTACCATCTGGACAATCGATAATTTAACATGGGTTTACTGAACATGTACTTGAGAGGATCCAATCGGGATATGAAATGGGTTGTGTGACCATGGAGGTAATGTTGTAACCTTATGGAAGCATATGCTAAAGCATAACAAGTCTTCTTAATCAGAGTGTACTTGTATTCACTACTGTTGAATCTTTTGTTGAGGTAGTAGATAGCTCGTTCTCAGCCTCTATCGTCTTTCTGTCCCAACATGCAACCCATGGAATTGTCACTTATGGACATGTATATGAACAGGGGAACATTATCCCTGGGTGGTACCAAAATAGGAGCTTTGACTAGCTGCTCTTTGATTGTAAGGAAGGCCTTCTGGCACTCATCATTTCATTTCATGGAGGAGTTCTTCCTTAACAGCTTGAAGATGGACTCACAGGTTGTTGTGAGTTGAGAAATGAACTAGTTAATGAAGTTGATTCTTCCCAAAAATCCCTGTATTCTTTGTCTGAGGAATGGGCATTTCTATAATGGCCTGGATTTTGGTGGGATCCTACTCAATCCCCTTGTGGCTGACTAGGAATCCTAGCAACTTGCCTGATTTAATCCTAACAACTTGGCTGTCTGGATTCAACTTCAAGTTGTACTTACGTAACCTGTTGAAGAGCTTTCTGAGATGGTCTAAGTGGTCTTCCTCCCTTCGAAACTTGACAATGGTGTCATCCACGTAGATCTCTATCTCCTTATGCATTAAATCGTGGAAAAGAGCCATCATGGCTGGCTGATAGGTAGCTCCGGCATTGATGAGGCCGAAAGAAAACAGTCTGTAGCAACAGGTTCCCCAAGACGCGATGAATGCAGTTTTCTCACGATCCTCCTCAGCAACCATGATTTGATGGTACCCCACAAAGCAGTCCACAAAGGAGTACATGTCGTATTGAGCAGTATTGTCAATGAGAATGTGGATAAATGGTATGGGAAAACTGTCTTTAAGACAAGCTTTATTTAGATCCTGGTAATCCACGCAAACTCGCACCTTTCTTCCAGGTTTAGGTACGGGTACGATGTTGGATATCCATTCCGGATAAGTGGACACCATGATAATGCCAGCTTGAAATTATTTCACAAGTTCTTCTTTAACCTTTAAACTCCACTTAGGTTTCAATCGCCTGAGCTTCTGCTTGACTGGCTTGAATCCCTCTTTAATGGGAAGGCGATGCAGGACAATGTCTGTGACAACTCGAGAATTTAGAAAATTTTTAAAAATCTTAAATGATGGATTTAAGGTCAAATGATAGGCCTAGACAGAAAATGAGTGTATGCGTTTGATATTTTTGAGAAGGAATTTTGAGGATTTCAAAATTCTGTGAAAGATTTAGGTGAATTATTCAAGATTAAGTGTATATGTGAATATGTTCTGTGTATATGGTTATGTATGTGTTCAGAATGTGGTTAAGGGTCAAGGGTTGACCAGATAAATTATATCAGTGTCAAACCCCAAGTACATATTAAGAACGACAACGTTTAGTTAGAAAACCCTAATGACTGATAAGAAATCCTAAAACCGCTTTTGAAATGATAGATTATAGTTATGTGTGAATGGAGAATTGAGGATTATAGGAATAGATAGAATGTTAAGCAAATGATTATTAGTGGAGACATAAGTTTTTCAGAATTCCTAGCTATGCTAGACTTCGAAATTTTGATATCAAGCTAAATACACAGTATGTGCTTTAAAAAAATGTAGACTCGTAATCATTTTTGAAACGGTTTAAAGTACAATCTATGCTACTTATTTCGGCTAGACGCAAATGATTTCAAATATAAAAATATATTTTATTTATCACTTATGTACCATGTAACCTGGTGCAAAGATGATAAAAAGGTGATGAAGTTGTAAATACAGGAATACTTAGTGTGAATTTGATCTAAAATCGTTATTTCACTATTGTATGATATGTTATGACGAAGTCATACAATGACGACATCCTCAAACGGACTGTTAATACAGTACGGCATCATGACGTCATTCTCGAAAATGTTTTTAAAAAGTTTAATTTGCCAACAGGGTTTGGCTACACCTAAATAATTCGATTGAATTGAATTATTGATATGAGTCTACGCTAATAGATTCAGCTGGACTAATGTTTATGAAAACTCTAAGTGTTCATTGAAAGAAATTTCCCGAATAAAAATGTTTTGGTGCGAAATCCTATGATAAGATTGAGGTGAACTATGTTGTTTGGATAAATAATCCAATCTAGTAGCGTAAATATTTGCTAGACATGATTAATACGTTATGCATGACATAAGAGTACGATAGGATAATCACCTAAAGTACTAGCAACGGTAGTTTACCTTCTTTGTGATTGTAAACCTACCAAGTAATGTAAAGTTTTGCGGTATGAATACCATTAAAACTATGTGTTCATGGTCTATATGGCCCCTCAGCAATTTGAAAACTTTTACTCTTGTGGGTGGTGTATTGGGTAGCATGTGATTATGTGTGAATGGTGTAAGCTGTTTGGTGTAAGGTGTAAGGTGAATTTCGGGGACGAAATTCTTAAAAGAAGCGGTAAATGTGACAACCCAAGAATTTAGAAAATTTTTAAAAATCTTAAATGATGGATTTAAGGTCAAATGATAGACCTAGACAGAAAATGAGTGTATGCGTTTGATATTTTTGAAAGGGAATTTTGAGGATTTCAAAATTCTGTGAAAGATTTAGGTGAATTATTCAGGATTAAGTGTATATGTGAATATGTTCTGTGTATATGATTATGTATGTGTTCAGAATGTGGTTACGGGTCAAGGGTTGACCAGATAAATTATAAGTATATATTAAGAACAACAACGTTCAGTTAGAAAACCTTAATGACTAATAAGAAACCCTAAAATCGGTTTTAAAACCCTAATTTTAGTTTCGGGAATCCGAAATCCTAATTCGAAAATTGGAAACCCTAATATGGGAATTTAAAGGA
The DNA here is from genome assembly GCA_016801055.1 of Panax notoginseng. NCBI lineage: Eukaryota > Viridiplantae > Streptophyta > Magnoliopsida > Apiales > Araliaceae > Panax > Panax notoginseng. The sequence continues at coordinate 104,987,343 of CM029016.1, read as the reverse complement.
TAATTATAATGCTTAAGTGATATTAATTATAATATTAATTAGGATAAAGCTTAATTAATTAGCAAACTCTAGTTTCAGATTTTTAAACCCTAATTGTTCCGTCAGAAACCCTAATATAAAATTGTGGACTTAATTGCTAAATTAACAATTTAAATTGGGATAAAATAATCCTAATTAACAAGATTGATTTATGAATGGGAAAGTTTAATTTAATTCTAGAATCCTAATTACAATTTAAAAATATTAATTTTCTATTTTTGAAAACCCTAAGGGTTAATAGCCGTGAATTTTAAGTCACTATATTTGTATGTACATTATCGATATTTAAAACTTTGTGTTATACAGTGATTTAATATGTGACAACATATGTGAAGTGGTGTATGGATCAATTTATATATACTATAGTTATGGATATATACATTTATAGATTTCATTAAAAAATGAAAGCTTCGTAACCTAATTATGCATTAGGTGAGACAATTAAATAACCTAATGGTTATGGTAATAAGGAAAGGTTAGTATTTAATATGTATACTAACTTAAGTGGATAATCTTGTTATTTCAAGTGACTAATAATTTTAAACCTATTTCTTGTAAACCTAATTAGGTTATGAGCTAAAGTCATATGATAAGTAATTAAATTTCATAAGATTGGGAATGGAAACCCTAAATAAACAATTTGGGTAACATATATTAAAATTGTTACACTATGTTTATTACATGGCCCAAAACAATTAAGGAAGAAGCCCAAAGAAAATAAAATGCAAACCAATACTTAGTCCACTTGATTAAGGGTATTTTAGACTTTTGATTACTCAAATTTGTGTATTAAAATAAAAGAAAATTGGGAGATATAATGGGCAAGGGGGGACCGGCCAATTAGGCCTTTTTATGGCAAGAAGATTATGCTAATAAACGTCCATTAGTAGAAATCTTACACACAAGTACATGTGTGTCAATCTCCCATTGGTTGCAAATCTATTAAGCATCCTTAATCACATGATTAGGCTAATTGAAGAGATAAGTGTAGTCTTTTATTCATGGGACAATAAAAATATGGGGGATAATAGTTATAGCACTCATTTATTTGCTAGACATTCATTTTCTCTCATTCTTCTTCTTCTTCTATTTTTTCTCCCAAGCTAGTAGCATTCAAGAGAGAAAAGAAAGAGAGAGAGTTCGGTTTTTGTGAGAGTGAGAGAGGTGTGCTAGTTTATTTGATGCGTCCTAAATTTATTACTTACTTTGGTAAATCAAGGAAGGTTGTCACTAAATCAAGGTATAACCTAATCTTCATCTTCTTCTTCTACTTTGTATTATAGCTTGAGTTTTGTTGGGGTTATGAACTAATACTCAAGATACCCTAGTTCTACATATCATCATGTATGGAACTAAGTATCTTGAATGTTAGATCAAATGTTTAGAGCAAGAAAATGATCATATGTTCTCCAAGGGGTGAAACCCTTATTTTTCTTCCACTAAATCTTGTATAACTCAAGTTTTACAACTTGGATTTGTGATCCGTCGAAGGGGGGGGGGGTAGATACATGAGTTATCTAGTAAACCCAAGTGGTAGAACACAAATCTAGCAAGTATTAAAGTCATGGGGACTGTTTTTCCCAAAACAGTCCACATAGTATATTGACGCTTTGAAACCCTAAAATAGCAACTATTCTCATTTTTCTTGAGGCTGTTTCGGTCAGTTGAAAGTCTTTTAAAAATCTGGAAAAAATCACAGAGGTACCTTAAGAAGTTATCTACGTGTAGGAAAAAGAATGGACGCATTTCGATTTATAGGTTGTGCGTAATGGCTATTTCCGTAAAGGACTCCTAAATATTAACACTCCAATTTCTCACTGTGTATACACCGAAAAATTCTGAAATTTTTACAATAGGTTTATATATGTTATGATAGTATACCCTGCAAATTTCAGATTTTTCTGAGCAAAACTTGATTTATGAAAAATGAAGCAAGATCCGAGTGTTTTGGGTACTTTAAAATTAGTAAATCGTTTTCTAAAATTCTAGAAAAACTTGGGGATCATTGTTGGGTCATATACTATCCAAATCCAGAAAATTAAAAATTTTGGAATCAGTTTGCTATTTTTCCTAAAAATAATTAAGTTATGAATAAAAGAAAATAATTAATTAAATGATGTCGTAAATAAGAAAAATATGATTTTAATACTTGAATACTCCTAATATATAATATTATGACTATTTTAGGGTATTTTGGTAATTTATAATAAGAAATATTATTTATGACCTTTTATGGATATTAAATAAGAGGTTTAATAAAGGGTGAACAATTAGAATAAATTGTTTATTAATCTAATAAATTATTAAAATATTAATGATATTAGAATATGATATTGTTAAGTAAATAAAAATATTATGATTAAAACTTTATTAAAATATTATTAAATGGTTAATAGTATTTGATTTAAGCATTAATAAATGACTAAAGTATTATTAAATGATTAATAATATTATATTAAAATATTGATCTTAGATTAAAATATTATTAAAAGATTAATAATATTAAATTAATTATTATTGGATGATTAAAATATTATTAAGAGGATTAATAATATTAGTAATGTATTGAAATATTATTAAGATTAGTAAGCGAATAAAAGTATTATTAGTGAACTAATAATACTAAGAAGTGAATTAAATATTATCAAGATTATTAATATAAAGTGAATTAAATGTAGTTGTTATCTGAAAATTATTGCAAGTATATATATATATATATATATATATATATATATATATATATATATATATATATATATATATATATATATATATTGTCTGATAATAAACTATTTAAGATAATTGTTAAGTGTTCAGTCAGAGTTTAATTAAACTTAGACTCGAGAAAAGTCTGACTAGACCGTTGGGATGTTAGAATTGTACCGAACTCAACTCGGACTGCAATAGCTTGACTTGAGGCTAGGTGTTATGTGTGGTATAGACTGATAGGGTTATGTGTTATGTGTTTAGGTTATTTTTTAAATACTGTGATGATATTATTCTAACTTAGAAATACATATTATTAATAATAGGTCTTCAGACAAAGCTTATTAAATTGCATAGCGGTAATCAACGGTTCAGGAAAGTTTTACTTAACTCTACTAAGAGTTATTTTATTCAGATATGCTTATGGTTAATCATTGCTGATTGCCATGTGAAATTGTACTATGTACATATTGCATGTATAAGTCAGGTATGAAAGGTTGATCACCTTCATTACCAGTTGGTCCAGATATATTTGTTCATGTTCAATACTCGTTCAGTCAAAAGTTTGTTCGTGCTAGTTCTCAGTTATATTGATGAATTATAGCCAGCCTATTATTCAGACTCTTTCAATAATGATATATCCTAAAATTGTATTTAAACTTGCTGGGCAACTTTCATGCTCGCCTTTGCTTTATCATGATAAACATTGCAGATAAGGAGAATGCGTTCGGATACAGGAAAAAGGATAATGCCAAGCTCTGCTTGGGATAAAATGTGCAGCTAGTTTGTAATAGTATAGTTTAATAATAATGTTAGGTGTTAGATAGTTTATGAATTGTATATAAGTTAAGGTTACTTAATTTTGGGAAATAGTGTGTAAAGTGTATTGTATGTTTACATCCTGGAATTGGGCTAGTAGTGTAACCATGTCATTCCACTGGTTTGGAGTGAGGTCTGAACCAATCTGGATTAACTTAAGGTTTTCTAAGGTTCCGAGATTGAACCGTTTGATCAAGGTTGGGTTTAGGTTTATCTTCGACCCATCTAAATTCAGAGTCCTGAAACAAAATATGCTTTCACTTAATATATATGAAACTGTTTAATCATATAAAGTGTTAGCAAGTATAGGCACATCTAAATTCAGAGTCCTGAAATAAAATATGCTTTCACTTAATATATATGAAACTGTTTAATCATACAAAGTGTTAGCATGTACAGATAAAATAACTGCTAATACTGTACAGAAAAGTAAGCAGTTGTTATTATCTACAGGACAAAAGGAGTTTCTGCCCATTTTACCCTTGTTGACCAATGAAAGGAGTGCTACTCCAATTGGCAAGGGTGAAGTCCGGGTAGACTGCAGTAATGGAGGGGCTGTCATCGTCCTCCTTCTCCCGAATGATGACCATTACGTCTGAGCAATCATCGTCTGGGGTGTATCTGTTTGTATGGTCATCATGGACAATGATGCGTATGTTTGACATCATCCGGACAATATCTTGTTTAATTCTCCGTTCCTCCTCTTCCACTTTTGGATCTGGAACTAGGACTTCTTTCTCCTTCACCGATACTGGTTTAGGAATAACATGGCCATTACATGGGCCGATACCTTTACCGGAGACCGTACAGGCTCAGGAACTGTAGGTGGAGATAATCACCGTGTGACTGAAGCTGAAGGAATCTGTTTGTGCTTATGAGGATTCCTGCGACTGGAACTAGCAGTATAGCCTAGTTCGGCTATCCTTGTTTGACTGGGACATTGAATTGGGCTCTTGATGCCCTGATTGTCTTTGCCCAACCCTTGTCCAGGCTGATAACCCAATGACATCATTTCTTGAGTGGCCGACATTACTTTGGCAGAAATTTGGGGTATGAGAGGTGGCGCCCCCACAGGGTGGTATTGAGTGTTGCTCACCTCCAGAGCATGAAAACTGACCGGCTTAACTTCTGAATTGAAGCTGATGAGTGGCATGTCACCTTGTTCTGGACATTCCGACTCAGCGTTGATAGTGACCAGGCTATTGTTGATAATGTATTTAAGTTATTGATGAAGAGTGGAGGGGATGACCCCAGCCATATGAATCCATGGTCCTACTAATAGCAGGTTTGTATCCTGTATCTATTTTAAAAACGTGAAAAGAAACACAAAATATATGGGGACCAATCTCCACTGATAGTTCAATCTCTCCGACAGAGTTTCGTCTGGATCCGTCGAAAGCTTTAATAACTGTATGGTTTCTTCGAATCCGATTGAGACTGATGTTCATCTTTACTAGAGTAGCATTAGGACAGATATTCAAATACGAACCTCCATCTATCAAGACTCCAGCTAGCATATATCCGGAGGACAAAATCGCAATGTGCAACGGCTTTCAATGACTGGTCCCTACGGGCGGTATGTCATCATCAGTGAAAGATATCACATTGTTGGTAAAAATGTGATCAACCAAATGTTGAAATTTTTCCACACCCACTGATTTCGGTAAGTAGGCTTATTCTAAAACCTTCAGTAGAATCTTCCTGTGATCCTCAGAAGGGAAAACCAAGTCCAATATTGAAATTTGATGTGGAGCTTCTCTTAAGCTTAAAACCACATTGGCTTCATTATGGCCCATAGTACAGAGGAATTTTTCAATTTTCTCCATGGGAATTTTCCCCTTTGATTTGATGGTAGCCTTCATCACCCGTTGGGGAAGATACAATGGATTCTCCTTTGACCCTGCAATAGTTGTATGAGAGGTGGATCCTTTAACTTCTCCATAATTCCATGGGACTTTTTATAAGCTGATAACAGGATATTACGGTCTAAACGACAAGACAATTAGCTTTGGCACAACCACTTTCAAAGGATTGTCAATTCCTTTGAGTTAAATTGCTTGTATTGTGAATGGTCTGACAGTCCCATCGGCCTCAACGGATATAACTGCTACGAATCCCTTCCATTTAGTAGGACAGGTATTCTCACTCTCAAGTAGCACAGTATCATCGTCTGCCAGTTGAAGGACACCGCTGTCAATTAGATTCTGAATAAGGTGGCGGAGTGCCCAACATTCTTCTGTGCTGTGACCGCGAGAATGGGAGTGATACTGATATACTCCATCAGAATTAAAATGTCATGAACGTGGATTTAGTGGAGGTAGAAGTGAGGTAATCCTTCCTTCATTGTTCAACATATGAAATATCTCCTCCATAGGTTGGCCAAGGTAAGTAAATTCCCTTCTATTGGTAAAATCCCGACGGGTTTTGGCACTTGCCCTCTTCGCAACTTTGTCCTCCAGTGTTTCATTTTCTGAAGGTGACGATGGAGTATTCATAATAAAAGGGAGGAGACTAGCATGCTCCTGGCTGACTAATTGGCGTGTGATTTGATGCTGATAGATCACCAGTTCTGCCAATTGCTTAATTTGTTTACATAGGGCTTTCATCTTTCGTTCCATTACAAACTGGAATTTTGCATAATCCCATTTGTCAATACCGTCTTTGATGGTCTGGGATGATTCACAATTAAAATTGGAACTCTGTCCAATGCTCCAATTAATCATATTAACCTCTTCCTCTTTGTGTTGAGGAAGAGGGTTGTCTTGCACGTGAGGTGTTTCGCTTCTCCACCCTTAGGCAATGGAGGGTTTGAAGATTATGCTTGAAAGGGAGTGTAATTTCTCCTTTGGATAGGCATATTCTAACTGCCCTTTTGACCTTATAGTATCAAGAAAACATCTTTCTCTTTCTTTTTATGGACCCTCCGGGGGTTGTTTCCATAATTTCTGGACTGGATGTGCTCAGCAATAGCTTTAAGGGCAGCTAGGTCTTGAATCTTTCCTGACTTCAATCCCATCTCAGCCATCTCCCCATGTTTAATCATTTCAGAGAATGGTTTCCCAATGCCAGCTAAGACCCTTTCATAGAAAGGAGCTTATTGTATGTCTATGAAGGTCATAACCATTTCTGACTCTGTCATAGGAGGAATAACTTTAGCAGCAAGGCGCCTCCACCTTTGAGCATACTCTCTGAAAGACTCATTGGACTGTTTCTTGACCTTGGTAATCTGGTACTAGTCAGGAGCCATCTGAGACTAGAAGCTATATTGAGTGAGGAAGGCAAAGAGCTAGCTCTTCGCAACTATAGATCTTTGAGTTGTCTAATCTGGTATACCATGAACGAGCTTCTCTAGTCAGAATCTTTTGGAACAGCTGCATTCTAAGCTTCTCGTGCTCTGCATAAGATCCAAGTTCTCCAATGAACACCTTCAAATGTGTGTAAGGATCTCCTAGCCCGTCATACTTTTTGAAATCAGAAGTTTTGAACTTCTCTGGATAATGAACACCAGGGAATATACAAAGGTCAACATATGAGACACTCCCGTGTACTCCAAATCCTTTGATAGAACGAAGGGTTTCTTCCATTTGAAGGACTTTTTTCCTGATGTCACCGGTGTCTAGATCTCCTTTGAGATGGGTGTTTTCAGGATTTTTGTCTGTTATAATCAACTGAAATTCTGGATTTGTTTTATCCAACCCCAGGGTCCCTCCTTGTGCAGAGGCTTCTATATGTGCAGGCATTTTTGAGTCCTGAGTAGATTGATGTAGTTCTTTAAGCAGAATAGCCAAATCTGTAATTTGTCTACTTAACCAGTTAAATTCTTCACGAGAAACGGGATTAGACTGGTCAGATGAAGATATGATTGATTGTAGGCTCGTGGCCTTTTTGGACAATGAACGGGTAATAGGTTCGATTGTTTCCCTGCGAAAGACTTGCATAATTTAGTCTTAGGGAATGTGTAAGTTGTGACGCCTCCAAAATTAGGTATACATCAACCATTCTGAGTCGCCAGATACATAGTACAAAATTTAAATACAACTTCATTTATACAACTGTAGAGCTGTCGTATAGAATACGACCACCGTTAATTATGAGTTTTAATACAAATGTATGTAACTCTCATGGTACCTCGACCACAACCTTACAATGATACTTTACATAAAAGTATAGTCAAAAACTGTTTTAGAAATTAAAATCTTTGGGAAGTGCTCAAGAAAACCTTCGTACATGGGAGGCCATGCGTCTAGGTTATGATAGATATCATATGTCCACAGAATTATCCTTGGTTAATCCAAAAGTCCCCAAAGAAAAACAAGAAGATTACTATCATCTTCTTTCCAAAGGTGAGTCTTCTCTTGACATATAAATATCTCCGTTGTCTTCAAGTGAAAATTATACTTCAAATAAACTCCAAGATCATATAGGTAGTGCTCGTAGATATATTCAGCAAGTGGATGTGCACAACCATGTCTTATGAGAACACGAGGTTATATGTCATTAGACATCTTGTATGATAGTGGTAAAACACCTTTCCAAAGTTGGGTTCGCCTCACCCTATTTGATTCACCAAATATAACTACTAAATGATGTATAGAATACAACACACTTTTCTATACTATTTAGGAAGAACCTCCACAGCTAGAGACCACCGTTCTATTCCCCTGTTATCCCCACTCGACCCGGCAATACTCTTATTACCTGGAAGTAATTGTGAAGCAGAAAGGGTGAGCACAACTAGCCCAGTAAAAAATAGCCTTCATCATTAATAAATCAGAGATTTAGAACATATGGTAGATGATAAAAGTTTTCGACCATAGTTGCAACTGAATGAGCAATCCATTAGAAGAGTCAAATAGACCATCAGGTCTATTATCTTCTCCATGTGAAAAGTCCACCAGTAATGTTTTATCCCTGTAACATCAATCAACAATTCCTGTCCACAATCATATGAATAACTCATAATCATAATTGTGATTCTAAATTCCTCTTCGTACCCATGACGAAGATAATTTTTATCACCTATCTTCACCTGAAACATCAAAAATCATGGTTATACCAAATCACAATTCTTGCTCATAATCATACTAATAAATTCATCTTTGTACTACGGCCAAATATATTCATTAATAATTCATCTCTGCACTACATGCCAAAGACATACAACTGTATTTTAGAATAGTCAAGTAGAGCATGATGGTCTACTATCTTCTACAAATTAAAAGTGTATAACCAATATTTTATCGCTGAGACTCAATTTAATAAATAATCCACATCATCGAATTATCCATGCACTACGGCCAAGGATATTCGTTAGTATCACATCCATGAATTATCCATGCACTACGGCCAAAGATATTCATTATTATCACATCTATGAATTCATATTTCATCACTGAGACTCAGCTCAATAATTAATCCACATCATCGGATCATCCCTGCACTACAGGCCAAGGATATTCTTTAGTATCATGACCACAAATTATCCATGCACTACGGGCCAAAGATAATCGTGTTTTCATCAACGGTCCTGATCATGCTATAAAACAATTCATCTTTGCACCCTTGGCCGAAGAGAATCCATAGCCATAATCATACTAAAAACTATCCATCAATGTATTATGGGCCAATGAGGACTTTTTCCATATCATTTGTAACATTACAATCATGATTATACCGATTAATCCTTGGTCATAATCATACCAAGTCCATCTATGCACTACAGGCCACATATGACTTTCAACATAATATAAACATGAGGATGATGACAATGACATAATAATTCAATAAAACAAGTTCAAAAATTAATTTATCCAGGAACCAATAACGTCCAAATTGTCAAAATGATACTTCTTTTTAGAGTAAAATTCAAGAATGCTCAGAAGAATATTTCCATGAAAAGATACTGGATGAAACGCAAATATCAAGGATATTCCACTAATTTCATGGAGTATAGAAGCTAAAACTTTAACCAACTGAGTACAATAGAATATATGAAACTGTAAATAGATTTTCGCCGCCATGCGGTAATCCACTTAAACAGATCATGTCCACGATTTAATAAGGAATGAACACAAAGGATCATTCACCATGCATGTGGTAATCCAAATAGACATGTTATTCCAACAGAATAATACAGAATGGAATAACAGAAGAATTCACCATGCGTGCGATAGAGTGCACAGACAGGTTATTTCTAACAGAATAATAAAGAATGGAACCAGGTCATGCGTAAACGCACAGACATAATATTCTGACAGAATAATAAAGAACGGAACCAGGTCAGGCAAAATTCGCACCGACGGGATATTCCAACAAAATATTAAAGAATGGAATAACAACAGAAATCACCATGCATGCGATAGACCGCACAGACAGGTTATTCCAACAGAATAATAATTAATGGAACAAAGTCAGGCGTAGTACACACTAACAGGATATTCCTACAGAATAATAAAGAACAGAATAATAGAAGAATTTCACCATGTATGCGGTACTTCATATAAACAGGTTATTCGCGTATACAGGTTATTCCAACAGAATAATAAAGAATGGAATAACAGAAGTTCTCTTCATGAATACAAAAGAAATAATACCCCTTACGGGTACAACAAATAATATCCCTTACCTTAGAAAGAAGAGTACTGGATATAGGAGTAGTGAAGTAGCAGAACACTTTTCTTCTTTCTCTCTATAGTTTCTCTCTCTAGAGTTTCAGTGAATTTGCAAGAAATAATGAAGGAATGAGCTTCTATTTATAGAAGAATGGACTGCATAGTAACTAATTCATGAACGATCCAGATTGATTTGCTTTTAATCGGACGGTCCATATTTAAAGCAAAATCTTTTAAATAAAATATAATATATTCTATTTATAATCTAATAAAACGAATAACTTTATAAAAGTATTCTGTTTTATATAAAAAGATTTTACTATGCAAAATACTATGCAGACACTATACAACACTATGCATAATAAAATATAATATATTCTAATTATTGTCTAATAAAATAAATAATTTTATAAAAGTATTCTGTTTTATATAAAAAGATATTACTATACAAAACACTATGCATAATAAAATATAATATATTCTATTTATAGTCTAATAAAACGAATAACTTTATAAAAGTATTCTGTTTTATATAAAAAGCTTTTCTGTTTTATTACATTAATAATACTAATAAAACAAAACTTATCACCTTTATTATAATTCCAACCAACGGTCTGAAAAATTAGCACATCTCTTCATGGAATAATATTATACTCAAAAATGATTTGGACCGAAAAGAAATATATTTTTTGGGTAAATAGTAACCCATGAATAGTACTTCAGGAATAGTACTCCGACACGAAAAATATCTCAAATACCCGAGTGAATAATATTCGGTTGAATAGTAATTTAGGTGAATAGTAACTCGTGAATAGTACTTCGACATAAAAAGTGTCCCAAATACTCGATTGAACAATACTAGAGTGAATAGTAACCGGGTATTTTATGACAACTTGTCTACTTTGAAAATTGTTCACACATCACCCTTAACTTTAAACTTTTATCAATTTAACTATTTACCAAAATAAAAAAATTGAATACTTTTATTTCATAAAATTCGGGGTCTCACAATCTCCCCTCCTTATAAAATTTCGCCCTCGAAATTTACGTACGTACCTGATATTCGAAGAGATGAGAATACCTTGCTTTCTTTTTCGGATTGTACCTTCCCGGTTATTTCCTCTCTATCATAATTTTCCATTTCTCATCTCTTGTATTTCAAATATCATTCTAGAATATAGTTTCAAAATAAGGGTTAATTGACATACCACATAATACCCTTATATTCTGACCGACCAATTAAATAACAAATAAACTTAGGTAGGTCATACTAGCGAAGGAATTCCCCGTCTCTCCCCTCCTAGTTCTTATCGCACATCTCAGCCAGGGATCATATCCCTAAGCTTTGATACCAACTGTGACGCCCCCAAAATTAGGCATACATCACCCATTCTGAGTCGCCAGATACATGGTACAAAATTCAAATACAACTTCATTTATACAACTGTTGAGCTGTCGTATAGAATACGACCACGGTTAACTATGAGTTTTAATACAAATGTAAGTTACTCTCATGGTACCTCGACCACAACCTTACAATGATACTTTACATAAAAGTTTGGTCAAAAACTGTTTTAGAAATTAAAATCATTGGGAAGTGCTCAAGAAAACCTTCGTACATGGGAGGTCATACGTCTAGGTTATGATAGATATCATATGTCCATATAATTATCCTTGGTTGACCCAAAAGTCCCCAAAGAAAAACAAGAAGATTACTATCATCTTCTTTCCAATGGTGAGTCTTCTCTTGACATATAAATATCTCCGTTATCTCCAAGTGAAAATTATACTTCAAATAAACTCTAAGATCATATAGGTAGTGCTCGTAGATATATTCAGTAAGTGGATGTGCACAACCATGTCTTATGAGAACACGAGGTTATATGTCATTAGACATCTTGTATGATAGTGGTAAAACACCCTTCCAAAGTTGGGTTCGCCTCACCCTATTTGATTCACCAAATATAACTACTAAATGATGTATAGAATACAACACACTTTTCTATACTATTTAGGAAGAACCTCCACAGCTAGAGACCACGGTTCTATTCCCCTGTTATCCCCACTCGACCCGGAACACTCTTATTACCTGAAAGGAATTGTGAAGCAGAAAGGGTGAGCACAACTAGCCTAGTAAAGAATATCATGACTAAAGCTAATTTACACCATCAATAGCCTTCATCATTAATAAATCAGAGATTTAGAACATATGGTAGATGATAAAAGTTTTGAACCATAGTTGCAGCGGAACGAGCAATCCATTAGACGAGTCAAATAGACCATCAGGTCTATTATCTTCTCCATGTTAAAAGTCCACCAATAATATTTTATCTCAGTAACATCAATCAACAATTCCTGTCCACAATCATATGAATAACTCATAATTATAATTATGATTCTAAATTCCTCTTCGTACCCACGACGAAGATAATTTTCATCACCTATCTTCACCTGAAACATAAAAAATCATGGTTATACCAAATCACAATTCATTCTCATAATCATACTAATAAATTCATCTTTGCACTACGGCCAAAGATATTTATTAAAAATTCATCTTTACACTACAAGCCAAAGACATACAGTTGTATTTTAGAAGAGTCAAGTAGAGCATGATGTCTACTATCTTCTACAAATTAAAAGTGTATAACCAATATTTTATCGCTGAGACTCAACTTAATAAATAATCCACATCATCGAATTATCCATACACTACGGCCAAGGATATTCGTTAGTATCACATCCATGAATTATCCATGCACTACGGCCAAAGATATTCATTATTATCACATCCATGAATTAATATTTCATCGCTGAGACTCAGCTCAATAATTAATCCACATCATCGAATCATCCCTGCACTACAGGCCAAGGATATTATTTAGTATCATGACCACGAATTATCCATGCACTACGGGCCAAAGATAATCGTGTTTTCATCAACGGTCCTGGTCATGCCATAAAACAATTAATCTTTGCACCCTTGGCCGAAAAGAATCTATTGCCATAATCATACCAAAAACTATCCATCAATGCATTACGGGCCAATGAGGACTTTTTTCACATCATTTGTAACATTACAGTCATGATTATACCGAATAATCTCTGGTCATAATCATACCAAGTCCATCTATACACTACATGCCACAGATGACTTTCAACATAATATAAACATGAGGATGATGACAATGACATAATAATTCAATAAAACAAGTTCAAAAATTAATTTATCCAGGAACCAATAACGTCCAAATTGTCAGCATGATACTTCTTTGTAGAGTAAAATTCAAGAATGCTCAGAAGAATATTTCCATGAAAAGATACTGGATGAAGAACAAATATCAAGGATATTTCACTAATTTCATGGAGTATAAAAGCCAAAACTTTAACCAACTGGGTATAATAGAATATATGAAACTGCAAATAGATTTTCGCCACCATGCGGTAATCCATTTAGACAGATCATGTCCACAATTTAATAAGGAATGAACGAACACAAAGGATCATTCACCATGCATGTGGTAATCCACATAGACAGGTTATTCCAACAAAATAATAAAGAATGGAATAACAGAAGAATCCACCATGCGTGCGATAGACTGCACATACAGGTTATTCCTAATAGAGTAATAAAGAATGGAACCAGGTCATGCGTAAACGCACATACATGATATTCCGACAGAATAATAAAGAACGGAACCAGGTCAGGCGAAATTCGCACTGACAGGATATTCCAACAAAATATTAAAGAATGGAATAACAACAGAAATCACCATGCATGCGATAGACCGCACAGACAGGTTATTCCAACAGAATAATAATTAATGGAACAAGGTCAGGCGTAGTACACACTAACAGGATATTCCGACAGAATAATAAAGAACGGAATAATAGAAGAATTTCACCATGTATGCGGTACTTCACATAAACAGGTTATTCCAACATAATAATAAAGAATGAAATAATAGAAGAATTTCACCAAGTATAGGGTAGTCTGCGTATACATGTTATTCCAACAGAATAGTAAAGAATGGAATAACAGAAGTGCTCTTCATGAATACAAAAGAAATAATACCCATTACGGGTACAACAAATAACATCCCTTACCTTAGAAAGAAGAGTACTGGATATAGGAGTAGTGAAGTAGTAGAACACTTTTTTTCTTTCTCTCTATAGTTTCTCTCTCTAGAGTTTCAGTGAATTCGTAAGAAATAATGAAGGAATGAGCTTCTATTTATAGAAGAATGGACTGCATAGTAACTAATTTATGAACGATCCAGATTGATTTACTTTTAATCGAACGGTCCATATTTAAAGCAAAATCTTTTAAATAAAATATAATATATTCTATTTATAATCTAATAAAACGAATAACTTTATAAAAGTATTCTGTTTTATATAAAAAAAATTTACTATGCAAAATACTATGCAAGTACTATGCAACACTATGCATAATAAAATATAATATATTCTAATTATTGTCTAATAAAATAAATAATTTTATAAAAGTATTCTGTTTTATATAAAAAGATATTACTATGCAAAACACTATGCATAATAAAATATAATATATTCTATTTATAGTCTAATAAAACGAATAACTTTATAAAAGTATTATGTTTTATATAAAAAGATTTTCTGTTTTATTACATTAATAATACTAATAAAACAAAACTTATCACCTTTATTATAATTTCAACCAACGGTCTGAAAAATTAGCACATCTCTTTATGGAATAATATTGTACTCAAAAATGATTTTGACCGAAAAGAAATATATTTTTTGGGTAAATAGTAACCCGTGAATAGTACTTTGGGAATAATACTCTGACACGAAAAATACCCCAAATACTCGAGTGAATAATATTCGATTGAATAGTAATTTAGGTGAATAGTAACCCGTGAATAATAATTTGTGAATAGTAAGTCGTGAATAGTACTACGACACAAAAAGTGCCCCAAATACTCAAGTGAACAATACTAGAGTGAATAGTAACCGGGTATTTTATGACAACTTGTCTACTTTGAAAATTTTTCACATATCACCCTTAACTTTAAACTTTTATCAATTTAACTATTTACCAAACTAGAAAAATTGAATACTTTTATTTCATAAAATTCGGGGTCTCACATAAATATTTACATGCTATGTGATGTATCTATTTTAGGAATATTATCCTACAAAACGGATGTTAGCTGTTTGTAATACAGGATAATATGTTAATTTAAATATGCATGTGCACATATTTCTTCATATTTCCCATTACAATGAATATGGCATGAAATTACAAGTAATTGACTTTACAAGTAATGAGAAATGCGAAAGCATGAAAAGGCTTTCCACCACGTTTGGTTTATCAGAGGTTGACCTATCTTAGGTTTACTCTCGCAGCTTTTTGGCATGAAGGTTCCCAAATCATCACAATTTACTTGACGGGAAGTTAATCCGGTCTTTCAACTGGAGCGAATTTGGGTGGTGCCTTTCCTGAGCCTCGTTGGAATTAGTCTTCCTACGAGTCCAGTAATCAAACACCGACAGGATAGCCTCCTGGTGGAGGAACCACACAACATACATTCACATACAACGTGTCTCACCGTTTATAAAAATGATGACATGTGTAAAGTACTAATATCACAAGCAGATATAGTGTAAAGCATTAAGTGCAGTAAATATATGCATTCATACACATTCATCATAAATATAAATGCAACATCCACACACAAGCATATAAAATTTTTGAAAAGATTGTAATAGCGGCTTAAGCCCTCTTACTAGAGTCCCCATCAGAGTCGCCACCTGTCGACGTCGGGATTTTTATTTGTCCCTTTTCTGTTCTTGTTCTTTGGTGTTCTCATGTTAGGTGAGATTTGTTTAAAAAAACAAGTTGTGAAAAGGTCCGACATGTATATGTCGACGATTTGACTGTAATAGTCGCCAGTTGATTTTTTAAATGGTTGTACCAACACAACCGAGAAAAGATTTGTACATTGACCCAGTGATGTGACACTGCTAAACGAGTCTGTTAAATTGAGATTCATTAGGGTCC
This sequence comes from Panax notoginseng, assembly GCA_016801055.1. NCBI lineage: Eukaryota > Viridiplantae > Streptophyta > Magnoliopsida > Apiales > Araliaceae > Panax > Panax notoginseng. The sequence continues at coordinate 104,971,122 of CM029016.1, read as the reverse complement.
AGGGGCTTGATTATGCAGATGCAATGTGTTAGGCACCCCCCGACATCCGTGTTACCACGGCGACCGCCAGTTTTCAAGAAATTGTTATATGAATGTGTGTGTGGATGTGCAGTTATTTTGGAAGTAGTGCGAGGCCTTGGTCGCACCTATATACACAGGGTTTGAATTTATGTAACAAATTCAGTTTTAAACAAGATATAGCAATGATGTTTTGTAAAAAAGGTTTTTCAAACCCTTATGCTCAATAGTGATTGAGACCTTTTACACTTCCATTTTTAATTAAGTGTTCGACTTAATTGTTTTTTAATTTTCGAGATGCGAAGCACCCTAGAGAAAATAATGTACAAAGCAATGCTGAACTCCTCGTGGGCATGAAAACCATCTAAGGAATTATAAACACAGTGAATAAATTTACAAGTTGCTTGCAGCTGATAATGTCCATCACGGGAACCGAATCTAGATTCAGTAAACTGAATCTGTGATCACATGATGCCGCAATTTATAGGAAAACTGTAAGCAATTATATATATAAAAGCTATAAATATATATATACAAACTTGATCAACCTCCATGGGGGATCAGAAATGTAAATATTTAAAAGTGGTAAATATATATATAGAGACATGATCAACCACCACGAAGCACCTCCATGGGGGATCAGAAATGTAAATAAAGCTGTAAAAGCAATCAACCGGCATGGAGTAAACTCTAGGCGGGACGAATCGTAAAGAAAGCAAAAAAAGCGAGCAACTGCCACGAAGTAAACTCCAGGCAGGACGAAATGTAAATATATATATATATATATATATATATATATATATATATATATATATATATATACGAAAGCAAATAAATGCTCCAAACGTAAGTCTAGGCTCAATCAAGGCATAACTCGATAATGTTAGTCCATATATAAATATATGTATGTACATACTGAAATGAAACCACAGACCTAAGTTCAGGCATAAACACACAACACAACTCTCAACGTGAAGAATGGTGTGTGCAAAGATTAAGAGAAAGACTTTAAAGTGTGTAAGAAGGCTTACAATGAACTGCCAAAGAAGACTTCAATAACTTGAAAGGGATGAACACTCGGCTCCCGCCGGTAGAAAAGTAGCTATATATGAGCTTACAAGTGTTTAAAATGAGAAAGCACTCAATTTAGGGTGTGTACAGAGCAAATTTGACAGGGCTTCCTCGCCTTTTTTTTTCTAAAATGGCCACCATAAGCCCTCTATTTATAGAGGGGGGAGCCATAGGTGTAACTTCAGCTAGCCGTAAATGTACCTGCGACTGCCCGGGGTGCCCCGGGCTCCACAGGTCCCACCTTCTCGAAGTATGTGCAAGCATGCAACGTAATGTCCGCTCGAACTTTTAGAACTTTAATTTGGGCATCCGATCGAGGTGTAGAAGACCTTTTTCAGCATGTTGTTATCGAGAGCTACACAATGACATGGGATTAGAGGTTGTACGAAGTCAGGAAGATGGGGCCATGCCCTATCTCTTCAAGCTTCAAATTCTATCCGGTGTGCTGTCTTGTGCAGTAGTCACTCGGGATTGGCGCTCCTTGGTTCTTGTAGGACATTGCTGTATAGAATGTATGTATGTTGTTGTTGAGACGGTGCGATTATGGCATTGGGATGGCAAAATAACTGTTCTGCCCTTCACCGGGGTTATTTCCAGTTTGAACTGTGTTAGCGGTCGTTGCTCAGGGTTATCTCTGAGATTGGACTGCTGCAGGTGTTGACCGTCCTCAGGGTTGTATCTGAGATGTGCCTGACTTCCCGAGGTTATCTATGGGCTTGTGGAATGAGTGCCTTGGGGCTTTTACCGAGTGTTTTGAAGCTGTTTACATGTATTTGAAACAAGCATTTCCTCTGGAACTGCAGCTGCATTCTTCGGGGTTATCTCCGAGGTTGAAACTGAAACTCCCGGTGTTGCTTCTGGGGTTGAGGTTGAAACTGCTAGTGGTATCCGGGTCTGAGCTGGATGTCTCGTGGTTATCTCCGAGATGGTAATATTGAGTGTCCCAAGGTTATCTCCGGGATTGAACTGAGCTATCTTCTAGGGTTATCTCTGAAAAATGATTCTGTCCTCCTGCAATGTCAGTAACAGGTATGTAGAAAATTTGAAGTGTCTACACTCGCCATAAGTTAGTTAAAAAACTGAGGGTAGTTCTTCTTTATCTTTTTTTTAAGTTCCCACGTTGCTTCTTCGACATCGTGGTTCTCTATACTACCTTCACCGAAGGGATAACTTTATTCCGTAGAACTTGCTCTTTTCTATCAATGATTTGGATTGGCATTTCCTCATACGTCAAGTCTTTCTCAACATGAATAGGCTCATACTCTATTAAGTGCTTATAATCTGGCTTATAAAGACGTAACACAGATACATAAAACACATTGTGTAGCATTCTAAATCTGGAGGTAATACTACCATGTAAGCTACCTCTCTTACCCTTTTTAATATCTCGAAAGGTCCTATAAACCTTGGACTTAACTTTCCCTTCTTCCCAAAGCGTATCTTTCCTTTCCAGTGAGATACCTTTAGAAACACATACGAGCCGACTTCAAACTCTATTCTCATTTGATGAGGATCTGCATACTTTTTATGTCTGTCTTGAGCTGCTACCAGTCGAATTCGTATCAACTTAACTATATTCGATGTTTGTTGTATCAATTCAGGTCCTAGCAGTCGGCGTTCTCCTACTTCATCCTAACACAATGGTGTTCTGCACTTCCTTTTATATAAAGCTTCGTAAGGAGCATTCCTATGCTTGCATGTTAACTGTTGTTATACATAAACTCTACTAACGGTAGATGATCATCCCAACTACCTTTAAAATCCATAACGCAAGATCGTAACATATCTTCTAACATTTGAATTGTTCTTTCGCTCTGCCCATCTGTTTGTGGATGAGAAGTTATGATGAACTTCAACTGCGTTCCCATCTGTTCTTGCAGACTTCTCCAGAAATTTGATGTGAATCGTGGATCACGATTTGACACTATCAAAACTGGTACCCCATGTCTTGAAATAATTTCCTTAACATAGAGTTTAGCTAACTTATCTAGGTTAAACTTGACTCTTATTGGCAAAAAGTGAGCCGACTTCGTCAACCGGTCCACTATTACCCAAATAGCATCGTACCCTTTCTGTGTAGTTGGAAGTCCCACCACAAAATCTATTGTGATGTGTTCCTACTTCCATTCTGGAATTTCCAATGACTGTAACAAGCCGCTTGGTCGTTGATGTTCGGCCTTAACTTTTTGACAAGTTAAGCACATACTTACATATTCTGCTATCTCTCCCTTCATATTTGGCCACCAAAAACTCTATCGAAGGTGTTGATACATCTTAGTACTACCAGGATGAATCGAGTACCTTGAACTTTGAGCCTCTTGTAATATTTCCTCCTTCAATTCGTTTTCACTTGGAACCCAAATTCTTCCTTCAAATCTTAATAACCCCTCATTATCGAGACTATACTTTTATCTCTTTATTATCTGCTAGCCGTTTCTTCATCAGGTCACACTCATCATTTCTGAGTTGTACCTCCTTGGCTCTCTCTACAATGGTAGGTCTAGTCTCCGTTGTAAATAATTTATGACCCAACTTACTCAGTAACTTCACCTCTAACTCCATTCTAGCCATCTCTGTTATTAACTCAGTTTGAGCCGTTAACATAGACAACTATTCCCGACCCTTTCTATTTAAGGTGTCAGCCACTACATTTGTTTTTCCTGGATGATATAGAATATCGTAATCGTAATCCTTTATCAACTCCAGCCATCTCCTTTGTCTCATAATTAAATATTTTTATGTGAAGATATATTTTAGACTTTTATGGTCCGTGTATATCTCATATTTCTCTCTATATAGATAATGCATCCAAATCTTTAAGGTAAATACTACTGCTGCCAGTTCCAGATCATGAATAGGATAAACTTTCTCATAATCCTTTAACTATCGTGATGCGTACGCAATGACCTTGACATGGTGCATGAGCACGCAACCTAGTCCTCTATGCGAAGCATCGCTATAAACTACAAAATTTCATGTATCATCGAGTAAGGATAATACAGGTGCTTCACTCAACCTTTTCTTCAGTTCTTGAAAACTATTTTCACAGTTCTCTGTCCATACGTACTTCACTTTCTTTCTTGTGAACTTAGTCAACGTAGTAGCTATCTTAGAAAAATCTTGGATAAATCTTCGATATAGTATCCCGCTAACCCTAGGAAACTCCGTACCTCGGTTGGTGTTTTTGGTTGTTCCTAGTTAATCACTGCTTACACCTTTGCTGGGTCCACTGAAATTCCAGCTCTATCAATAACGTGTCCCAAAAACTGCACTCTTTCTAGCCAAAAATTCACCCTTAGTGATCTTAGGTGTTCAACGTGATCTTCTGGAGTCTTAGAATAGACTACAATGTCATCGATAAGCACTACGACGAACTTATCTAAATATTATTTGAACACTCTGTTCATTATATCCATGAATGCAGCTGGTGCATTCGACAACCCAAATGGCATTACCCAAAAATTGTAATGGTCGTAATGAGTTCTGAACGCCGTCTTAGGTACATCCTCCTTCCTAACTTTTAAGCGATGATACCCTGTTCGTAAATCTATCTTAGAAAAATACTTTGTCCCTTTCAATTGATTAAAGAGATCATTGATCCTGGGCTATGGGTATTTATTCTTTATCGTTAACTTGTTCAACTCTCGGTAGTCGATACAAAGCCTTAACGATCCATCCTTCTTTTTCACAAATAGTACCGGTGCTTCCCACGGTGAAACACTCGGTTGAATGCATTTTCTATCCAACAACTCTTGTAGTTGAACCATCATCTCCTTCATTTCTACTGGCACCATACGATACGGTGCCCTTGAAACTGGTGCCACTCTTGACACAATATCTATAACAAATTGGATCTCCCTATCCGGTGGAAGACCTGGTAATTCACTTGGAAATACATCCCATGAATTCTTTGACTATAGGTATTTGTTCAATCGTTGCTCCTACTCTTTGGGTATCAACAACATGATATAAATAACCTATGCATTCCTTCCTCAACAATTTTCTAGTTTGTGTCATGGTAAGACAACACGAATGTAAGACCCCAACTTTTATGAATAAAGATTTAATTTTCTCTAACTATTATTTTTGAATAATAAGGTGTGGGTTTGATATAATGTTATAGTTATTGGTAATATTTGTAAATTTTGCAAAGTAAGTAAGTTGTTATAAAATATTCGTTTGGTCGGAAGATATTAGTTTTATTAGGGAATATTCGTACGACGACATAATTATTGGTGGACCCCACAACGGAATTACTGTCGGAGTTAGAAAATGATAGAAATATCTTTTAATAAAAATAACGACAAAAGTTTTACTGTTAACTGTTGAATTACCCAGTGATAAAAATACAATAATACGCGTGATTGCATAGTAGCACACGGTATTATACAGTATATTTGATTATTGATACTTACGTGAGAAGTCACTCATTTATACTCAATTATTACCACAGTAATTGCTGCATAATATCTTATATTATTAATTCAATTACTGTCACAGTATCATCAGCACAATATTTTATATTATTAAATCAATAATTGAGACGACAAAGTTATTCATATTATTATTTGTATTATTAATGATGTCTAGAAAGTTCTGTCGAGGAAAGAGGTTTGATCACCTAATTGCGCACCAATAAGGAGAATACCTTATCGGAAAGCCCCGTCTTTCCTGGAAATGATCTGGTTATTAATATTGTGAGTTATAATATTAATGATGAATAAGTTCGTGTTGATTAAAGATAAGAATAATAATTGATGAGTGGAAGTTGTTTGTTTAATTATCCTTTTAAATTGGTGTTTGTTCATTTAGTTTTTTTTTGGACGCATAATTTTTTGTGGCCCAATTACCTTCAATGGAGGTAATCTTTTGATTGGCTGGTTATGAGATTATTGGCCAAATTTTCCAAATCAGATAGTACTGTTCACTGACTTATGAATGAGGGTGCTCCCTCATTGGCCCATAACTCCCAAATTCAAGTTACCCTCATAGGAGGGAAATCTATGACTGGCTGTCTCAAATACATGCTGATAAATGGCGCCTGTGAATTTTTTTTCATGTGCAGTCCGTGATTATTTTCTTAAATAGTATCATGCCATTCTCCTATAAATAGGATGCTTAGTTTAGAAATAAAAATCACACCAGAATCAGAGAATTCTTCTTCTATAATATTGAGTGTATTTCTTTTGAGCATAAAGATACTTTAAGCGTAACAAATATTGCAAGTTTCCTCCTAGAATATCTACGTTATACCATTCAGAAGTTCTCTCCTTTTTAAGGTAAGGGATATTATTTTTGTTCAATATTCGTAAGAAAAAATATTTTCTTCCATACTTTGTAGTATGTAAGCAATATTATTTCGTTTCAGATTTCGAATTCTACACACATTTTGTTAAGTATTGCTTATATACTCCTTGAAATTAGTAGAATATCCTTAAAATTTGCGTTTCATCTAGTATTATTTCACAAGAATACTTTTTTGAACATTCTTGTTAAATTTTGATCTTTTCATGCTGGGGTACTATTCACAGGGTACTATTTACGAAGTACTATTCATGATGTACTATTCACCCGGGCACTTTTCATGACAAAATTGATTTCTTCTATGTCTAAATTATTTTTGATACATGAATATTATTCTTGAATTTTACTCCACAAAGCAGTTGTCATGTTGACAATTTGAGCATCCTTGAACTCTGGATAAATTGATTTATAAATCTTTAAAATTTATCATTGCTCATACTTAATTGAATTTTATATTATTGTCATCATCCTCATGCTTTTATTGTGATGAAAGTCATCTTTGGCCCGTAGTGCATAGATGGACTGTTGATTGGTATGATTATGACTATGTATCGGTATAATCATAACCTGTAATGTTACAAATGATATGGTAAAAGTCATCATTGGCCCGTAGTGCATTGATGGACAGTTGTTGGCATGATCATGACCACTGGTGATACTAATGAATATCCTTGGCCCGTAGTGCATGGATAATTCGTGGATGTGATAATAATGAATATCCGTGGCCCGTAGTGCATGAATAATTCATGGATGTGATAATAACGAATATCCTTGGCCTTGGATAATTCGGTGATGTGGATTATTTATTAAAATGTGTTTAAGAGATAAAATATTGATAATGAACTTTTAAATCATAGAAGATAGTAGATATCATGCTCTACTTGACTATTCTAATGGATTGCTTGTTTCGCTGTAGTTAAACTTGTTGTTTATTGTATTATATCTGCTTTACACTGTTGAAGGCTAGCGATAATTTATTTTGTATTATCTTAGTTATAATATTCTTTACTGGGCTAGTTGAGCTCCCTTTGCTTTCATTGTTCTCTTCAGGAAATGAGAACATAGCCGGGACTAGCCAGAGAATGGAGTGATGGTCCAAGAAGGTGGCTATAGTAGTCCTCACTATTCTATGAAATAGTGTGATAATAAATGTAATGAGGACTCCATTTGAGTTTGGATATTATCTAGAAGATAATATTCGTGTTAAAACTCTCAGCTACGTTTTTGTCGTATTGTATAAATGAAGTTGTATTTAAATTTTGTACCATATATTTGGCGACTCAGAATGGGTTGTGTATACCTATTTTGGGGGCATCACAGTTGGTATCAAAGCTTAGGGATATGATCCCTGGCTGAGATTTGAGGTTAGAACTAGGAAAGGAGATATGGATAAATCCTTCGCTAGTATGACCTACCTAAGTTTAATTGTTATTTAATTGGTTGGTCAGGATATGGGGATAATATGTGGCATGTCAATTAACCCTTGTTTTGTGGTAGTGTTTGAAAGTGACATCTGAAAATGTTGAGATAAGCAATGGAACACATGAGACCGTTGAGTCACCGACGATCAACAACCAGGGTAATGTGCATCAGGAAGGCAATAATCCTCAGGTAAACAACAACACCGACCAAATGATGAACGATGAGATGTTCAAAAGCTTTCTGCAATTCATGGAACATTAGGCGAGAGAGACTCCTGCGCAAAATGCAGGTGGAAACACTGGCAACTCACGGTTGGTCACTGCTAAGCAATTCAAGGAGTTGGGACCACGAGAGTTTTTGGAAAAGCCAGAACCACTTAAGGTGGAGACGTGGATTAAGTAGATCACCAAGATATTTGATGTCTTAGGATGCTTCGAGGAGCAAAAGGTTCCCTTTGCCACACTAAAAATGTCTTGGGAGAAGTTCCAAGAATTGTTCAACGACAAGTACTTTCCCGAAAGGTATTCGTCACATAAAGGGGGTGGAATTCATTAAAGCTGGAGCAAAATAAAATGACCGTATTGCAATACGAGGCTAAGTTTGTGGAGTTATCCCGGTTTGCATCCCATTTGATAGATAATAAGGAGCGTATGACACAAATGTTTCTGCGAGGTTTGAAACTTGAAATACGTCAATACCTCATTTTTCACAAACTTTGCTTGTATTCCGATGTTGTGAATAGGGCTCAGTTATTGGAGCGCGATAATGAGTCAACCCAACTAAGAGATAACAGTCGGTAAAACGATAATACTAGTGGTAGCAGTCATCGAAGCGGTGACAACAAACGTGAAGGAAATCAACATGCCAGAAATGGTAACCACTTCGGTTGTAATCCTGGCCAAGATAATAGATGTGAATATTTCAAGAAGAGGAGATTCAATAATAATGAAAAGGCGTCAGCACCAACACCTGTTGTTAAGGAAGGAGAACAACCACCGGTCGTATGCTACAAATGCTGAGGAGAGGGAGACATCAGTCCAAACTGTACGCCATATAGTGAAGAAAAGTCCAGCTGGGATGGTGACACCAAATGTCATCTCAGACAAGTCAAAGCTGGTAGTTTAAGGGAGAGTAACCTTCTAAAAAGCGAGTAACCCGAATTAAGTTATCACGGGTAAGCTAATCATAAAGTCTTACGAAGTCTATACCTTATTTGATACAGGTTCTACCCATTCTTTTATTTCTCCTACTTGCGCTCAACGTTTAAATTTACCTGCGGAGAAATTAGACTTTGACTTATCTATTGAAACTCTGTTGGGAGAAACCTTCATTACATCCAATGTTTATAAATCTTGTTTGATTCAAATCGGCACCCTCACATTACCTGTCTATCTTATCTCTTTGAAAATACTTGCATTTGATGTGATTTTAGGGATTGATTGGTTAACTACTCATCATGCTAAAATTGATTATTTTGGTAAGGTTATTAGCTTTCATATTCCTAACCAACCTATTATGCGAATTGAAGTAACCAAACCACTAATGTCAATCACTATCATATCAAGCCATAAAGCCATTCGTTTATTAAAAAATGGATGTCAAGCTTTCTTAGCCCATGTCACGGATTTAAACAAAAATACGTCAGATTTGAATGATATTTCTATTGTTAATAAATTTCCTGACGTATTCCCTGAATAACTTTCTGGCCTACCCCCTGAGCGTGAAATCGAGTTTTGTATTGACCTTGAACCCGATACAAAATCCATTTCCAAAATCCCATATCGAATGGTTCCTATTGAACTTCAGGAGTTAAAAACCCAACTGCATGAATTGTTAGACATCGGTTTCATTCGTCCTAGTACGTCTCCTTAGGGTGCTCATATTCTATTCATAAAAGAAGAAAGATGGGAGTATGCGACTTTGTATTGATTATCGGGAGTTGAATCATGTCACCATCAAAAATAAGTACCCATTACCTCGTATTGATAATCTGTTTGACCAGTTGCAAGGTGCAAAATTCTTTTCAAAGATCGATTTTCATTCTAGATATCATCAGTTAAATATTAAAACTGATGACATTCCAAAGACTGCTTTTAAAACTCAGTACATGCATTATGAATTTCTAGTCATGTCTTTTGGATTGACTAATGCTCCTATTGGCTTCATGGATATGATGAACCGAGTATTCAAGGAATATTTAGATCATTTTATGGTTGCCTTTATTGATGACATCCTCATTTACTCCAAAAGCCGTGAAGATTATGAGCAACACTTGAGACTAATACTCCAAAAGCTTCATGAAAACAAGTTATATGCCAAGTTAAAGAAATGCAAGTTCTGGCTTGAGGAAGTAGCTGGGCACGTGATATCAAATCATGAAATATCTGTTGACCCGGCAAAGATTGAAGCAATTCAAATCTGGGAGCAACCTAAGTCAGTAACAAAAATACGTAGCTTTCTGGGCTTAGCTGATTATTATTGGAGATTCGTCGAAGGATTTTCTCGAATCGCTACTTCATTAACTCGGCTGACTTGAAAAGATACAAAATTCAGTTGGAGCGAGGAATGTGAGAAGAGTTTTCAAGAACTCAAGAGGAGACTCATTTCAGCACCTGTTCTAACAATACCATCTAGTTCAGAGGGATTTGTCATCTACAGTGATGCTTCAGGCAGAGGGTTAGGATGTGTTCTCATGCAACATGGGAAAATCACAGCCTATGCCTCACGACAACTCAAAGAATATGAGAGGAATTATGCTACTCATGATCTAGAGTTGGCAGTTGTCGTTTTCGTGCTTAAAATATGGAGGCATTACCTGTATGGGGGAGAAGGTGGAGATCTATACAGATCATAAAGCCTCAAATATTTCTTCACCCAAAAGGAACTTAACATGCGACAACGACATTGGCTTGAGTTGTTGATAGATTATGATCACACCATTCAATACCATCCTAGAAAAGCGAACGTGGTAGCTGACGCATTGAGTAGAAGATCATATGCGGATACGAGTATGATATTGACAACGCAAAGACCCATTTGATATAACTTACAAAGGATGAAGATAGAGTTAAAGACTCCAGGGACCCACGTGATGATGTCAAATATACGAGTAGAATCGACTTTAATCGATAAAGTTAAAGATGCTCAAGCTATAGACCCGGAGCTGATGTGTATGAGGAAGAAAGTACAAGAAGGTGTTATTCCAGAAGCAAGAATAGATGAAGAAGGAATACTTTGAGTCAACTCCAGACTTTGTGTTCCTAACGACTCTGATTTGAAGTATAAAATCATGATGGAGGCACATTATTTGCAATCCATCCCGAAAGTACACAAATGTATCGTGAAATTCGACATACATTTTGGTGGAGCAATATAAAGAAAGAGATAACAAAATTTATCTTAAGGTGTTTAACTTGTCAACGTGTCAATGCGGAGCATCAAGTGCCAAAAGGTCAATTGTAACCACTTGAAATTCTAGAATGGAGGTGGGAGCACATTACCATGTATTTTGTTACTGGTCTTCCCAAAGTTTCTCAAGGCATAGATGCAATTTGGGTCATTGTCTATAGATTAACCAAGTCTGCTCATTTCTTACCTATACGAGAAACTTATTCACTTGAACGTCTTGCTCGTATATATATAAATGAGATTGTAAGACTGCATGGTATGTCAATATCTATAGTTTCTGATCAAGACCCAAGATTCATTTCATAATTTTGTGTCAGTTTGTAAAAAGCTATGTGCACAGATTTACGATTCAGTTCGAAATATCATCCTCAGACAAATGGGCAGTCGAAGAGGACTATTCAAACTCTTAAAGATCTATTAAGACTCTGTGTCCTAGACTTCAATGGAAGTTGGGACAAGTTCTTGCCATTAGTGGAATTCTCCTACAACAACAGTTATCAGGCAAGTATAGGCATGGCTCCATTAGAGACGTTGTATGAACGCAAGTGTCATTCTCCAGTATGCTAGGACGAGGTGGGTGAAGCAACGTTGTTATAACTAAAATTGGTACGCATGATTACAGAAAAGATTCAAAAGATCCAACAACGTATAAAAACCTCTAAGATCGACAAAAAAGTTATGTCGATCTTCATCGAAGGGACGTGTAATTCAATGTTGGAGATCATGTGTTGTTACGTGTTACTCCATGGGAGTTACGAGATTTGGAAAGAGAGAAAAGCTTAATCCTCTATTCATTGGCTCATTTGAAATCCTCAATCGAGTAGGAACTGTGGCCTATAGACTCGCCTTACCGCCAAGTATGTCTCGTGTTCATAACATTTTTCACATATCTATGTTGCGTAAAAATGTGGAAGACGCGAACCATATTATTGAGTTAGAACCAGACGAGTTAGCGGAAGATTTAACGTATGAAGAGGTACCTGTTAAAATCTTTGATAAGAAGGAACATATTCTACGCTCCAAGGTTATACCTCAAGTCAAAGTTTTGTGGAGAAACCACGATGTTGAGAAAATGACCTGGGTGTTAGAATCTGAAATGAAATCAAGGTATCCTCACCTCTTCGACATACCAGGTACGTATACATATTTCGAGGATGAAAATTGATAAGAAGGAGAGGTTGTAAGACCTCAACTTTTATGAATAAAGATTTAATTTTCTCTTTATATCATTTTTGAATAAATAAGGTGTGGATTTGACATAATGTAATATTTACAAATTTTACAAAGTAATAATGAATATCCTTAGCCCGTAGTGCATGGATAATTCATGGATGTGATAATAACGATATCCTTGGCCCGTAGTGCATGAATAATTCGGTGGTGTGGATTATTTATTGAAATGTATTTCAGAGATAAAATATTGATGATGAACTTTGAAATACTAGAAGATAGTAGTTATCATGCTCTACTTGACTCTTCTAATGGATTGCTTGTTCCACTGCAGTTAAACTTGTTGTTTATTGTATTTTATTAGTTTTATATATTTGAAGGCTAACGATAATTTATTCTGCATTATCTTAGTTATAATATTCTTTACTGGGCTAGTTGGGCTCACCCTTTGCTTTCATTGTTCTCTTCAGGAAATAAGAACATAGGCGGGACTAGTCAGGGAATGGAGTGATGGTCCAAGATGGTGGCTATACCTCACTATTCTATGAAATAGGATGATAATAAATGTAATGAGAACTCCATTTGTGTTTGGATATTGTCTAGAAGACGATATTCGTATTAAAACTCTCAGCTATGTTTTTGTCGTATTGTATAAATGAAGTTGTATTTAAATTATGTACCATGTATTTTGCGACTTAGAATGGGTTGTGTATACCTATTTTGGGGGCGTCACAACTAACATCCCGGTTACTACCATAAAACACTACCTTAGGTTGCTTCAACGTTCCAAGGTTTATACATTTCTTTTGACAATCTATAATTGCACCATGGTTAAACAACCAATCCATCCCGAGAATTACATCGAATTCTCCCAACTTTATCGGTATTAAATCTACCGATAATTTATAACCCCGTATTTCTACACAACAACGCCTATGAATATGTTCAATAAGAATTATTTCTTCATTTGCTACCTTAATATTCAAAGGTATAGACAATATTTTGGGAAGTAATCCTAATCGTTTAGCAAAATCACATGCTATAAAAGAACAAGTAGGAGCCGAATCAAACAACATATAAGCATTTATATCGTTGATTTGGATAATACCTGCAACTACATCCCCAGATACAATTGCATCCTGGACCGTCATATTAAAGGTGCGGGCCATCAGCCTACCCACCTGAGCTAGACCACTAATAACTAACTTACCACTATTAGTGCCGTTATTACCATCAATCCCCTTCTTCGAGCAATTCTTCGCCATGTGATCAGTTGAACCACATACGAAGCATCTGTGATTCTTCTTCGGACTTGGACAGTTAGGCGAAATGTGCCCTTATTGTCTATAGTTGTAACACACCGCTTTACCTTTGAGACAGACTCCTAAGTGAGTCTTTCCACAATTCTTACACACCTCCATCCTCTTCTTAGGATCTCCTTGTTTTACCCCGGTATTCCCAAAGTTAAAAGCCTTCCTCTTTTGCCCGTTGCCACTCCCGCTGACTCCCTCAGTTTTCACTCCCCCTTCTACTTTATTCTTATTCTTCTTCTCTCTGTGGTATTGGCTTAAAGCCTCAATACCACCCTCGACAATTATTGCCTTCTTTGGAATGGTTCAAAAGGAATTACTTTGAAACACTGATATCCGACTATAGAGCCAGGGTTGCAATCCCTGCTCAAATCTCCTTGCCTTCTTAACCTCCGTATCCACCTGATGTGGAACAAACCTCCCCAGTTCATTAAACTTGGCAGCATATTGGGGTACAATCATGTCCCCTTATTTCAATTCTAAAAATTTTATCTCCATCCTACCCTGCATACTCGTGGGAAAATAGTTCTCGAAGAAGATCTCCTTAAACAGTGTCCATGTTATATTTTGCCCTAGCCTGGTTCGCTTCCCACCAAAAGTTGGCCTCTCCCTTCATCATGTAGGTGGCAAAAGAAATCTTTTACCCCTCTTCGACATTAACAATACCAAATGCCTTTTCAATCTCTTTTACCCAAGTTTGGGCTTCTTTAACCTACACTTTTAAAATCCTTAAACGTAGTAGCACGTACTACCATAGGATTTATAGGTATATTTGCACCATTTCTATTAAAGGCAGCTGTTAATAAGTTAATAAACTCATGCATCGGGTTAACCGGTCCACCTTCCGGTTGATTCATATTAGCTTCCTTATTTCGTTGTCTTCTTCTTGGCGGCATCTTTCTATTAAAATGAATAACACTTCATTATTACTTCCTTCTTATTAATTAGTCATTATTCATTTTTAAACAATAACTTAACTCATTGCACAACATATTTTATAAAGTGCTTATATTGATATGCTTTCTTCTTTGTAGTATAATACTACATCGTTCATCATTACACAGCCTTGGCTGATTACATTACCTTCCTACAATTACTTTCTAAAAATTGGGATTTACAAAATACTACCCTTTGATTATACAAAAGAGGGTTTTACGTCACTACATAGATACATAATATTTACATATCTAAACCTACTCTAGTTACTAACTAGATTACATTTGCCTAGTGGCATTTTCATAATCGGCATCGGTAAGACTGGCTACCACATCTCTACTGATAGTATGCCGAGTCTGCCCTGCCTCCACAGGATACTCAGCAACTTGTCAATGATAATCCTCATAAGAACTCCTATGAAAATAGGACATCTTTCTAATCTTATTCTTCTTGTCCTTTAGCTCC
The DNA here is from genome assembly GCA_016801055.1 of Panax notoginseng. Lineage (NCBI taxonomy): Eukaryota > Viridiplantae > Streptophyta > Magnoliopsida > Apiales > Araliaceae > Panax > Panax notoginseng. The sequence goes on along the minus strand of CM029016.1, from coordinate 104,956,018 downwards.
TCCCTAAGCTCAAAGACCTCATGTTTTAGCTCATGAACCTTATCCCTTTGCCAAAACCTTCTCATCATGTTCCACCATCCAAAATGTCTCCATGTACTTCTTTAATTCTTTTATCTCTTTTCCTAGCTGGATATTCCTATCCAACACCGTCATGAATAATGCCTTTATTGACTCCCCCGGAGTCATCTCCTCTGTACGTACTACCGTGTTAAACGACACTACCTCCACCTTCTCCTTGGACATGCCATCAAACAAGGATGCAAATCCTAAGTTCTCAGAATCTTTTGACTCAACCACCACCACCACTGGCAACTCAGCTACGAGTGTCAATAAAATCTCTTTCTGGTTCACAGACTCATCACTAACCACATGTATATCTATATACATCACATTATCTCCTGACATCTACAATAAAATAAGTTTTCTTGATTAGTACACAACATTAGAATATTATAAACACATATCACATTTAATGCATTTTTAGGGTTAACTTAATCTTTTAATTCTTAAACTCTTCTTAAGGTTATAGCCTAAGGTTCTTTCCCCCCTTAAGTTTTATAACCTACAACTCTGATACCAACTTGTGATGCCCCCAAATTCGGGTATCTTCCAACCCGACAGATGGTGCTACACGATGCTATTGTTTACACATACATTCAATTGAAATACCTCAAAAGAGTGAATATGTCTTCTATATATTACATAATAATATTTCCCTTCCCAAGTTTTTTATAACCATTACATATGTTCTTCGCTATAGTATCAAATAAATACAAAATTCATACTATGCTAGTACAAAAACAACTACTTGTCCACCTTAGCCTTTCCTTTATCCTTACTGGATCCTTCAGTCTGTTCATTCTTAGCTGCATTCATATGGTTCAAGTAAGGGTGAGCATAAATAGCTCAGCAAGTATAACAATTTCATTTGAGAAATATGTTTGAATAATATATATATATATATATATATATATATATATATATATATATATATATATATATATATATATATATCTTTTATAACTGAAATAGTTATGAAGTACTATAGATAACTCAAAATAGCACTTCTCTTTTCTTTGAAATATTTAACAATGAACAACAACTGTTAAACCTCGATTTTGGTCCAAGACCTTGAGTATTTCATTATTTCTTTAAAAAGGACAACTCGTCACCAAGTCCGTAAGTCCGACATTTCTTACGAGCACGTCTAGGTGATCAACCTATAGTAGTACTCTATGTTGTACAACACTACTTCATTAAACGTATCTACGTTTAAGTTTTGGCAACTTCACGTGCCTGTCGATTGATGACAAAACATTTGTTTATTCATACTTAGTCTTTCTTTGAAATCCATACCAAAATAGCTGGTATAAGTTAGCAATATCAATAATATTTTGACATATTGTAATGAAATCCACAAAATATTCTAAGTCTAGCCGAAGAAATTGACTTCGACTTCTTTGTATAGCTATTCATGCGTAAGATACATGAATCATAAAGCTCGTCCACAATAAACATAGACAAGGGTTTAGAAAACTTTCCTTTAGCTTCTTCAATGGTTAATTCACTTCCCTTTCGAGTCTTTATAGATTCTACATCACATAATTACATAGCATACCACATTAGGTCATCAAGTATTGTCATTTACCTATCCTCTCCTTTCTTCTCGGTCTAACTATCCATTTGCTTAACTAACATTCATTAGGTTAGTTAACGTCCATTACGACTTTATAACATTTTGTTGTTATGAGTAATCTTATTCATTCAATGCCTAAATAATTACATTTTAAGTAAGCTCAAACATTCATTCAACGTGTGTACAATTTTCGTAATACTTTGTGTTTATGCTTTTGTAACCTTTCGTAAACTTTTAATCGTTGAACTAAAGGTTTCAATCATCTTTTAAGATGTTACTTTAAGTTTAATTAAGGTCATAATTCACCTTCAATCAACTTCCTTTTTCTTTGTATTCATTATCATTCTTCTCTACCTCTTATCTAGCACTGGCGCTGCGGTGCCAATTTCCTTCTTATATGTCCTGCTATAGCGCAACTCATCAGTGTTTGGGATTCGGGCATGGCGCTGTAGCGCCATGTTCATAGGCTTGAGTGGCATTGCGGCGCCGACCCTGAGCCTTTGAAAAATTTTGAAGTTTTTCAATTCCAAACCTTTTCGGGCTCGTAACTTAATCGTTATAAGTCAGAATTTGCTTGTTCAGAAGTCGTTATTTCACATATCTTGCATACTACGATTTCATTAGGACAACTCACATTTCTGAATCCTTTAACATTATTAAATTCACAGTTTAAATTTCTTATTACGCATTCGTTAAACATTCGTGAACGTTCATAGCTCGTTTCTTCGTTTTAAGTCATAATTTGACCATTCTTGAGTCCACAACTCTTGAATGCAAAGTTCTACGATACGCCATCGAAAACTAAAGTTTTCGAGTTAAACATTAATTTTTGACTTTCATTCCGAGAATTTCACGATTTCGACAATTATCGTCTAATCTCGTAAATTTCGTCATAACTTCGTTACTTGAGATTTTTACTCCGTTCAAAATGGATTCATTCCATTATCTATACATCCATCATACTAAACAAACATATATCATCTAATCCTACATACGATGGTTTTAAACTTGTCGATCAAAAACATAGGGAAAATTTTCATGAGTAAGATTAATTCATATTTCTATGATTATGATTCCACTTGTAACACGTTTATTAATGTTTAAGTCCACTAACAGCCGTCCTTGTTACTTTTTATGATACATGCTCCACCAATATCCACTTCTCTATCAAAATTATAATTGAAGAGATGAAGATTAAATGTTAAAGACTCATTACCTTTGATGTTTTAACTTGCTTCTTTCTTCCTTGATTAGTTGAAATAACTTTCACTTCTCTCTCAATATTAATGCTATAAGTGTTGGTGATTTTGAACAAGCAAAAAATGACCAACATATCACTCTATTTATAAGCTTTACAAAGTGAGGGCAAAAGAGTAAAAAGGCCACCCACCTCCTTACTATTCCACCCTCTTACTATTCAATACTTGCTACCAAAGCCACCTCGTTTGCTTGGCCACCAAGTGGCCAGCCATGACTCACCATGGAGGCCCCACATTGGTTGCCCCATGGGTTTTTCTCACATGGTCACCCATCGATTCGATCCACGGGTTCGGTTCTTGGTTCGGGCTTAGGTTTAATTAACTTTGGGCCTAACATTGGGCTTGCCAAATTCATAACCAAATCCTACTAGTCCACTAATAATGATTTGAGCTTTTAACGTATAATCCTCGTATTCTCCTCGTATACTACTTCGTATAACATTCATCATATACATTATATTAGCTTTCGTATATACTTGTACAATACTTTGTATTATACTCGTATTCATTACCTCATATAATAACTTTCTTATTATACGATCGCCATTTATTCAAATCTTCACTTTCCTTAACATTCTTGAACTTAGTACGCAGACGAAAAACTGCATTTGTCACAATTGAATTATTATTAGATAATCCATCCTTCCTCTTCATTCTATCGTTATGTATTTCCCAAAAGTTCAAAAATAATTCCCGAGTAGAAATTGATGAATAGTGTTTTTCGGAGAATTTCTTAGAAAGTTTTTATTTTCGTCTTGAAAATTCAAACACCTTAATTCTAGCACTGACCCAGGATACTACGATATTATTCCTCTTTTACGTTATAGAATAACCTTCATCACGCTTACTCGTTATAAATAACATATATCATAATTTTATTCATTATTTATTCAAATAAAATTATTTTACATTTCATCCGATTTTCTCAACTGTTACACTTGTTATATCATGATAATATTTCAGTTATGCTTGGGTGTTTCAAGAAGGTTAAAGGCAAAGGAAGAATTCAAGAGTAGTTTGATATATGTTTAACTACGTTGTTACCTATGCAAATTATTATGTAAAGCTTTTGAGTTATTAATGTTACAACCTGGAAAATCGGATTGTCCAGAAATTAAGTTTAAAGAATTAGTTATTAATAAAATGAATTTTTTTTAATAATATTATGTGCTATGTGTATATTAATCGTTCTAGACCTAGGATTATTATAATACGGGAGGATTATGGCCACGAGCTAGATTGAACGAGTAAGAATTTTCAAGACGAAAATAAAAATTTTGTAGGAAAAAAAAAATTTCTGGGGAAAAAGACGAAATAGCCATTATTCATCCGTGAAACCTAAGGGTTAGGGTTTGAATAACCTAAGCCTTTTCGAGAGTTCGGTATGTCGAAATGACATTCCGTCAAAAGATTTGCCGAAATATATCATGAAAAGTTAAGTAAGCCGATAAAAGTTTTTTCTCGAAAAACGTGCAGAAATCGAACGAAATAAAAATGACGAAAAGTATTGTTATGTACTTTTCATTCGTTTAACTACGTTAGGGAAAAACGTGAAGGAAAACGCTTAACGCCAAAAAAAGTTTTTCAGTTTATCAAAGATCCGAAGAATTCGTAAAAGTTAATCTATAAAGGAAAGACGAAATATCCAAAAATATTTGGATTCCGAATAACGCAGTTTTTCAAACTGTCGGACGAATTTCGCAAGATGGAAACACAAAACTTCTAGGGGAATCTTCGTGAATAGTAAGGAGGTTAACTAAGGAGGTGGGAATAGTGCTTTGAGGGGCAAAATGACTCTTTTGCCCCTAGCCTTGGTTTTGTATATAAGAGAACCTTAACTCATTTGTTGGTGATTTTGAAATTCACCAACACTTGAGTGAGAGAGAGATTTCGGATGGGGAGGAAAAGGAAGAGGAAAAGCTAGTCCGTGTGCAAATTTTGTCCAACAGAAGAAGATTAAAGAAGAAAGGTATTGAAAACCTAACTTCTAAATAAATTTTCTTTAAATTTTATATGTTAAATGAGAATGGAAGTAAAGAGATGTTAAGAATGATTTCATATGATTGAAATCATGAGAAAAAGAAGAAAAGAGAATTAGAAGTTTAGGTTAAAAGCTTTCTTAAGGAAGTATAAGTTTCGTAATGAATTTGAATGATCCGAATGAATCATATGAACGATTCGGTGAAATAAGTAAGGAATAATGTTTTATAACACCAAATTCCAAGAAAAAGTAAAATCATAATCAAAGTATGGATTAAAAATGAAGAACGAAGAACGTGAAGAACACGAAGAACGTTGTTGATGGATAAATTTAAAACTATCATAGTTTAACTTGTTGTTGATGGACAAGTTTAAAACCATTGCGTATAAGTTTAAACCAATGCGTAAGTAAACTATATGACTAATTGGTGTATGTGTTATTTCCCTATGTGCTATATAGGAATTGGAATGAGCAATTCAGCGTAAACTTTAAGCCGTAGCTGTGCATAAGGCAAGTTTCCTAACTTCATTCATATTTTAAATGAATGGCGTTTCTTAAACTTTCTCAGATGTTGAACATGAGAAGTTTTGTCTATGTGCGAATGTGTGATATTTGTACAAGGTGGTAGATTGTATGAGGCTTTGTGCCACAATTTAAACACTTCGGTGTTTCTATGAGATGAACAGTTCTGTGATTGAACTATTCAATATAAGAATGTTCTGTTTATACATGAACCGTTATTGTTAAGTCTGTGCTAATGATTCTAGCCAGACATGATATTTATGGAAAAGGTAGAAGAATGAATGTATTTCAAAGTGAATGTGACTAATGTTTTAAAATGATAGGAATTGAGTTTATTCCTATTATTCAAGCTGCTTCATAATCTTTGTTCGGTTATTGAAGTCTTAAAAGAATATTTAAATTCTTGAAGTTGGTTATTCAACTGCTATGACTTGTTGGGCAATTGAATGCTCACACTTGCTTTAAATGAAAAATATTTTCAACATACGAGTAGAAAGAATTTAAGGATCCCGCAAAGATTAAGATGATCGGTATCTAGATGAAGTGTCATTAATTATATGAATGTGCGTGTAGATCAAGCGAAGACTTGTAATGTAGAATAGTTTAATTAAACTATAGACTAGTTTAATGAATTGTTATGTATCCTTGGTGGGGGATAAAAGCCACTCTTGTAAGATGGAAAGAATAATGTAATTATCATTATTTGTAATGAACGAGAATATAAGGTATTAGAACCTGAGATTTGAGAATGTATATTGTTATATTTCATTATATAATGATGTATGTTTGGAATAAGATATACTCGTGATGCACGGAATTCGGGTATGAAGATAGACCGGATTTCGGGGTGTGACATTTAACGTATGTATTTAGTAAAGGTTAACAGACCTTGGGAATAATGAAGAACTTGTTATATAATAAACAATGTATGTTTATGTATTCCGCATTAGATTATAGAACACGTATGAGGATGATGTATCGTGATGCACCAGGTTCGAGGTTCAAGGGACCCAAATTTGGGGGCACTACAGGTTGGTATCAAAGCTGTAGGTTATAAACCTTATGTAGGGGTACCTTAGGCTATAAGCGCAGAGATAAGGATAAGGAATAAATTCAAATCGAGTTTAAATTGCTAAGAGATAAATTTGACAAATTCATTGTTAAGTAAAGAAGATTCAAAGAAGAATCTTAAAGAGCTATAGATGGAAAGAATCCGGAGTTACCTGATTCCAGTAATAAAGATGAAAAGTGATAATAAATAGACGATGTCTATAATATAAAACGTGTAAATAAAATCATAATATATTATGATTAAAGAGAAGAATAGGAAGATCGTAGTATAAATCGATCGTAATGATAAGGAGAAATAATTGCAAAATAAGATCGTAACGTGATCAGATTGAATTGTTGAATAACATATGATATGTTAAACGATTAAGAAGATATAGCCTGACGCTATATAGAGAGTGTACTAGAGATTGTATGATGTAAACTCGAAAAGAGTTATAGATGATGAGATACAGATTAAATAAAATTTTTATTGAGTAAAGAGAAAGCTAGAATTATGTGTAATTTCAACGGAGGGCTCATGTGATAAATGAGTTGTACAAGCCTTTGTATGGGCAGGGGTTTTGTGTTTGGTCTAACGACTATCTAGTTCATCATATTGATAATCATTAAAATGATGGTGTCGCGCTATCGATATAGCTATGAAGAGAAGGTGATTCTTTTCTCATATTTATATTTAATAGTTAGAGAATATTAAGAATGCGAGTTCTTAAAATTCATGCTTATGGTAAATTTGTGACTCATAATCGTATGGTATGTTTTTGAACCCCTAAGCGTATGGACTGTAACAAACCAAAATTTTATTTGTAATTTCAAATATTTATTGAATTAAAGAAATATTTTCAATTGATGTGTTTGTTGTGAAGTAAATATTTGTTGGATTATATATTAGTTAAATAAATTCATGAGATAAAAGAGTGATGAATTAAACTTATAAGATAATAGTCTAATTTAATTATATGATTTGCTATAATGTTGTTTTAATTTAATTTAGTAATTAAAGTGATATGTTATTTATTAAATAAATTATAATAAAAATTATAAGTTTTGTGGTAAGTGGTTAAGTGGAGAATTTATTTAATAAGTTGTAATTAGTTTTTATTTAATTAAGATTGGATATGAAAATCCAAGTAAATAGTGTTGGACACTAAACTATAATATAAATGATTTATTAAAATAAATTTAAGGAGTTTTAAATGGGTTTACCAAACAAGGCTTAATGAATATTAAATCTTTATTTTTAAAAGTTTTTTGCCAAACAAAGCCTTATGACTTTTGAATTTTAAAAAAATATAATAAATATTTTATAATTGATATGTAATTATTATATTTATTAGTACGACAGTTTTATACGTTTTGGTTTATTGCGTCTGTTTTATTTTTACGTAAGGAGTTGGCCTAAGCCTGAGAATAGTGGGAAAGAATAACAGAGAAAAATAGAGAGAAAGGAGAGAAAGAAATAGAGAGAGTTGAGAAAAGAGTTCTGTGAATTCACTTCTTTGTTTTCTAGCAAGGATTATTCAAGCAATTGAATGTATAATCTCTAAAATTTAGTTTTATGTATATGAAAGTTTTGTATATAAGAGTTTTATGTTCTTGAGTTTCAAACCTCTATAATCCAAATTTGATGAATTATTGCTATATAAAGTGTTGGTTGTGATGTTATAACTAGCATCTAGACAAATATTTGGTATGCTAATTACGTTCAAAAATAAGAAAACTGATTACAGTGCATGTGTGTATGTATATGGCTTGTGAAAGTCCAAAATTTGATAGTTGATTTGTGAGCTAGACTTTAAATTGAGTCTTGAATATGTTAATTCATTAAGAAATAAAAAGAACACAATTTGAATGAGTTAATTTGGTGTAGTAATGAGACTTCAGTGTTAATTTTTGCTAAGGATATAAAAAATGGAGTTTTTGAAAAAGTTTGGAATTTAAAGGACTGAATTTGTTTATAGTTGTTGTTTAATGGTTCTAAAACGGTATATATGGGATGGGTAATGTTTATATGAAGGTTATATCATTTGGGTGTGTGTAAATTGCTGCTTAGTTGATGAATTCGTGATATTTGGGTCTGAGCTGAGTATGAAAATCGTTTGCGTAGTTTCTGTCTGCGCACCAGCGCAGCTGCGCTGGTGTCAAAGGCAGAAACAGCTGCACTATAGAGCAGCTGCGCTGGATCCAGGGTTAAACAAGGCGCAGCTACGCCATACCTAAAATAGAAGTAGTGAAGTCTGTTGACAACCTAGTCTAATGAAATGTTAATGTGATGAACATGCAATAAAGTCATTATAACATATTTGTATCATGTATGTGATAATTTCAAAGTTGTAAAAATTAGTAAGTTGTGAAAACTTACGTTGTGATTTATTAAAATCTAGAGTGGGTGACTAAGTGTTGTAATTCTAAGACTTGCGATTCTGATGTGTATATAGTATTAGTGATATGAAACTTGTACTAAAATAACAAGTTCAACTAAAGTGAGATTTAACTTGGAAAGTGGATATTAGTGTATCTAATAGATGTTGTGATTCTAATACTATGTGTAGGTGAACGTGAGTTGTAAATTATAGCTTACACACGAGGCAAGTTCTTTATCCTTAAACTTTATTTTAGCAAGTTCTCTAACGCTACTTTTACGGTTGCGCAAGTACTTAACCTTATTGGATACATTAAGCAAGTTTTGAACTCTAATATTTGTTGAGTTACCCTAACTTGTTTATAATTAAGCAAGTTTTCCTAATTTTATTCTCTTTATAATGAATGCAAGTTCTTGAACTCAAATCCCTAATTGAGTTGTCCTATCTCATTTACTTTACACAAGTTTCTAATCTTTACTATTATATTGAGCAAGTTTTGTTCTCAGCTTATTATTCATTAATGCATGTTCAATAATTCAATTCTTTATTCGACAATATTATAGCCTTAGCTTAATATTGTTCAAGCAAGGTTTCTTGTATTACTCAATGCTTATGCTTTCTAGTTTACATCTAAGCCTGACTTTGATACATATAGTGTTGGGTACCCAATGCTCCAGCATACCCTCTACAAAGCCCAATGGAACCTGAAACATCGGGAGGGTCATGGAATGCGGCAGCAATCACCCTATCTGAAGGGGATACACTATCATACCAAGATCTCAAGCATGAGGCCACCAATACTAGCTCAATACGGCTAACTGTCGAAGAAGACATCTGTGTGGGCCGTATCATAAAACCATCCAGGGGTCAATGCTGAATATCTCTGGACATACATATGCATGACATAATACATGCATGACAAATAATAGATTGTAATATGATGTAGGGAATGGAAAATAGTACATACATTCCTAAGTACATCAGCATTACATCATCTATGTACAGCTAAAAAATATAGGGAAATGGGGGCACAGACGCCTCTGGTCCAACTGCTGGGTCAAACTGTCAATCTGTGTCAAATGAGTTGGATCTCAGACACAAGCCATCCAATCAGTCATCATCACGGATCCAGGAACCATATCCCCCATGAACTGAGTGGCGCGGGTCTAGGCTCCGATGGTACGAGGGGACCACCAACGTTATAATGCCTCCTGAGTAAACAGACCCTCTGACAAAGTAAATTCGTTAACACCCATCAACAGGATATCACTGATATGCGACTGTGACACAGGCCAGTAACGCCTTGCAGGAGGCAAGATCGGTACACGAATCTCTCCTGTGGTGCTCCTAATATCACGCTCTCCTAAATAGAGCTCCCATCCTTCATCTATGAAGAGAAGAATTCGGCGAGTGGATATCACATACTCGACACCAGTCGGGTATCCATACTTAAAACCGATGGTCAAATGGTCCCCAGAATAGGGAACCCAAGTGATGGCATCAGCTGTCAACAACTCCAACTGTAAGCGACAATGGGTGAAACCCTCAGCTACAGGAATCTACGCCAACGTGGAGTGATGCCATCGCCGTCCTCATTGATAGGTAGATATAAACCTAACACACTAATAGGACGCAAGCATGGAAGCCTCTCATAGGCCCAAAACTGCCAACATAAAGGCAAACATATGCTGTCAGTCAACACTCTTAACCTGTATATAGGAAATCAAAAAAGAAATACTCACCAACAGAAACAGGTAAAATCCTAGCCAAGCCTTTATCAAACCCTATGAACGCATGCGCATTCCATTGAGGAAATAGGCAAAGGTATAGGAGCCCCAGTCATACTCTCCAATAAGGTCCACATCCCGAGTGGCGCTGACCAAAGTGAATGACAGCGTGGAAAAGTTATCCGTTATGAAGCAACCCCTGATAATAACCAGGAACAATCGCTGAAGAATGCGATTCCTGACTCTCACATCAGCGGGCATGGGCTCATTGAATAGCCCACTCATAGTATCTACGCTCAAAGGACCTGTACGAACTGTCCTTCCCTTGAGCGCTTTAGTCGGGACTCCTAGCAAGGATCTGACGGCAGTCGGGGTAATGTTCACTGTATAAGGCACTGGCGCCCCTCCAAACTCCATACAGGTGATAAACCGCCAATCCATCGGCGTCATCAACACCTCACAGTCCAATAAATGGAGAGACTGAGTCTTGTGAAACCAACACTTAGACAATGCCCTGAGATAACCCCAGGGACAACGGCGGGGAAGAATAGAAAAGAACTCCCCAAAGCCCCAACCATGCACAATCTCTCGGTAATCTGGATGCAGAGCCTGATACAGAGAGTGTATGCTGAACCAGTTCCCTCGAGATTGTGTAAAGCCGAGAACCTGCACCATAAATGCAAATCAACATCAAAATCCTTGTTCCTCATTAATAGCAAAAAGGAAGATCAAACCCAACTTTTACCTCGTTTACCTGCAAGTAAACCGAGGTGTGGCGACTCAAATCATCCTGAAGCTCTGGAATCGTCACATTAATAATACCTGAATGATCCCTGCAAGGAGCATGAGTAGCAGGAGCTGGAGCCGCAATCGGTACATCAACCCGAATAGGACGAATCACCGCCTCTACCAAACAACGAGACTGTCTGACTGAACGGGGTCGAGGCACTTCAGAAGCCCTCCTTCCACCTGAAGTTATCCTGTGGGAACTACTCGGCTAATCTGGATCTATGATATCTGGACACAAGTCTCCAAATCACCTCAGAAAGGGTATGGTAAATTCTAACTTGGAGCTTTTCAAATGCATTTTATGACTACATGAATGCATGCATTACTTTAACGTGCGCATAGGCATGACTAGGTGACCATTCAGTAGCAGACCTACCCACATTCATAAATATCCTATATGCATGCAAATGTCAAAGTCACAATCCATGATGGTAGACTAATTACCAGGATTACTTTACTTTACTACCTTTGCTCATTTGTCCTCAAATAGGATAAGAAATAGCAAAAAAAAGGTACCAATTTGACTATTTCAAAAGTCAAAATTTTTCACATCATTATGTTCAGCATGGTTAAATACTAACATTTACTATGTTGAATATTTTTTATCAACTCATATGAGCATTACTATATGTTTAGACACATTTCATATGATAACTCATTTTCTATTGGACAAAAACTGGAAAAGAAGACATGCATACGTTACCAGGATAGTGTGAAACACTTGTACAGTGACAGATTTCACAGAAAGTGGCCCGAACTTAGCAAATCTGAAGAAGATCTCTCAGATTCTCTGTGTGGCGCAACGTGAAAGTGACTTGTGAAAGGCAAGCAGCCTACAAGTACACCCATGGATTGCCGCAGGTGTACCTGTGGCTACCTTATATGGGGCCCACCCTTCCAACTCGGTCCACTCTAAATTGCAAAAGAGGTCTCATAAGCTAAAAAAGTCAAATCAGGAAAAAAGATGCTACGCGATTGACCGAAAAAGTCTGAAATCCTGGTTTTCAAAGACCAAATTGCGAGTCTACATATCATTCATTGGTATTCACTCAGACACAGGGTTCACAACACCGATGATCATAGTTGTTACAAACTACACTTGGCAATGCCTCACAAAGGTCTGATGCCGTCAGTTCGGGGTCATAACTCCAAAGAACTCTCCCCAACGGGAACTTTATACATCATCAGCCGTTGATGCACATTTCAACGAAGGTCAAGCAACCTTGATGTTATTCCAGCCGTTGGTAATTAAACCCAATGAAGCGTCGGAGATGGTCCGATGACATCAGTCGTTGATGCACATTTCAACGAAGGTCAAGCAATCTTGACGTTATTTTATTTATTTATTTTTTTTTGCTAACTTTTGACTAAATAAAATAAAGAATAAGTACATGGGCCAAACCCCAAGCAGTATACCATAGCCATCATAGGACAGACCCTATGATGGTCGTAGTAAACCCAAACTAATCACTAGCATACAAGGAACTAATGAAAAAGTAACAACTATAGTCAACCAACAAACTGGCATGACTAACAGTACAATCGTCCAGCACAGAAAGTAACAACTAGACCAATCAGGCGCATCACCAACCAAGCAGTATTAAGCAATAGAAGCAGTAGCAGGAGCAGCAGTATCAAGCAGCAGCAGCAGCTACAGCAACACAGCTGTAAACTCAAGCATAGACTAGTAGCTCAACTTGACCAAAACAGGTGGAGCACGACCCAATCAGACATACCAAAGGCCAAAAAGGGTTCAGTGAGTTGACAACCTGCAGCAGCAGAAAGTAGCTAGTAGGCAGCCAAATCACCTAGCACAGCAGCACCAGAAGATGAAGCACCTGTTGTAGACCCCACGTTAGCAGACCACAATCCCAACAAAATAAGCGAATATAGCATGACCAATTCAGTAGAATCAACCACCAAAAGTAGAAGCAAAAGTAGGTAGAAGATAACCCAGCAGAAGCAGCTTAGCAAGCAAGATAGCATGGGATAGAACATACAAGCAGCCAGAAGATAACCCAGCAGAAGTTGACCCAAGCATCAGATCTCGAACGCAGCAACCCAACAGTAGACATCAGTTAAAGAAAATAGCAGTTATAGACATATTGACCAAATAGGTAATTACAAGTATAAACCCCGAAATTGACCAGCTTTTAGTCATAATTTAAATGAGCCAGTTATAGAAAAATTGACTATGGGTTGTGGCTTTGAAAAAAGGTTTAAAACTGGACAACCTAGATTTGATGAGGTTAATAACTTCCGAAGCCAAATGTCTTCTAGGAATACTAGTACCCTTGAAGATTTTGTTATTTCTAGCTTCCCAAATTTTGTATATTGCAACCACTAAAGTGAGCCTGAGTATGTAATTTGTTAGCTTCCTTCCATTATGAGTTATCACATAATTTATGAGATCATCCCAAAGCAGGGGCATATGCTGCCAATCAGCAAGCTGTAGCGCTTCTTTGATGATCAAAGAGGAATACTGACAGGTGAAGAATAAATGCTCAAACAATTCAGGGTGATTTTGACAGAGAGGGCAAACTGCAAACCTGTTTGAGAGGTAGTGGCAAGTAATGTCGTAAGTGGGAAGCTTCCGTTGCACAACAAGCCATAGGATGAAGGAGTAGCAAGGCACATACAGTGGATGCCAAAGCAGAATGTGCCATGGGACCTGAGGTCTATGTTCCTGAATAGATTCCCAAATTAATGAGGCTTTTACGGTATCAAGGTTTGTAGAATTCCAGAGAATGGAGCCATCAATATTAGGAGGAATTGGAATGGCTTCAATCTGCCGGCTAAACATTATCATCTCATGATGGAAGCTTTGTGGAAGAATCCATGAAGAGTTTTGTAGAATGGCATTGACCTTAGCTGTGATGGGTAGGCCAGAGGAGGAGACCAAGGAAGGCAACGGAATGAATGGTACCCCTTGATTCCAAGGGTCAAACCATAAGTTTATTCTGGAACCATGGCCTACATAATAAATGAGGAATTTGAGTGTCATTGGCCGAAGAAGCTTGAGGATTTGTTTCCAGATCCAAGAACAATCTGCTGGGATAGGAACCTGCCAGAAATTCCTCGTCCTTAGGACATAAATCTTAACCCAATTAGCCCAGGTTGAAGAGGATTGAAACTTGATAATGTTTGTAAGATGGACTAGCATTAGGGCTTTGTTCTAGTCTAGCAAATTTTTTATACCTAGGCCACCTTCCATAGTAGGAAATGAAAGAGAATGCCATGCTACTTTGGCTCCATGTTTAGCAAGTGAAGGGCCTTTCCAAAGAAAGCGACATAAAATCGATTGAATGGCCGTTGGCAATTAAACCCAATGAAGCAAGGAATGGCCGTTGGCAATTAAACCCAATGAAGCGTTAGAGATGGTCCGATGACATCAGCCGTTGAAGCACATGTTGATGAGGGTCTAGCAACCTTGACGTTATCTCAGCAGTTGGCAAATAAATCCAATGATGCATCAGAAGCAGTTTGATGATCTTAGTCGTTGAAGCACATTTCAACGAAGGTCAAGCAACCTTGGTGTTATTCAGCCATTGGCAATTAAACCCAAGAAGCGTCGGAGATGGTCCGATGACATCAGCCGTTGAAGTACATTTCAATGAGGGTCAAACAACCTTGACATCATTTAAGTCGTTGGCAAGTAAACCCAACAAAGCATCAGAAGTTATCTGATGATTCCAACCGTTGGCAATTAAACCCAACAAAGCGTCGGAGATGGTCCGATAGTGGTATCCATTGATGCACATTTCAACGAGAGTTAGGCAACCCCGACAAACACAGACTGTTGGTAGTAACTCCGACAGATCACTGGAATGACCTGGCAATACAAACTAGGGAAGGCCATCCTCATCAGGGAGGACTGATGATGGAATCTATTGTACACATCTTCATCAGACAAAACACAATCCCCCAGAGTCTCTTGTACATGAGAGGAACATCTATGGTGGAAAATCTGTACCGAGGATTAAGGACTTTGGTGATAACCCCAACGTCAACATCCTAGTATTTCCTGAGAACTTTGGAGCACACATCCAAGCAGTTTGTCATGGTCATTAGTGATAACTTCACTCCCCATCAGAAGTCATGGGAGCAAACAGTCATCACATCTCGTTAGAAAATGGTCCAACAAACCACATTCATCATACATTTGCATCATGTTACAGTACATTGCATCATGAATATCTTGTCACATTTCAAGTGTCTAGTATTCTTTATCCTATCCATGCCATTACATTGTATGAATATGATAAAGAGGGGCATCTGTAGACACTCGAAATTTTTCATTCATGTTACTAACTGCATGAGGGAAAAATCGTCTTCCAAAAATAATCCTGGTAGTCAAATCAACACAGTCCCAAAGATAACCCCAGAATACTCAGTCAGTTCCATCTCAGAGATAACCCTGAAATATTCAGTTCTAGTCCCGGAGACAACCCAAGGAGTTTTAGTTTCAATTTCGAAGATAACCCCGAGGAATGCAATTCCAATTCCGGAGATAACACCAGAGAAGTCAGTTCCATCTCGGAGACAACCCTGAGATATTCAATTCTAGTCCTGGAGATAACCCCGGAAGTTTTAGTTTTAACCTCGGAGACAACTCCGAGGAATACAATTCCAGTTCGGGAGATAACACCGGAGAAGTCAGTTCCATCTCGGAGACAACCCCGAGATATTCAGTTTCAGTTCCAGAGACAACCCCAGGAGTTTCAGTTCCAATCTCGGAGAAAACCCCGAGGAGTGCAGTTGCAGTTCCGGAGATAACCCCGAAAAAGCTCATACAATCCCCAGCAATCAGCTTCAACCTCGGTGATAGCCCTGAGGCACTTAGTCCCAAACCTGGAGATAACCTCGAGAGGTCAGGCACACCTTAGAGACAACCCTAAGGACATTCAGCAGTTGCAGCAATCTCAGAGATAACCCTAAGTAACGACTGCTAAATCAGCCCAGAACCGGAGATAACCCCGATGAAGGGCAAAATTGTCATTTTACCACCTCAATCCTATATTCACGCTGTCTCAAAAACATTTAAACCTACATGCAACACAAAAGTGTCCTACAAGAACCATAGCTTCAATTCCGAGTGACTATTACATAAGACAACACACAGGATAGAATTTGAAGACTTGAAGACCTGGGTATGAACCCATCTTTCCAACTTCGTACAACCTCTTATCATATGTCATTGTGTAG
Organism: Panax notoginseng; assembly: GCA_016801055.1. Taxonomy (NCBI): domain Eukaryota; kingdom Viridiplantae; phylum Streptophyta; class Magnoliopsida; order Apiales; family Araliaceae; genus Panax; species Panax notoginseng. The sequence goes on along the minus strand of CM029016.1, from coordinate 104,939,468 downwards.
CTCTCGACAACAGCATTCTAAAAAGGTATTATACGCCTCCATCAGATGCCCGGATTGAAAGTTATGAAGGTTTGAGCGGACAACGCGTTGCACGAGTGCACGTACTTCGAGAGGGCAGAGCCCACGGAGCCTGGGGCACCCCAAGCAGTCGCAGGAACATCTGTGGCTGCCACAGGTACACCTGCGGCTCCCCCCTCTATAAATAAAGGGCTTGGGGTGGCAATATTTAGAAGAGAAAAAAGGCGAGGAAGTCCTATCCATTTTGCTCTGTACACAATATAAACTGAGTGCTTTCTCATTTCAAACACTTGTAAGCTTTTATTTTGCTACATTTTACAGGTGAAAATCTAGTGTTCATTCATTTAAAGCTATTTGAAGTCTTCTTTGCTAGCCCACTATAAGCCTTCTCACATTTCTTAAAAGCCTTTCTCCAGTTTTGTTTTATATATATATATATAATTTTTTACAGCTTTCATACATACTGCATCATCATATGTGCCTAGGAATCATGTGATCACAGATTCAGTCTCCTGAATCTAGATTCGGTTCCCGTGATGGACATTTTCAGCTGTAACCAGCTTGTAAATTATTCACGGTGTTTGAATTTCCTTATACGGCTCTCATGCTTATAAGGAGTTCGGCACTGCTTTTTATCTTATTTTCTTGAAGATGCTTCGCATCTCAAAAACAAAAGCAATCAAGCCGAACACATAATAAAATGGAAGTATCAAAGGCCTCAATTACTATTAAGCATAAGGGTTTGAAAACCTCTTTTATAAAACATCACTGCTATATCTTGTTAAAAATGAACTTTTATACAAAATTTAAACCCTTTTGTATATAGGTGCAAACGAGGCATAACACTACTTCCAGATAATTGACGCATTGATACACACACACACACACATTTAGATAAAGGTTTAAATTGAAAAGTGGCGGTCACCGTGTCACCACAGATGTCGAGGGGTGCCTAACACCTTCCCTTCACATAATCAAGACCCCGGACCCTAACGAATCTCGGTTTCACAGACCTGTTAAATAGTGTCACATCACTAGGTCAATGTGCAAACCATTTCTCGGTTGAGTTGGTGCAACCATTTAAAAATACCAACTGACAACTCTTACAGTCAAATCATCGACATATACATGTCGGACCTTTTCACAACTTACTTTTTCAAACAAATCTCACCTAACATGAGAACACTAAAAGACAAGAACAGAAAAGGGACAAAAAAAATCTTGACGTTGACACTGACATCGACTTTTTCGTAAAACAATTCATGCAGGTTATAACATGAATCATAGAAAATTGACTAACACGAAGGTCAGATAAGCATTAAGGAAAACTTGCCTTCAAGCGTCTTCAATTAAAGTTCAATCATTCTCGGTCTTTACAGTTTCTATATGATATATTCACATAGCACACTAAAATTAGTTACAAAACAATCTAACCACATTGTTAATACCAAGTTCTTTCTCTTCTATAACTTAATTGAAATTATTTTATTAATAATACTCGTTTCAAGTTATTTATCCATTACGGCTTATTAACATTCATATGTCATAAACCAACACTCAACGACCATCGTTTAAGTACAACGATAGTTGAAACCCTAATTGGTTCGCTAACTCGGATACATTTTCCTCGAATAATCGATATCGGCCTTCGTATAGAAAGTACATAAGTTTTATCTTCATTTCTTATCATTCACGTACCACGCACATCTATTACATATCATATAACCTTATGACATGAAACCCGAATACAATTCACAGTTCACGTTTTCATATTTTACGTTCCTCGTTTAAATACATTTAACCAACGTTTACTTCCTAAAGTCATTGCTATACATGTTATTTAGGAATTGTCTCTTCATGTATATTGAGTATATACATGCCCCATAGTTATCATGCAAAAAGTTAGGTTAACAAATGTTCGCGTCAGACATTTTTCCTTTAAGGGCGATGCGGCTCCAAACACAATTATAAAAGCCACGTTGCGGCGTCGGCTAGCAGTAGCCAAACCCCCGGCCAGGCACTGCGTCGACAGTTTCTTAGGCTTGGGTGGTGTTGCAGTGCCTGCCCGGAGCCCTTGAAAAAATTTTAAGTTTTTGAATTCAATTTCTTTCCGCACTCGTAACTCAATCATTATAAGTCGAAATTGGCTCATTCAAAAGTCGTTATCTCACATATCTCATATACTTTGATTTCATCTGGATATAATAAGTTTCTAAATTCGTTAACAATAAATTTACTGTTTAAATTTCTATTACGCGTTTGTTAAACGTTCGTGAATGTTCATGGCTCGTTTCTTTAAAATAAGTCCGAATTCGATCGTTCTTGAGTCCAGGACTCTTAAAAACGTTTTTCTTCTCTACGCCACCAAAAACCTAGGTTTTCAAGTTAAATAGCGACTTTTGACTATCGTTCCAGAAATCCTACGATTTCTACAGTTATCGTATTATCCCGTAAATTTTACCATAACTTCGTTACTCGAGATTTTTACGCCAAATCAAGCAATTTGCATCTAACTTATACGCGATAGTTTTAAATTTGTCCATCAACAACAAGCTCTAAGTTTTGATGGTTTTCTTCAGTTAATGCTTAATCATTCGATTATGATTTTACTTATTCATGGCTTATTAACGTTTTAATTCACTAATAGCCATTCTTATCCCTCCAAAAGAGACATACTCCACTAATTTATACTCTTTATAACACTCAATCAAAAATATAATTAAAAGTTGAGTTTACTTGTTTTTACCTTTGGTGTTCTTCGCGTTCTTGCTTAAAACTTGATTAGTTTGCTTTGATTCCTCTTGATCACTTGTTAAAGCTCCTTTCTCTCTCCCTCAATATAGTGATCAATGTGTGTAAACAAACAAATGAACCAACTATCTTCTCTTTTATAGAAAATCAAATGGAGGGCATTTTTGTCAAAAGGACACCTCCTTACTATTCCATTCTTCCTCGTTAAGCCATCCCTCTTACTTGGCAACCAAGTGGCCGCCACTCTTGCCCCATGGGGGACCCACATGGGTTGCCTCATGGGTTTTACCCACTCGATGATCCACTGGTTCGACCTGCGGGTTCATTTCTTGGTTCGGGCTTAGAATTAATTCATATTAGGCCTAACTTTGGGCTTGATTTAATTTAATATTAGGCCTTGATATAATTCATCATTGGGCCTCATTTATTTTCCAATTGGGCTTGACAAAGTCCAGGTCCAATAGCTAAAGTCCATTAAGAACTAGTTGTATTCTTATCATATATATCTCATACAATATTTGTATTATACGTCGTATTAATTTTCATATTATACTTGTATAATAACTAGTATTATACGCATATTCCTCACGTATAATAACAATCCTTATTGTACTTAATTATTTAGTTCTTCGATTTTACTTTCCCTAACCCTTAGGGTTTGCAGTTAGCGGGCGAAAACTTCGTTTGTCATAACTAAAATATTATTGGATATTCCATCTCGTCTTAGAATCCTATCATTACGTGTTTCTCAAAAATTCAAAATTAATTCTCGAGTAGAAACGAATGAATAGTATTTTTACAAAAATTTCTTAGAAAACTTTTATTTTCGTCTTGAAATTTTAAATAATTTAATTCTAGCACATAGCCAGAATCCTAACCACATTCACACATTCTAGGTCATAGAACGATCTTTAAACATCTTACTCACTTTAATAAACAATTAAATTCATTTAATTCAAATAATCAAATAAAACTTAATTCACATAATATAATCCGATTTTCTCGGGCATTACATAGATTGTCAAAGGTGTTCCATCTTTGTGTTCCAGGGGGAAATATCTCCTTTTCTTCAGGTAGGGCTTTACAACTATTTACCATTTGTAGGTCACCGCAGTCAATCATATTCTGGATCAGGTGACGGAGTGCCCAACAACTTTCTGTACTATGGCCAGGAGTGTTGGAGTGATATTGGCATGTCCCCGTAACATCAAATCTCTTGGAATGGGGATTGATTGGAGGCAACAATTCTCTGATCTTCCTTTCATTGATCAATATCTGTAGGATCTCCTCCATCGGTTGACCTAAAGGAGTGAATTTTCTCTTATCTGCATACTCTCGACGAGCCTGGGATCTTGCTTTCCTTACAAGTTTTTCTTCCCAAGTTTTATTCTCTTGGAATCGTTGTTGATCCCTTGTTATGAAGAGGGGATTTTTTTGCCTCTAATTGATTAGCTATAGAGTTATTTGGTGCTGATGTACCATCAGTTCCGCCAGGTGACCAATCTGTTCTTTGATAGACTTTATTTGTTGTTCTATCAGAAACGGACTTTCTAAATACTCCCAGCTGTCAGAGCTATCCTTTTTTACTTGAGAGGAGTCCCTTACATACTGGAGTTATTTGGAACCTTCTCCACATCCCATACTGATCATATTGACGCCCATTTCATTGTGTTGAGGTAGAGGATTATCTTGAACATGTGGTTGTTCTTGTGTTGTCACCACAATCTCCCCAGTGTCTATCATATCTTGGATTTTATGCTTTAGAGACCAACAATCTTGGGTATCATGGCCCGGAGCTTCAGAATGATAAGCATATTTCTTACTTGAGTCAAAATTCCTTCCACTTGGATTAGCTGGGGGAAGCAGTTGGACAATCTTCTTTTGTGCTTTCAGAAGCTTCAATATATTTTCCAATGAATCCCCTAAGGGTGTGAACACTCTTCAACGTCTGACCTCTCCACCTTTTTGGGATGGAGGATTTAAGGATTGTGCAGATGCTTGAAAAGAGGAATAATTTTTCCTTTGGATCTGCAAGTTTTGATTGCCTCTCTGAGTTTGTCCTTACAGTACCAAGGATACATCCTCTTCTTTCTTTTTATGAACCCTTCGAGGGTTATTCCCATAATTTTTAGCTTGAATGTGCTCTACCACGACTTCTAAAGCTGTAAGGTCTTTAATCTTTCCAGATTTCAACCTCATTTAAGCCATTTCTCCATGTTTAATTATTTCTGAGAATGGTTTTCATATGCCCGCCAGGACTCTCTCATAGAACGGAGCTTCTTGTATGTCGATCAGTTTCTGTCATTGACGGGCTGAATTGAGCAACCAAACGTCTTCACCTTTGGGCATATTCACGGAAAGATTCACTATTTTGCTTCTTAACCTTGGTAATTTGATATCTATCTGGAGCCATTTGTGATCGAAAATATATTGGCTTAAAAAAGCATGGTCTAGTTCTTCCCAGCTATGAATTTTGGAATTGTCAAGTCTGGTGTACCAAGCACAGGCTTCTCCAGTCAGACTCTTTTGAAATAATTGCATCTTTAGTTTCTCATCTTCGGCATAAGATCTGAGTTCTCCAATGAACACTTTTAAATGAGTGTAAGGATATCCTAATCTGTCATATTTCTCAAAATCTAGAGTTTTAAACTTGTCTGGATAGCGGGCCCCTGGAAAGATACAGATGTCTGAGTAAGTCACTCTCTCATACGCTCCAGTCCCTTTGATTGACCTGATGCTTTCTTCCATTTGCTGAACTTTCTTTCGAATATCACCAGTTTCTCGATCTTCTTTAAGATTGGTGATTTTAAGGGATTTGTTGGACTTTTCATGAATTTGAGGTTCAGATATTTGTTCTTCCTTTTCTTTCTTTTCAATACCCTGACTTCCTCTTTGTGTAGAGGCTTCTGTTTGAGTGGGTATTTATTGACCTTGAGTCTTTTTGTTCTATTCTTTCAAAAAGACAGCTAATTCTGCTATCTGGTTTCTTAGTCCCTCAAACTCCTCTCGAGAAACAGTGGCAGATTCAGGTTGGGCACTTGCAGCCATGTCTGAAGATGGGCTTAGTGCCTTTTTAGACTTTGATCGGGTAACGGGACCAATTGTTTCCCTACAGAAAGATTATGTAGTTTAGTCTTGGTAAACACTAATAGTCTGAATGATATGAAATGTGTCTGTTTTAGGGATTTTTCAATGTTTTACTGCAAAATCTGTCAGTTGTTTTGATGACAGGATAACATGATAGGTTTTGATAGGGAATGGAATGTATATTTACATTTTTCTTTTTCTTTTCTTTATATTTAAATGGAATCGTAATTTACATTGAATCAAAAATTATATGGAATTGAAAGGGAAATGCATGAAGAGACTCCCCTTCGCCTTTGATTTATCAGAGGCTGGCCTATCTTAGGCTACTCTCGTGGCTTTTCGGCATAAAGGTCCCCAGATCATCGTAATTTACTAGGTGGGAAATTAATCTGATCTTTCAATTGGAGCGGATCTGAGTGGTGCCTTTCCTAAGCCTCACAGGATTATTTTTCGTTGACTCCAGTAATCAAACGCCGAAAGGTTCGCCTCCTGGTGGAGGAATCACATAACATACATTCACATATATCGTGTCTCACCATATGAAATGATGACATTGTGCGAAGCACTAATACAAAACGTAGAGATTATGCGAGGCACTAAAGTACAGTAAATAGAGCATTCAGTCACATCCATTTAATGTAAAGACAACATTCACACACCCGTAAGAAAGGGAATTTAAAAAAGATTTGAAATGCAGCTTAAGCCCTCTACTTTCCCCAGCAGAGTCGCCACCTGTCGACGTCAGGAAAAAAAAATTCCTTTTTGGAATTCCTCTTTTAAATATTTCTTACCCCTTATGTTTTCTATGTGGTTCAAATTTAGTTTGAAAGGGTGAAATGGACAAAAGAGACCGACACGAAATGTCGATGATTTGAAAAAGATTTGATTTTATAGAGCCGCCAGTTGGTAGGAGTGAAATGGTTTTACCATCTCAACCGAGTTTATGAAAGATTTTGCAAAAATGCCCAATTACTGGATTCTATTTAACAGGCCTTGGAAATCGAGATTCATAGAGTTTGGAGGCTTGCTTAAGCGGGAGAAAGGTGCTAGGAACCCCCCGACTTTCGTGAAAACACGGTTATCACGTCTTTTTAATTCCCTAATTTATTTGAATTGTGTGTGTGTGTGTGTGTGTGTGTGTGTGTGTGTTGTAGTTAATTGCGCCTAAGTGCTTTATTTGGAAGTAGTGTTATGCCTCTTTTGCACCTATATACAAAGGGTTTGACTTTTATAAAAGTTTAATTTTAATACAAAACATATAAAATGATGTTTTGAAAACAAGTTTTCAAACCATTATGCTCACATAGTAATTGAGGTCTTTGCTACTTCCATTTTATTCCGTATTCGGCTTATTTTGATTTTATTCTCGAGATGTGAAGCATCTTCAACAAAATAATACACAAGTGTCGGGCTCCTCATGGGCATGAAAGCCATCAAAGTATGTTTGAGCACTATGAAGGCCCCAGATCCGGGTCCCGAATCACCGCGGATCTGGTATACTATTTCTATAACTATTGCGGAAGATATAAACATAAATTGTTTATACATTACCTTTATATACTAACCCCAAGGTTGAAAACCTTAACATATACCTGAATCAATATCCTATCTAACATATAATGTTATTATTATATAATACAGTTACAATTCTAGCTGCACATAATAATTCCAAGCTGGACTTGTCTTTGACCTTTCCTTGTATCCGACGTATTTGTCTTAATCTGCAATGTTTATCATATAGCAAGGGAGAGCAATAAGTTTGCCCAACAAGTTTAAGTTCAATAAATTAAGGATATATCATGATTGAAAGAATTGAATAATAAGTTAGCTACAATTCTACAACATATTGAGAACTAGCATGAGCAAACTTTCATAGCTGAACGAACATTGAATATGAACATATCAATTATATCTAGACCGAATGGTAATGAAAGTGATCAGCCTTTCATACCTGATGAATACATGCAATATGCACAGAATACGATTCAACAATTAATAGACATGGTAATCAACAATGATTAACCACAAGTTAAAAGAATAGTTCAAGAAAACTTTCCTGATTCATTGATTATCGTTACGCAACTTATTTAGCTTTGTCTGAAAATCTAATATAAATAATACCGATCTTCAAATATTAGAATAATATCATCACAGTAAAATACTATTATATATAATCATAGAATAACCTAAACACATAACACATAACCCTATCAGTCCACAAACTACCTAAGACTCGGTATCAAGTCAAACAATTTCAGTCTGAGTTGAAACCAACATAATTTCGTCATCCCGATGACCTAGTTGGACAATTCTTGAGCCTAATATCACTAAGACTCAGTTTAAACTAGTTCACAAATATCTTAGATAATTTATTATCAATAAAAATAATTTTCATAAGCTCGTAATAATTTTCAGATAATTATTACCATTTATAATGATTTTTCAATCATTAATATCCTATTTATCTAATTTAAATACCACAATATTCTATTATCATTAATATTTATTTAATACTAAATAATAATGAAATATATGTCATAATATTATAATATATTTATAATATCTCAAAGTATTTTTAATACCTTATTATTTGCCTTTAAATGATTTTAAAGTAATTAAAACTATTATTAAATAATTGCTATTAATATTAAAATATTAATGTTTTTTATGACAAAATATCAAAAGTTATATTTTATAACTTAAAATATTTTTATAACACTTACATAATTTTTATATCATTAATTCTATTTTTCCATAATTTATTTAATACATTTATTAAATATATTAATTATCATTAATACTAATTAATTAATAAAAAATTTTACAAAATATTAAAAGTCATTAAAAATAACTTAAAATATTTTCTCATACCATAATATAATTTTAAATGATTTTTTAAATATAAAAATTATTTTTAAATAATTTATTTAATATTATAATTAAATAAATTAAATACCATTAATATTCCAAAAATATTAAATATTTATGAAATATATTCAAAATTATTAAAAACCCATTTTTAGGCTTTAAAATAATTTTCATGAATTTATTATGTATTTTTAATAATTAAAAACTATTTTTTTCTATTTAATTAATAAAAATAATAATTTTTAAAAAATAACTGTCGCTAAAGGGCTCTATAGCGACAGAACCGTCGCTATAGGTGTTCTTCGCGTTCTTGAGCACAAACCCAGATCTTCATGTCAGTGTGCAGGGTAGGTGGTTTGACGAGTCCTAAATCATGGATCTTGATGTATCTGGGTTCGATTATGTGTTAATGTTATAGTATTGATGTAATACTACAACCTTAAACAAACATTATGGTCATTCCATACCAAATCAGAGAGATCTGTGTCCTCAAAAACCTTGTCAGGCTTGTTCTTCATTTTCTGGGTTTCCCAGAAATGAAGAACAGCCATGGTATCTACTTTGCAAGCCTTGAATCTATAGTTCTGACCCTTCCCAGTGTAATATTAAGGTTCAATCATGTAGTATTCATGACAGGGTACAAGAACATATCACCAAATTAGTCTAACAACAATAAATCTAAGAGATCATGCCCGGTCAAAGTAGTGGTCAAGAACTGATTATGAAGATTTCTAGGTTACCCAAAATCTTCATCCGGCAGTTTCATCTACCCTACTTTGACCATCCTTATTTTCAATCCTAAACATGATATGGGTAACCTAATGGTATGAATGTGTAGTCTATTAGACTACAAATCCCAAGAAACAACATAACCAAAATATCAACGAACAACCACATCAGAAGCCACGAAAATGTTGTTAGACCCTTTCTGGGTTTCTGGGCTGCCCAGAAACCAGATGGTCATGGTCGGTCAACGACCTTTGACTCTTAATAACGTGTAATCTATACATGATCTGGGCTTGATTCAAGTTCCAGATCAAAGCCTACATGGCAGAGAATAGATCCATAACATAAAACACACATAACACCTAACACACACTGATCTAGAAGCTCTAACATTAAGCTGTCAGTCCACTTTTTAAGGTTCAAGAACAGCTTCTAAAAATGCTATTTTCGTGCATCTAAGTGTTATAGATCTATGATCTAACAACCCAGATCAATAAATGACACCTTAATACATAACTTTTAACAACAAATTACAACATATAACATAAGATCACATGATTTAGAAATTTTAGGGTTTATACCTCTAAAGCCTTGATCCTTTGATTCTGATCTTTGGAGTCTGATCTTGTTAAGCTATGGTTTGATATTGACTTATCTTATCACTCTTAATTCCGAATTGACTTTATCTCTCTTAATTCCGAATTTTAGAGAGAGAAAAAAGGTTAGCAAAAATGAAAAGTAAAGTGAAGTTTTTCTCTCTCTTTGATCTATAAATAAAATTGATACAATGAATTTTGGCTGATAAAATGGCTGAAGGCTGGGATTTTTTAGCACACGGCAAGGGCTAGGTGTGACGCCCCCAAAATAGGTATACAACACCCATTCTGAGTCGCCAAATACATGGTACAGAAATCAAACTACAACTTCAATAATACAATTGTCGTGCAAAATACGACAACACATACTGCGAGTTTAAATACAAATATTGTCTTCTGGACAATATCCACACTCAAATAAATCGTCATTACAATTATTCAAACACTATTTTACAGAAATAGTGAGGACTGCTAAAACATCTTTCTAGAACCATCACTCCATACCCCGACTAGATCTTGCTATGTTCTCACCTCCTGAGAAGAAAAATGGAACAAAAAGGAAAAGGGTCTCAACTAGCCCAGTAAAGAATATTATGACTAAGATAATATACAACAAATTATCGTTAGTCTTCAACAGGGAAAAATCTGATAGAATATAATCGACAACAAGTTTTAGATCAACAACTGCGCGGAAACAGCAAACCATTAGAAGAGTCAAGTAGAGAAAGAATTCTACTATCTTCTAAGATTTAAAAGTCCATCATCAATATTTTATCCCTGTAACATCAATTAATAATCATCTTTATCCAAATATTCATCTTTCCACTACAGGCCAAAGATATTCATTTGTATCACATGTCAGTCATGTTCATCTCAACACCTGTTCATCTTTGCACTACAGGCTAAAGATATTCATCAAGCAATCATACATCTTTGCACTACAGGCCAAAGATATTCAGTAATATCATCATTTAGGACTGAGGATGATGAAAAATATCTTAAAGAGAACGAATCCAGTGAGACAGAAGGACAAATATTAGGGATTCGTATAACAGTTTATCCAAGATCAATAATACTTCATAATAATCAATTGTGAAGCAGAATTCAAAAATAACGATCAAAACATAGATACAATCAAAGATAGTAACCATAATAGACATCTTGGACAAAAAGAGAAAATTTTATTTTTCGGTGAATAGTGCCGTATTCATGAATAGTACCGTATACGTGAATAGTGTCGTATACGTTAATAGTATCCCCGACACAAAAAGTTCTAAATTTAATAAAAACTCATATCAATATTTCAGCATAATGATATTGAAGAAAATAATATCATTAAGAAGAAAATAATATCCCTTACCTCAAAATATCAGTACTTCTGGTCGGAATACCGGTATAAGGCTGAAAGAAACTTGCTCTGATGAATAGAAACTCTCAAAGTATCTAAATACTCACAAAATACACTCAATAATCTAGAGAGAAAAAGAGAAAAAACTTGTTTCTGGTGTGATTTTTAATTCTAACTTAGCCCTTTATTTATAGAAAAATGTTAGCACGCCGAAGCAGACTTAACCTGCAACCTGATGGCTTTACCTGCTACTATTCCCACCCACCATATTTGAATAAAAATCTCAGCACATTTCTTCACCAACCAAGAGTGGGGCCCACCAATTCTTGAATTTTCCATCAAAATGATAAACTCCGAAAATTCAACAATTTCTAAACCAGTCATCTCGTAAAATTCATAATAAATCATACGTTCATTTTTAACGGTTCAAAATTTGTGGACATATACTCAACTTATATATGTATAACATATCCAAAAATTACAACGATCCAACGGTCGGATTAAAAATTATAACCCCCGCAAAATATCTAAAAAACCCTGATTTTTAATACCTCCATTCCGACAAAAATACTGATAAAAATCTCAACATTAACTCCTTCATTTTTAACCACAAAAATATATCTCTCATTTATATCCACATAAAATAAATATTTCCTTATCATATGAATCAATAATTAATTATTCACAAATAATATTACAGAATCACATTTATGACAACCAGGCCGTTCCCAGGAAATAGGGGGCTTTCCAATAAGGATTTCTCCTTACTGGCGCGCAATTAGATGACCAAACCTCTCCTTAGACAGAACTTTCTAGACATTGCCAATAATGTTATCTAATAATATTATTCAAATAATATGAATTATTGATCTGATAATGGAAAATACTCTGCATCAACAATTATTGAAACAACAATAATATAAAATATCAACGCAACAATTATTGAATCAATAAAATAAAATATTGAACAGTAACTACTGTAACAATTATTTAGTAGTGCCTTCTTACGTAAGAATCAATAATTAGTGCAATACCGCGTGCTACTGTATTTTAAAAACTGGGTATTCCAATAGTATTAACGGTAACAACTACGCCGTTATACATAAACAACTTATACTTGTCGTTTTCTTCATCCAATCGCTTTCCGTTATGGGGCCCACACAAGGCTGTGCCGTCGTACGAATATTCTCCGACAGCAAGAATATTCCACGACCAAACAAATATTCCCCGACAAAATGAATATTTTATAACCACTTGCTTATTTTTCAAAATTTGCACATTTCACCCATAACCAAAGTATTATATCAAATTAACCCCTTATTATTCACAATAATATTTAGAGAAAATTTGATTTTATTCATTAAGAAGTTGGGGTCTTACAACCTCCCCTCCTTATGAAATTTCGTCCTCGAAATTGACGTACGTACCTGATGTTTCAAAAAGGTGAGGATACCTCGCTTTCATTTCTGATTCCAACTCCCAGGTCATTTCTTCAATAGCATGGTTTCTCCACAAAACCTTAACTTGTGGTATAACCTTCGTGCGTAGGACATGCTCTTTCCTATCCAAGATCTTAACAGGTACCTCATCGTACGTTAAATCTTCGGCTATCTCGTCTGGTTCTAACGCAATAATATGATTCGGGTCGTCCACATATTTACGTAACATCGATACGTGAAAAACGTTATGAACATGCGACATACTTAGCGTTAAGGCGAGTCTATAGGCCACAGTTCCTACTCGATCTAGGATTTCAAATAAATCGAAAGCTTGAGCTTTCTTCTCTTCATCGACTCTTACTTCTAGAATAACACATTCTTACACCTTCTTCTTCATATTCATCATTTCCAGGTCTGTAGCTTGAGCGGCTTTAACGTTATCGATTAAAGTCGATTTTACTCATATATCATCATCACGTGGGTCCCTAGAGTCATTAACTCTATCTCTATCATTTATAAATTTCACAAAATAGGTCTTTGTGTTCAACAATATCGCACTCGTACTCGCGTACAATCTTCTACTCAACGCGTCAGCTACCACGTTCGCTTTTCCAGGATGGTATGGTCAGAACAGGTTCCGAATGAGTCGCCTCTTGAGCTATTGAAAAATCTTCTCGCATTCCTCCCTCCATACGAATTTTGTATCTTTCTGAGTCAGCTAAGTTAACGGAGTAGCGATTCGAGAAAATCCTTCCACGAATCTCCGATAGTAACCAGCTAAGCCCAGAAAGCTACGTACTTTGGTCACCGACTTCGGTTGCTCTCAATTGTGATTCCTATCCCAATTTTGGATAGCACGTCACAATGGCACCTATTGTTTTACCACCACACAAATATAGAGTCCCTTACGGAGAGTCTGGCTTTGGTGCATTTCACAAAAGAAGTCACCAGATAGAGGCTCGGGTACCAACTTCTATAGTTGGGTTTTTAACTCCTGAAGTTCAATAGGAGCTATTCAATATGAGATTTTAGAAATGAGTTTTGTATCGGGTTGAAGATCAAAACAAAAATTCAATATCACGCTCTGGGTTAGGCCAGGAAATTCCTCAGGAAATACGTCAGGAAATTCACTAACAACAGAAATATCATTCAAATCTGACGTATTTTTGTTCAAGTCCATGACATGAGCTAAGAAAGCTTGACATCCGTTTTTCAATAAACGAATGGCTTTATGACTTGGTATGACAGCGATTGATTTTAGTGGTTTGTGATAAGTAGGTTTTATATCTACTTGTCCGGTATCTATTACTTGAATTATTTGCTTAATCTCATGTTTCGTAGTCACTTTTCATACGTTTTATGTTATTTTGTAGGTGATGACACGGCATTGGCATGAAGAAGCAAGGAAAAGCAATTCAAACATCTCTTGTACTAAAATATGCAAGCAAATGCAAGAAGGGAATATTGAAGGACTTTTAACATCAAGTTGGATGCATGTTCTTGGCTTGAAAATTGGAATTCACGGTAGCTCTACTTCTTAGCTTTCCGGAACATCTTGAATCGTCCCAATCGGAGTTCGGATGCGAGAGTTATGACCTTTTTATCAACGAAGATCAAAGCTAAGAGTTGTCATGCTTGCTATTTACACAGCATCTACTTCAAGCTCGATTTCTGCCTTGTTCCAGTCCGAATCTGTCAATTGTTAAAGCATGGAAGTTGTAGATCCCGTCGTTATCTTCGATTTGATAGGTGGCGGGCCCCGTAACTCCAAGCGGATCAGAAGTTATGCGTGTTTTACCAAAGGACGTCGCAGTAGAAAATAGGGCAGCGCGGACCGCGCTAGGGCGCGCCGGGTGACCAGATTTTCTGACCCTGTAGCGCGGACCGCGCCCAGAAAGGCTTAGCAGCGGCGCTGAGCGCGCTAGGCAGCGGAAATTGAGTCAAATTAGGTTATTTGATGTCCAAATTGAGCTAGAATAGGATTCTTAGTTGCCTAACTTGCTAGGATGTCCATTAGAACTCTAAATACTTGAGTTTAACTTGGATTGGGAGGCTAATTCTAAGACTTTATAAAATCCCTCTTGGGATAGATCTCTATTATCTAAATTTTTTACTTTCTTTCTTAGATTAGGAACCCTAGATTAGATTAGAATTGAAGATTGAAGCTATTGATTATCATTGGAGAATCAAAGTGGAAGCAAGAGAATGCAGATTTGTTTATCTCAATTCTAATTTCTTTTCTTATTTATTTGTATCTTTTTAATGCTTAATCAATTGTGGATGATGGATTCTAGTTTATTTATGAATTAAACTCTATTTTGAGATTACTATGGATCTTATTGTGTAGTTTACTTTGATATGCTTCTTTGTTAGTCTTATTAGCTATATTTGGATTGTCTACTATGATTTGTAATGAATTGCTTAAGTGTCTAGCTAACAATTACCGTGATAATCTATATGAACTCGAGAGATGAAGTATAGATTTAGATCTGATCATGATAGCATATGTTTGTGATTTCTGCATAGATGGAATTCATGATTCGTGTTTAGGATAGAGATATACCTTTATGCCATATGTAGTCTAATAAGAACTTGAACTTAAACCCTTTTTAATTATAATTCACATAGAGATATAGTGGGTTAGTTAATTAGGGTGTTCAAATTGATTCTATCATCTGTGGATTTGATTTGATATGAGTATGGTGCATTGAGAGATGGTCATATTTTACTTTTGTGTTCTTGATTAACAATCCAGTATAAATAATTTGGCTTAACAGGAAGTGTGTTGATTTAAATGAAACAATAAGTGAAATTGTAATCTCAAGTCTTCAATATCTTGTTTCATTAGTAATAGTTTATTTAATTATTTTAAATTAAATTATTAAATCATTTGTTTAAATAAGATTGAGTTGGTACGGGTTAGTACTTGGTGATTTTTGTTAAATAATTCTCTGTGGGAACGATACTCTACTCATTACTTTATTACTTGTTGACCACGTACACTTGCGTGTTTTGCGTATATAGATTTTACCCAACAAGTTTTTGGCGCCGTTGCCGGGGAATTAATTTAATAATTATTTATCAATATTAATTTCAATCAAATTAGTCTTAATTTAAATATTTTTATTTTTATTTTTAATTCTCTTCCTATATTTCTCTCTTTTCAGGTACCATGGATGAGTTTGAGTATCAATGGCCATACACGTTCTTGGCTCAACCATGGAAAACATGGATTGATGGACTTAATACATCTTCTATAGAGGCAACTTCGAAGACGTTTGAGGTTTGTGCAGCCATACGGAGTCGAAGGATGGCAAGAATGACTCAGCCAAGGGGAGAGGAAAGACTTGGAGACCAAGAAAAGGAGATCGGCGAAGATCTAACTTTGAGTAGCAACGAAGATGAACCGATTTCATTAGTGTCCCATGTACCTTCTCCGCCAAAGTTCAAGAATCCGGTTAGATTTGCAAAATCATGCAGTGGTAGTCATGTCGTCGGCGAAGCTCTTGTTGACATAAGAGCGAGTACAATTTTCAATCCATGGTGGGACGAGAAAGAGAAGATAGACGAAGAGCCCATTGTGTGTGATAAGCTTCCATGCCCCAAAGTGATCACATACACAATGGAGAAAACACCTAGCTATGGGACGTTCTCGATTGAGAGCATAACAAATCAGAGCATGCTAGGTGACTTTAAAGCAATAGCTATCACAATTGGGAACCTACCAAAAGCTACATTATTTCCAATGGATGGAGGGTTCCTCAATTATCGAACAGGAATTGGATAGGGCTGACCAGATAAAGTCGGGCTTACGACGTTAAAACTATCGCTTATTGGGAGGCAACCCAAGTTTAATTTTTATTTTTAGTTTTTTTTCTTTTAGGTTTAATATTAGTTGATAGAATTTTTTCATTTTTTTTTTATGATTTAATAAGTTTGCTTCTATCATATTCACAGGTTAGTAAAGTCCAACTCAAGGGTGGTTCCTAATTTATTCCAATGTGTTTGGCCTATTCTTCAAACTTCGCAGACAAGGAGATAAATTGCTATATGTCAGGGAAGTCCTCTCTTTTAATTTTTCCTATCTTAGCCATTGAGGACAATGTCTGTTTTAAGTTTGGGGGCATTTTAGTGTCATATTGCATATAGTTAGTTATTTACATTGTAGTTCGTATAGTTACATTTAATTTTTGCATTCTTGAAAAAAAAAATTCAAAAATTCAAAAATAATAGTTAGTTACTATGTTCATCTTGCATGATTCCAGCTGTTAGATAGTTACAGTTTATTTTGGCCAATGATGAGATGGAATTGGGTAGACAAGTATAGTATTGACTATTAGAGCTTTGATGTGATTTCTTGTTATGAATTGAGTCTTTTGCTGTTTGAAACTGGTATAATAAAGATAGCACTGTAAGAACAACTTGTTGATTGATTGAGTTTAAATTGATACATAATGAGACTCTAAAGGATAATGCTAGTTTGAATGAAAGAATGACAAGAATAAGTTGTGATGGCTAAGGTTAGACAAGAACCTAAGTTTGGGGGAATATTTGGGGTATATAAGCTGAAAAAAAAAGGGAAAAGAAAAAAAAGAGTTGAATAAATTGAGTCCTGTGGTGGGTCAAGAAGA
The DNA here is from genome assembly GCA_016801055.1 of Panax notoginseng. Lineage (NCBI taxonomy): Eukaryota > Viridiplantae > Streptophyta > Magnoliopsida > Apiales > Araliaceae > Panax > Panax notoginseng. Next base: position 104,922,004 of record CM029016.1, on the reverse strand, counting down.
AGCGTGAAATGCACTCCCCATAAACAAAGGCACGAGATAGAGCGTAAAACGCACTCGTTTAATGAAAAGTGAAAAGCGAGATGGAGCGTAAAACGCACTCGTTTAATGAAAAGTGGAAAGTGAGATGGAGCATAAAACGCACTCACTAAATAGAGAAAAGAAAATATGTATGTTTGAAATACTTGGGAATGGTTCATATGTGTTTAAAAGTTTAAATATCCGGGTGATCCTCAAGAAAAATTTGTGCTATGTCTATATTAGCGGTGATTGATGTGATAAGAAGTTTTGAAAGTTGTTTTTGAAAATCTTTTATGAGTATTGGTTGACCTAATCTAAATCGTGACTGGTTTGAACATATGGATGCACACACGCACTTAAAGGATCAAGAGTAGATGTGAATCTAATGAAAGTTGTTGAAATTTTAGACATGACATTATTTTGAAATTTTCCACAGATTCTCATTTGTTGTAACCTTTGAGGCCATTGATCGAATTCATATTGATTCATTGTTTGGGTGGATCATTGCTAGAGGATGAATATGTCTATTTTGTGTTTTTGCTTGAGGACAAGCAAATGTTTAAGTTTGGGGGTATTTGTGATAAGTAGGTTTTATATCTACTTGTCCGGTATCTATTACTTGAATTATTTGCTTAATCTCATGTTTCGTAGTCACTTTTCATACGTTTTATGTTATTTTGTAGGTGATGACACGGCATTGGCATGAAGAAGCAAGGAAAAGCAATTCAAACATCTCTTGTACTAAAATATGCAAGCAAATGCAAGAAGGGAATATTGAAGGACTTTTAACATCAAGTTGGATGCATGTTCTTGGCTTGAAAATTGGAATTCACGGTAGCTCTACTTCTTAGCTTTCCGGAACATCTTGAATCGTCCTAATCGGAGTTCGGATGCGAGAGTTATGACCTTTTTATCAACGAAGATCAAAGCTAAGAGTTGTCATGCTTGCTATTTACACAGCATCTACTTCAAGCTCGATTTCCGCCTTGTTCCAGTCCGAATCTGTCAATTGTTAAAGCATGGAAGTTGTAGATCCCGTCGTTATCTTCGATTTGATAGGTGGCGGGCCCCGTAACTCCAAGCGGATCAGAAGTTATGCGTGTTTTACCAAAGGACGTCGCAGTAGAAAATAGGGCAGCGCGGACCGCGCTAGGGCGCGCCGGGTGACCAGATTTTCTGACCCTGTAGCGCGGACCGCGCCCAGAAAGGCTTAGCAGCGGCGCTGAGCGCGCTAGGCAGCGGAAATTGAGTCAAATTAGGTTATTTGATGTCCAAATTGAGCTAGAATAGGATTCTTAGTTGCCTAACTTGCTAGGATGTCCATTAGAACTCTAAATACTTGAGTTTAACTTGGATTGGGAGGCTAATTCTAAGACTTTATAAAATCCCTCTTGGGATAGATCTCTATTATCTAAATTTTTTACTTTCTTTCTTAGATTAGGAACCCTAGATTAGATTAGAATTGAAGATTGAAGCTATTGATTATCATTGGAGAATCAAAGTGGAAGCAAGAGAATGCAGATTTGTTTATCTCAATTCTAATTTCTTTTCTTATTTATTTGTATCTTTTTAATGCTTAATCAATTGTGGATGATGGATTCTAGTTTATTTATGAATTAAACTCTATTTTGAGATTACTATGGATCTTATTGTGTAGTTTACTTTGATATGCTTCTTTGTTAGTCTTATTAGCTATATTTGGATTGTCTACTATGATTTGTAATGAATTGCTTAAGTGTCTAGCTAACAATTACCGTGATAATCTATATGAACTCGAGAGATGAAGTATAGATTTAGATCTGATCATGATAGCATATGTTTGTGATTTCTGCATAGATGGAATTCATGATTCGTGTTTAGGATAGAGATATACCTTTATGCCATATGTAGTCTAATAAGAACTTGAACTTAAACCCTTTTTAATTATAATTCACATAGAGATATAGTGGGTTAGTTAATTAGGGTGTTCAAATTGATTCTATCATCTGTGGATTTGATTTGATATGAGTATGGTGCATTGAGAGATGGTCATATTTTACTTTTGTGTTCTTGATTAACAATCCAGTATAAATAATTTGGCTTAACAGGAAGTGTGTTGATTTAAATGAAACAATAAGTGAAATTGTAATCTCAAGTCTTCAATATCTTGTTTCATTAGTAATAGTTTATTTAATTATTTTAAATTAAATTATTAAATCATTTGTTTAAATAAGATTGAGTTGGTACGGGTTAGTACTTGGTGATTTTTGTTAAATAATTCTCTGTGGGAACGATACTCTACTCATTACTTTATTACTTGTTGACCACGTACACTTGCGTGTTTTGCGTATATAGATTTTACCCAACAAGTTTTTTGCGCCGTTGCCGGGGAATTAATTTAATAATTATTTATCAATATTAATTTCAATCAAATTAGTCTTAATTTAAATATTTTTATTTTTATTTTTAATTCTCTTCCTATATTTCTCTCTTTTCAGGTACCATGGATGAGTTTGAGTATCAATGGCCATACACGTTCTTGGCTCAACCATGGAAAACATGGATTGATGGACTTAATACATCTTCTATAGAGGCAACTTCGAAGACGTTTGAGGTTTGTGCAGCCATACGGAGTCGAAGGATGGCAAGAATGACTCAGCCAAGGGGAGAGGAAAGACTTGGAGACCAAGAAAAGGAGATCGGCGAAGATCTAACTTTGAGTACCAACGAAGATGAACCGATTTCATTAGTGTCCCATGTACCTTCTCCGCCAAAGTTCAAGAATCCGATTAGATTTGCAAAATCATGCCCACTTGGTAGTCATGTCGTCGGCGAAACTCTTGTTGACATAAGAGCGAGTACAATTTTCAATCCATGGTGGGACGAGAAAGAGAAGATAGACGAAGAGCCCATTGTGTGTGATAAGCTTCCATGCCCCAAAGTGATCACATACACAATGGAGAAAACACCTAGCTATGGGACGTTCTCGATTGAGAGCATAACAAATCAGAGCATGCTAGGTGACTTTAAAGCAATGGCTATCACAATTGGGAACCTACCAAAAGCTACATTATTTCCAATGGATGGAGGGTTCCTCAATTATCGAAGAGGAATTGGATAGGGCTGACCAGATAAAGTCGGGCTTACGACGTTAAAACTATCGCTTATTGGGAGGAAACCCAAGTTTAATTTTTATTTTTAGTTTTTTTTCTTTTAGGTTTAATATTATTTGATAGAATTTTTTCATTTTTTTTTATGATTTAATAAGTTTGCTTCTATCATATTCACAGGTTAGTAAAGTCCAACTCAAGGGTGGTTCCTAATTTATTCCAATGTGTTTGGCCTATTCTTCAAACTTCGCAGACAAGGAGATAAATTGCTATATGTCAGGGAAGTCCTCCCTTTTAATTTTTCCTATCTTAGCCATTGAGGACAATGTCTGTTTTAAGTTTGGGGGCATTTTAGTGTCATATTGCATATAGTTAGTTATTTACATTGTAGTTCGTATAGTTACATTTAATTTTTGCATTCTTGAAAAAAAAAATTCAAAAATTCAAAAATAATAGTTAGTTACTATGTTCATCTTGCATGATTCCAGCTGTTAGATAGTTACAGTTTATTTTGGCCAATGATGAGATGGAATTGGGTAGACAGGTATAGTATTGACTATTAGAGCTTTGATGTGATTTCTTGTTATGAATTGAGTCTTTTGCTGTTTGAAACTGGTATAATAAAGATAGCACTGTAAGAACAACTTGTTGATTGATTGAGTTTAAATTGATACATAATGAGACTCTAAAGGATAATGCTAGTTTGAATGAAAGAATGACAAGAATAAGTTGTGATGGCTAAGGTTAGACAAGAACCTAAGTTTGGGGGAATATTTGGGGTATATAAGCTGAAAAAAAAAAGGGAAAAGAAAAAAAAGAGTTGAATAAATTGAGTCCTGTGGTGGGTCAAGAAGAAGCGTGAAATGCACTCCCCATAAACACAGGCACGAGATAGAGCGTAAAACGCACTCGTTTAATGAAAAGTGAAAAGCGAGATGGAGCGTAAAACGCACTCGTTTAATGAAAAGTGGAAAGTGAGATGGAGCATAAAACGCACTCACTAAATAGAGAAAAGAAAATATGTATGTTTGAAATACTTGGGAATGGTTCATATGTGTTTAAAAGTTTAAATATCCGGGTGATCCTCAAGAAAAATTTGTGCTATGTCTATATTAGCGGTGATTGATGTGATAAGAAGTTTTGAAAGTTATTTTTGAAAATCTTTTATGAGTATTGGTTGACCTAATCTAAATCGTGACTGGTTTGAACATATGGATGCACACACGCACTTAAAGGATCAAGAGTAGATGTGAATCTAATGAAAGTTGTTGAAATTTTAGACATGACATTGTTTTGAAATTTTCCACAGATTCTCATTTGTTGTAACCTTTGAGGCCATTGATCGAATTCATATTGATTCATTGTTTGGGTGGATCATTGCTAGAGGATGAATATGTCTATTTTGTGTTTTTGCTTGAGGACAAGCAAATGTTTAAGTTTGGGGGTATTTGTGATAAGTAGGTTTTATATCTACTTGTCCGGTATCTATTACTTGAATTATTTGCTTAATCTCATGTTTCGTAGTCACTTTTCATACGTTTTATGTTATTTTGTAGGTGATGACACGGCATTGGCATGAAGAAGCAAGGAAAAGCAATTCAAACATCTCTTGTACTAAAATATGCAAGCAAATGCAAGAAGGGAATATTGAAGGACTTTTAACATCAAGTTGGATGCATGTTCTTGGCTTGAAAATTGGAATTCACGGTAGCTCTACTTCTTAGCTTTCCGGAACATCTTGAATCGTCCCAATCGGAGTTCGGATGCGAGAGTTATGACCTTTTTATCAACGAAGATCAAAGATAAGAGTTGTCATGCTTGCTATTTACACAGCATCTACTTCAAGCTCGATTTCCGCCTTGTTCCAGTCCGAATCTGTCAATTGTTAAAGCATGGAAGTTGTAGATCCCGTCGTTATCTTCGATTTGATAGGTGGCGGGCCCCGTAACTCCAAGCGGATCAGAAGTTATGCGTGTTTTACCAAAGGACGTCGCAGTAGAAAATAGGGCAGCGCGGACCGCGCTAGGGCGCGCCGGGTGACCAGATTTTCTGACCCTGTAGCGCGGACCGCGCCCAGAAAGGCTTAGCAGCGGCGCTGAGCGCGCTAGGCAGCGGAAATTGAGTCAAATTAGGTTATTTGATGTCCAAATTGAGCTAGAATAGGATTCTTAGTTGCCTAACTTGCTAGGATGTCCATTAGAACTCTAAATACTTGAGTTTAACTTGGATTGGGAGGCTAATTCTAAGACTTTATAAAATCCCTCTTGGGATAGATCTCTATTATCTAAATTTTTTACTTTCTTTCTTAGATTAGGAACCCTAGATTAGATTAGAATTGAAGATTGAAGCTATTGATTATCATTGGAGAATCAAAGTGGAAGCAAGAGAATGCAGATTTGTTTATCTCAATTCTAATTTCTTTTCTTATTTATTTGTATCTTTTTAATGCTTAATCAATTGTGGATGATGGATTCTAGTTTATTTATGAATTAAACTCTATTTTGAGATTACTATGGATCTTATTGTGTAGTTTACTTTGATATGCTTCTTTGTTAGTCTTATTAGCTATATTTGGATTGTCTACTATGATTTGTAATGAATTGCTTAAGTGTCTAGCTAACAATTACCGTGATAATCTATATGAACTCGAGAGATGAAGTATAGATTTAGATCTGATCATGATAGCATATGTTTGTGATTTCTGCATAGATGGAATTCATGATTCGTGTTTAGGATAGAGATATACCTTTATGCCATATGTAGTCTAATAAGAACTTGAACTTAAACCCTTTTTAATTATAATTCACATAGAGATATAGTGGGTTAGTTAATTAGGGTGTTCAAATTGATTCTATCATCTGTGGATTTGATTTGATATGAGTATGGTGCATTGAGAGATGGTCATATTTTACTTTTGTGTTCTTGATTAACAATCCATTATAAATAATTTGGCTTAACAGGAAGTGTGTTGATTTAAATGAAACAATAAGTGAAATTGTAATCTCAAGTCTTCAATATCTTGTTTCATTAGTAATAGTTTATTTAATTATTTTAAATTAAATTATTAAATCATTTGTTTAAATAAGATTGAGTTGGTACGGGTTAGTACTTGGTGATTTTTGTTAAATAATTCTCTGTGGGAACGATACTCTACTCATTACTTTATTACTTGTTGACCACGTACACTTGCGTGTTTTGCGTATATAGATTTTACCCAACAAGTTTTTGGCGCCGTTGCCGGGGAATTAATTTAATAATTATTTATCAATATTAATTTCAATCAAATTAGTCTTAATTTAAATATTTTTTTTTATTTTTAATTCTCTTCCTATATTTCTCTCTTTTCAGGTACCATGGATGAGTTTGAGTATCAATGGCCATACACGTTCTTGGCTCAACCATGGAAAACATGGATTGATGGACTTAATACATCTTCTATAGAGGCAACTTCGAAGACGTTTGAGGTTTGTGCAGCCATACGGAGTCGAAGGATGGCAAGAATGACTCAGCCAAGGGGAGAGGAAAGACTTGGAGACCAAGAAAAGGAGATCGGCGAAGATCTAACTTTGAGTACCAACGAAGATGAACTGATTTCATTAGTGTCCCATGTACCTTCTCCGCCAAAGTTCAAGAATCCGGTTAGATTTGCAAAATCATGCCCACTTGGTAGTCATGTCGTCGGCGAAGCTCTTGTTGACATAAGAGCGAGTACAATTTTCAATCCATGGTGGGACGAGAAAGAGAAGATAGACGAAGAGCCCATTGTGTGTGATAAGCTTCCATGCCCTAAAGTGATCACATACACAATGGAGAAAACACCTAGCTATGGGACGTTCTCGATTGAGAGCATAACAAATCAGAGCATGCTAGGTGACTTTAAAGCAATGGCTATCACAATTGGGAACCTACCAAAAGCTACATTATTTCCAATGGATGGAGGGTTCCTCAATTATCGAAGAGGAATTGGATAGGGCTGACCAGATAAAGTCGGGCTTACGATGTTAAAACTATCGCTTATTGGGAGGCAACCCAAGTTTAATTTTTATTTTTAGTTTTTTTTCTTTTAGGTTTAATATTAGTTGATAGAATTTTTTCATTTTTTTTTTATGATTTAATAAGTTTGCTTCTATCATATTCACAGGTTAGTAAAGTCCAACTCAAGGGTGGTTCCTAATTTATTCCAATGTGTTTGGCCTATTCTTCAAACTTCGCAGACAAGGAGATAAATTGCTATATGTCAGGGAAGTCCTCTCTTTTAATTTTTCCTATCTTAGCCATTGAGGACAATGTCTGTTTTAAGTTTGGGGGCATTTTAGTGTCATATTGCATATAGTTAGTTATTTACATTGTAGTTCGTATAGTTACATTTAATTTTTGCATTCTTGAAAAAAAAATTCAAAAATTCAAAAATAATAGTTAGTTACTATGTTCATCTTGCATGATTCCAGCTGTTAGATAGTTACAGTTTATTTTGGCCAATGATGAGATGGAATTGGGTAGACAGGTATAGTATTGACTATTAGAGCTTTGATGTGATTTCTTGTTATGAATTGAGTCTTTTGCTGTTTGAAACTGGTATAATAAAGATAGCACTGTAAGAACAACTTGTTGATTGATTGAGTTTAAATTGATACATAATGAGACTCTAAAGGATAATGCTAGTTTGAATGAAAGAATGACAAGAATAAGTTGTGATGGCTAAGGTTAGACAAGAACCTAAGTTTGGGGGAATATTTGGGGTATATAAGCTGAAAAAAAAAGGGAAAAGAAAAAAAAGAGTTGAATAAATTGAGTCCTGTGGTGGGTCAAGAAGAAGCGTGAAATGCACTCCCCATAAACACAGGCACGAGATAGAGCGTAAAACGCACTCGTTTAATGAAAAGTGAAAAGCGAGATGGAGCGTAAAACGCACTCGTTTAATGAAAAGTGGAAAGTGAGATGGAGCATAAAACGCACTCACTAAATAGAGAAAAGAAAATATGTATGTTTGAAATACTTGGGAATGGTTCATATGTGTTTAAAAGTTTAAATATCCAGGTGATCCTCAAGAAAAATTTGTGCTATGTCTATATTAGCGGTGATTGATGTGATAAGAAGTTTTGAAAGTTGTTTTTGAAAATCTTTTATGAGTATTGGTTGACCTAATCTAAATCGTGACTGGTTTGAACATATGGATGCACACACGCACTTAAAGGATCAAGAGTAGATGTGAATCTAATGAAAGTTGTTGAAATTTTAGACATGACATTGTTTTGAAATTTTCCACAGATTCTCATTTGTTGTAACCTTTGAGGCCATTGATCGAATTCATATTGATTCATTGTTTGGGTGGATCATTACTAGAGGATGAATATGTCTATTTTGTGTTTTTGCTTGAGGACAAGCAAATGTTTAAGTTTGGGGGTATTTGTGATAAGTAGGTTTTATATCTACTTGTCCGGTATCTATTACTTGAATTATTTGCTTAATCTCATGTTTCGTAGTCACTTTTCATACGTTTTATGTTACTTTGTAGGTGATGACACGGCATTGGCATGAAGAAGCAAGGAAAAGCAATTCAAACATCTCTTGTACTAAAATATGCAAGCAAATGCAAGAAGGGAATATTGAAGGACTTTTAACATCAAGTTGGATGCATGTTCTTGGCTTGAAAATTGGAATTCACGGTAGCTCTACTTCTTAGCTTTCCGGAACATCTTGAATCGTCCCAATCGGAGTTCGGATGCGAGAGTTATGACCTTTTTATCAACGAAGATCAAAGCTAAGAGTTGTCATGCTTGCTATTTACACAGCATCTACTTCAAGCTCGATTTCCGCCTTGTTCCAGTCCGAATCTGTCAATTGTTAAAGCATGGAAGTTGTAGATCCCGTCGTTATCTTCGATTTGATAGGTGGCGGGCCCCGTAACTCCAAGCGGATCAGAAGTTATGCGTGTTTTACCAAAGGACGTCGCAGTAGAAAATAGGGCAGCGCGGACCACGCTAGGGCGCGCCGGGTGACCAGATTTTCTGACCCTGTAGCGCGGACCGCGCCCAGAAAGGCTTAGCAGCGGCGCTGAGCGCGCTAGGCAGCGGAAATTGAGTCAAATTAGGTTATTTGATGTCCAAATTGAGCTAGAATAGGATTCTTAGTTGCCTAACTTGCTAGGATGTCCATTAGAACTCTAAATACTTGAGTTTAACTTGGATTGGGAGGCTAATTCTAAGACTTTATAAAATCCCTCTTGGGATAGATCTCTATTATCTAAATTTTTTACTTTCTTTCTTAGATTACCCTAGATTAGATTAGAATTGAAGATTGAAGCTATTGATTATCATTGGAGAATCAAAGTGGAAGCAAGAGAATGCAGATTTGTTTATCTCAATTCTAATTTCTTTTCTTATTTATTTGTATCTTTTTAATGCTTAATCAATTGTGGATGATGGATTCTAGTTTATTTATGAATTAAACTCTATTTTGAGATTACTATGGATCTTATTGTGTAGTTTACTTTGATATGCTTCTTTGTTAGTCTTATTAGCTATATTTGGATTGTCTACTATGATTTGTAATGAATTGCTTAAGTGTCTAGCTAACAATTACCGTGATAATCTATATGAACTCGAGAGATGAAGTATAGATTTAGATCTGATCATGATAGCATATGTTTGTGATTTCTGCATAGATGGAATTCATGATTCGTGTTTAGGATAGAGATATACCTTTATGCCATATGTAGTCTAATAAGAACTTGAACTTAAACCCTTTTTAATTATAATTCACATAGAGATATAGTGGGTTAGTTAATTAGGGTGTTCAAATTGATTCTATCATCTGTGGATTTGATTTGATATGAGTATGGTGCATTGAGAGATGGTCATATTTTACTTTTGTGTTCTTGATTAACAATCCAGTATAAATAATTTGGCTTAACAGGAAGTGTGTTGATTTAAATGAAACAATAAGTGAAATTGTAATCTCAAGTCTTCAATATCTTGTTTCATTAGTAATAGTTTATTTAATTATTTTAAATTAAATTATTAAATCATTTGTTTAAATAAGATTGAGTTGGTACGGGTTAGTACTTGGTGATTTTTGTTAAATAATTCTCTGTGGGAACGATACTCTACTCATTACTTTATTACTTGTTGACCACGTACACTTGCGTGTTTTGCGTATATATATTTTACCCAACAAGTTTTTTGCGCCGTTGCCGGGGAATTAATTTAATAATTATTTATCAATATTAATTTCAATCAAATTAGTCTTAATTTAAATATTTTTATTTTTATTTTTAATTCTCTTCCTATATTTCTCTCTTTTCAGGTACCATGGATGAGTTTGAGTATCAATGGCCATACACGTTCTTGGCTCAACCATGGAAAACATGGATTGATGGACTTAATACATCTTCTATAGAGGCAACTTCGAAGACGTTTGAGGTTTGTGCAGCCATACGGAGTCGAAGGATGGCAAGAATGACTCAGCCAAGGGGAGAGGAAAGACTTGGAGACCAAGAAAAGGAGATCGGCGAAGATCTAACTTTGAGTACCAACGAAGATGAACCGATTTCATTAGTGTCCCATGTACCTTCTCCGCCAAAGTTCAAGAATCCGGTTAGATTTGCAAAATCATGCCCACTTGGTAGTCATGTCGTCGGCGAAGCTCTTGTTGACATAAGAGCGAGTACAATTTTCAATCCATGGTGGGACGAGAAAGAGAAGATAGACGAAGAGCCCATTGTGTGTGATAAGCTTCCATGCCCCAAAGTGATCACATACACAATGGAGAAAACACCTAGCTATGGGACGTTCTCGATTGAGAGCATAACAAATCAGAGCATGCTAGGTGACTTTAAAGCAATGGCTATCACAATTGGGAACCTACCAAAAGCTACATTATTTCCAATGCGAGGGTTCCTCAATTATCGAAGAGGAATTGGATAGGGCTGACCAGATAAAGTCGGGCTTACGACGTTAAAACTATCGCTTATTGGGAGGCAACCCAAGTTTAATTTTTATTTTTAGTTTTTTTTCTTTTAGGTTTAATATTAGTTGATAGAATTTTTTCATTTTTTTTTATGATTTAATAAGTTTGCTTCTATCATATTCACAGGTTAGTAAAGTCCAACTCAAGGGTGGTTCCTAATTTATTCCAATGTGTTTGGCCTATTCTTCAAACTTCGCAGACAAGGAGATAAATTGCTATATGTCAGGGAAGTCCTCTCTTTTAATTTTTCCTATCTTAGCCATTGAGGACAATGTCTGTTTTAAGTTTGGGGGCATTTTAGTGTCATATTGCATATAGTTAGTTATTTACATTGTAGTTCGTATAGTTACATTTAATTTTTGCATTCTTGAAAAAAAAATTCAAAAATTCAAAAATAATAGTTAGTTACTATGTTCATCTTGCATGATTCCAGCTATTAGATAGTTACAGTTTATTTTGGCCAATGATGAGATGGAATTGGGTAGACAGGTATAGTATTGACTATTAGAGCTTTGATGTGATTTCTTGTTATGAATTGAGTCTTTTGCTGTTTGAAACTGGTATAATAAAGATAGCACTGTAAGAACAACTTGTTGATTGATTGAGTTTAAATTGATACATAATGAGACTCTAAAGGATAATGCTAGTTTGAATGAAAGAATGACAAGAATAAGTTATGATGGCTAAGGTTAGACAAGAACCTAAGTTTGGGGGAATATTTGGGGTATAAAAGCTGAAAAAAAAAAGGGAAAAGAAAAAAAGGAGTTGAATAAATTGAGTCCTGTGGTGGGTCAAGAAGAAGCGTGAAATGCACTCCCCATAAACACAGGCACGAGATAGAGCGTAAAACGCACTCGTTTAATGAAAAGTGAAAAGCGAGATGGAGCGTAAAACGCACTCGTTTAATGAAAAGTGGAAAGTGAGATGGAGCATAAAACGCACTCACTAAATAGAGAAAAGAAAATATGTATGTTTGAAATACTTGGGAATGGTTCATATGTTTTTAAAAGTTTAAATATCCGGGTGATCCTCAAGAAAAATTTGTGCTATGTCTATATTAGCGGTGATTGATGTGATAAGAAGTTTTGAAAGTTGTTTTTGAAAATCTTTTATGAGTATTGGTTGACCTAATCTAAATCGTGACTGGTTTGAACATATGGATGCACACACGCACTTAAAGGATCAAGAGTAGATGTGAATCTAATGAAAGTTGTTGAAATTTTAGACATGACATTGTTTTGAAATTTTTCACAGATTCTCATTTGTTGTAACCTTTGAGGCCATTGATCGAATTCATATTGATTCATTGTTTGGGTGGATCATTGCTAGAGGATGAATATGTCTATTTTGTGTTTTTGCTTGAGGACAAGCAAATGTTTAAGTTTGGGGGTATTTGTGATAAGTAGGTTTTATATCTACTTGTCCGGTATCTATTACTTGAATTATTTGCTTAATCTCATGTTTCGTAGTCACTTTTCATACGTTTTATGTTATTTTGTAGGTGATGACACGGCATTGGCATGAAGAAGCAAGGAAAAGCAATTCAAACATCTCTTGTACTAAAATATGCAAGCAAATGCAAGAAGGGAATATTGAAGGACTTTTAACATCAAGTTGGATGCATGTTCTTGGCTTGAAAATTGGAATTCACGGTAGCTCTACTTCTTAGCTTTCCGGAACATCTTGAATCGTCCCAATCGGAGTTCGGATGCGAGAGTTATGACCTTTTTATCAACGAAGATCAAAGCTAAGAGTTGTCATGCTTGCTATTTACACAGCATCTACTTCAAGCTCGATTTCCGCCTTGTTCCAGTCCGAATCTGTCAATTGTTAAAGCATGGAAGTTGTAGATCCCGTCGTTATCTTCGATTTGATAGGTGGCGGGCCCCGTAACTCCAAGCGGATCAGAAGTTATGCGTGTTTTACCAAAGGACGTCGCAGTAGAAAATAGGGCAGCGCGGACCGCGCTAGGGCGCGCCGGGTGACCAGATTTTCTGACCCTGTAGCGCGGACCGCGCCCAGAAAGGCTTAGCAGCGGCGCTGAGCGCGCTAGGCAGCGGAAATTGAGTCAAATTAGGTTAAACTCTATTTTGAGATTACTATGGATCTTATTGTGTAGTTTACTTTGATATGCTTCTTTGTTAGTCTTATTAGCTATATTTGGATTGTCTACTATGATTTGTAATGAATTGCTTAAGTGTCTAGCTAACAATTACCGTGATAATCTATATGAACTCGAGAGATGAAGTATAGATTTAGATCTGATCATGATAGCATATGTTTGTGATTTCTGCATAGATGGAATTCATGATTCGTGTTTAGGATAGAGATATACCTTTATGCCATATGTAGTCTAATAAGAACTTGAACTTAAACCCTTTTTAATTATAATTCACATAGAGATATAGTGGGTTAGTTAATTAGGGTGTTCAAATTGATTCTATCATCTGTGGATTTGATTTGATATGAGTATGGTGCATTGAGAGATGGTCATATTTACTTTTGTGTTCTTGATTAACAATCCAGTATAAATAATTTGGCTTAACAGGAAGTGTGTTGATTTAAATGAAACAATAAGTGAAATTGTAATCTCAAGTCTTCAATATCTTGTTTCATTAGTAATAGTTTATTTAATTATTTTAAATTAAATTATTAAATCATTTGTTTAAATAAGATTGAGTTGGTACGGGTTAGTACTTGGTGATTTTTGTTAAATAATTCTCTGTGGGAACGATACTCTACTCATTACTTTATTACTTGTTGACCATGTACACTTGCGTGTTTTGCGTATATAGATTTTACCCAACAAGTTTTTGGCGCCGTTGCCGGGGAATTAATTTAATAATTATTTATCAATATTAATTTCAATCAAATTAGTCTTAATTTAAATATTTTTATTTTTATTTTTAATTCTCTTCCTATATTTCTCTCTTTTCAGGTACCATGGATGAGTTTGAGTATCAATGGCCATACACGTTCTTGGCTCAACCATGGAAAACATGGATTGATGGACTTAATACATCTTCTATAGAGGCAACTTCGAAGACGTTTGAGGTTTGTGCAGCCATACGGAGTCGAAGGATGGCAAGAATGACTCAGCCAAGGGGAGAGGAAAGACTTGGAGACCAAGAAAAGGAGATCGGCGAAGATCTAACTTTGAGTACCAACGAAGATGAATCGATTTCATTAGTGTCCCATGTACCTTCTCCGCCAAAGTTCAAGAATCCGGTTAGATTTGCAAAATCATGCCCACTTGGTAGTCATGTCGTCGGCGAAGCTCTTGTTGACATAAGAGCGAGTACAATTTTCAATCCATGGTGGGACGAGAAAGAGAAGATAGACGAAGAGCCCATTGTGTGTGATAAGCTTCCATGCCCCAAAGTGATCACATACACAATGGAGAAAACACCTAGCTATGGGACGTTCTCGATTGAGAGCATAACAAATCAGAGCATGCTAGGTGACTTTAAAGCAATGGCTATCACAATTGGAAACCTACCAAAAGCTACATTATTTCCAATGGATGGAGGGTTCCTCAATTATCGAAGAGGAATTGGATAGGGCTGACCAGATAAAGTCGGGCTTACGACGTTAAAACTATCGCTTATTGGGAGGCAACCCAAGTTTAATTTTTATTTTTAGTTTTTTTTCTTTTAGGTTTAATATTAGTTGATAGAATTTTTTCATTTTTTTTTATGATTTAATAAGTTTGCTTCTATCATATTCACAGGTTAGTAAAGTCCAACTCAAGGGTGGTTCCTAATTTATTCCAATGTGTTTGGCCTATTCTTCAAACTTCGCAGACAAGGAGATAAATTGCTATATGTCAGGGAAGTCCTCTCTTTTAATTTTTCCTATCTTAGCCATTGAGGACAATGTCTGTTTTAAGTTTGGGGGCAAATCAGTGTCATATTGCATATAGTTAGTTATTTACATTGTAGTTCGTATAGTTACATTTAATTTTTGCATTCTTGAAGAAAAAAAATTCAAAAATTCAAAAATAATAGTTAGTTACTATGTTCATCTTGCATGATTCCAGCTGTTAGATAGTTACAGTTTATTTTGGCCAATGATGAGATGGAATTGGGTAGACAGGTATAGTATTGACTATTAGAGCTTTGATGTGATTTCTTGTTATGAATTGAGTCTTTTGCTGTTTGAAACTGGTATAATAAAGATAGCACTGTAAGAACAACTTGTTGATTGATTGAGTTTAAATTGATACATAATGAGACTCTAAAGGATAATGCTAGTTTGAATGAAAGAATGACAAGAATAAGTTGTGATGGCTAAGGTTAGACAAGAACCTAAGTTTGGGGGAATATTTGGGGTATATAAGCTGAAAAAAAAAGGGAAAAGAAAAAAAAGAGTTGAATTAATTGAGTCCTGTGGTGGGTCAAGAAGAAGCGTGAAATGCACTCCCCATAAACACAGGCACGAGATAGAGCGTAAAACGCACTCGTTTTAATGAAAAGTGAAAAGCGAGATGGAGCGTAAAACGCACTCGTTTAATGAAAAGTGGAAAGTGAGATGGAGCATAAAACGCACTCTAATAGAGAAAAGAAAATATGTATGTTTGAAATACTTGGGAACGGTTCATATGTGTTTAAAAGTTTAAATATCCGGGTGATCCTCAAGAAAAATTTGTGCTATGTCTATATTAGCGGTGATTGATGTGATAAGAAGTTTTGAAAGTTGTTTTTGAAAATCTTTTATGAGTATTGGTTGACCTAATCTAAATCGTGACTGGTTTGAACATATGGATGCACACACGCACTTAAAGGATCAAGAGTAGATGTGAATCTAATGAAAGTTGTTGAAATTTTAGACATGACATTGTTTTGAAATTTTTCACAGATTCTCATTTGTTGTAACCTTTGAGGCCATTGATCGAATTCATATTGATTCATTGTTTGGGTGGATCATTGCTAGAGGATGAATATGTCTATTTTGTGTTTTTGCTTGAGGACAAGCAAATGTTTAAGTTTGGGGGTATTTGTGATAAGTAGGTTTTATATCTACTTGTCCGGTATCTATTACTTGAATTATTTGCTTAATCTCATGTTTCGTAGTCACTTTTCATAGGTTTTATGTTATTTTGTAGGTGATGACACGGCATTGGCATGAAGAAGCAAGGAAAAGCAATTCAAACATCTCGTGTACTAAAATATGCAAGCAAATGCAAGAAGGGAATATTGAAGGACTTTTAACATCAAGTTGGATGCATGTTCTTGGCTTGAAAATTGGAATTCACGGTAGCTCTACTTCTTAGCTTTCCGGAACATCTTGAATCGTCCCAATCGGAGTTCGGATGCGAGAGTTATGACCTTTTTATCAACGAAGATCAAAGCTAAGAGTTGTCATGCTTGCTATTTACACAACATCTACTTCAAGCTCGATTTCCGCCTTGTTCCAGTCCGAATCTGTCAATTGTTAAAACATGGAAGTTGTAGATCCCGTCGTTATCTTCGATTTGATAGGTGGCGGGCCCCGTAACTCCAAGCGGATCAGAAGTTATGCGTGTTTTACCAAAGGACGTCGCAGTAGAAAATAGGGCAGCGCGGACCGCGCTAGGGCGCGCCGGGTGACCAGATTTTCTGACCCTGTAGCGCGGACCGCGCCCAGAAAGGCTTAGCAGCGGCGCTGAGCGCGCTAGGCAGCGGAAATTGAGTCAAATTAGGTTATTTGATGTCCAAATTGAGCTAGAATAGGATTCTTAGTTGCCTAACTTGCTAGGATGTCCATTAGAACTCTAAATACTTGAGTTTAACTTGGATTGGGAGGCTAATTCTAAGACTTTATAAAATCCCTCTTGGGATAGATCTCTATTATCTAAATTTTTTTACTTTCTTTCTTAGATTAGGAACCCTAGATTAGATTAGAATTGAAGATTGAAGCTATTGATTATCATTGGAGAATCAAAGTGGAAGCAAGAGAATGCAGATTTGTTTATCTCAATTCTAATTTCTTTTCTTATTTATTTGTATCTTTTTAATGCTTAATCAATTGTGGATGATGGATTCTAGTTTATTTATGAATTAAACTCTATTTTGAGATTACTATGGATCTTATTGTGTAGTTTACTTTGATATGCTTCTTTGTTAGTCTTATTAGCTATATTTGGATTGTCTACTATGATTTGAAATGAATTGCTTAATTGTCTAGCTAACAATTACCGTGATAATCTATATGAACTCGAGAGATGAAGTATAGATTTAGATCTGATCATGATAGCATATGTTTGTGATTTCTGCATAGATGGAATTCATGATTCGTGTTTAAGATAGAGATATACCTTTATGCCATATGTAGTCTAATAAGAACTTGAACTTAAACCCTTTTAAATTATAATTCACATAGAGATATAGTGGGTTAGTTAATTAGGGTGTTCAAATTGATTCTATCATCTGTGGATTTGATTTGATATGAGTATGGTGCATTGAGAGATGGTCATATTTTACTTTTGTGTTCTTGATTAACAATCCATTATAAATAACTTGGCTTAACAGGAAGTGTGTTGATTTAAATGAAACAATAAGTGAAATTGTAATCTCAAGTCTTCAATATCTTGTTTCATTAGTAATAGTTTATTTAATTATTTTAAATTAAATTATTAAATCATTTGTTTAAATAAGATTGAGTTGGTACGGGTTAGTACTTGGTGATTTTTGTTAAATAATTCTCTGTGGGAACGATACTCTACTCATTACTTTATTACTTGTTGACCACGTACACTTGCGTGTTTTGCGTATATAGATTTTACCCAACAGTTTGGTTGCTTGAATTCGCATAATAGGTTGGTTAGGAATATGAAAACTAACAACCTTACGAAAATAATCAATTTTGGCATGATGAGTAGTTAACCAATCAATTCCTAAAATCACATCAAAAGCAAGTATCTTTAAAGAGATAAGGTCAACAGGTAATGTGATTGTGCCAACTTGGATTAAGCAAGATTTATAAACTGTAGATCTAACGAAGGTTTCACCCAATGGAGTTTCAACAGATAAGTCAAAGTTCAATTTCTCCGGAGTCAAGTTTAAACGTTGAGCACAAGCAGGAGAGATAAAAGAATGGGTAGAACCGGTATCTAGTAAAGTATAAACTTCGCAAGAATTCAAGATTAGCTTACCCGTGATCACCTCGTTCGGGTTTCTCGCATTTTGGCCAGTCACGACAAACGCCCTTCCAGGAACCGCTGATTTCGACTTATCCGGGACAACTTTTGGAGTCACCATCCCCGCTGAACTTGGTTTTGCTACAGAACACTCTCGAGCTATATGACCCTCCTTTCCACAGTTATAACATACCTTGGATTGTTGTGGGCAGTTTGGGCTGATATGTCCCTCTTTCCCACATTTGTAACATACGACCGGTGGTCGTTCTCCTCCCCTAGAAACAGTTGATGTTTGTGCTGACGTCTTCACGTTATCATTATTGTACCTTCTCTTCTTGAAATCTCCTCCTGACTCGCTCCTTCTATTACCGCGACCACGATTACCACCAGAGTGGTTACCGCTTTTGTCCGAATGTTTTCCTCCCTGCTGGTTTTCATTGCTTCGATGACTGCCGCCACCGGTATGACCCTGGTTGTGGTTCCTCAGTTGCACATACTCATTATCTCGCTCTAATAATTGAGCCATGTTTACAACATCTGAATATAAAGAAAATTTATGAGAGATAAGATATTGCCGAATCTCGAGTTTTAGACCTCTCAGAAACATCCTTGTCACTCGTTCCTCATTTTCGACCAAATGAGGTGCAAACCTGGATAACTCTGCAAACTTCACCTCGTACTGGGACACTGTCATGTTGTTTTGTTCCAGTCTGATAAACTCCACCTCCTTCATATGACGAATACTTTCAGGAAAGTATTTGTCATTGAACAGTTTTTGAAATGTTTCCCAGGATATGTTGAGTGCGTCAGGCTGGGTACGCTTCACAGACTCCCACCAGTAGTCTGCCTCACCGCGGAACATAAAGGTGGCGAATGGAACCTTCTGTTCCTCCGTGCATCCCAAGACATCGAATATCTTGATAATTTGCTTGACCCACGTTTCCACCATGATCGGATCCGACTTTTCCTTAAATTCTGGTGGTCCCAATTCTTTGAACTGCTTGGCTGTGACAAACCGCGCGTTGTTATCATTTCCACCTGTATTCTGAACACGAGTCTCCCTCGTCTGATTTTGCATGAACTGCAAAAAGCTCCTAAACATTCCATCATTCATCGTTTGCTCGGTAACGTTGTTTACAGGAGGAATATTGCCTTCCTGTTGCACGTTCCCCTGGGTGGTGATCAAAGGTGTCTCCACAGTCTGATTTACTCCATTATTAATGTTCTCAGCTGCCATTCTTAAATACTGCCATAAAACAAGGGTTAATAGTCATATCATATATTATCCCTATACTCTGACCGACCAAATAAACACCAAATAAACTTAGTCAGGTCATACTAGCGAAGAAATTCCCCGTCTCTCCCCTCCTAGTTCTTGTCTCACATCTCAGCTAGGGATCATATCCCTAATCTCTGATACCAACTGTGACGCCCCCAAAATAGGTATACAACACCCATTCTGAGTCGCCAAATACATGGTACAGAAATCAAACTACAACTTCAATAATACAATTGTCGTGCAAAATATGACAACACATACTGTGAGTTTAAATACAAATATTGTCTTCTGGACAATATCCACACTCAAATAAATCCTCATTACAATTATTCAAACACTATTTTACAGAAATAGTGAGGACTGCTAAAACATCTTTCTAGAACCATCACTCCATACCCCGACTAGATCCTGCTATGTTCTCACCTCCTGAGAATAAAAATGGAACAAAAAGAAAAAGGGTGAGCTCAACTAGCCTAGTAAAGAATATTATGACTAAGATAATATATAACAAATTATCGTTAGTCTTCAACAGGGAAAAATCTGATAGAATATAATCGACAACAAGTTTTAGATCAACAACTGCAGCGGAAACAGCAAACCATTAGAAGAGTCAAGTAGAGAAAGAATTCTACTATCTTCTAAGATTTAAAAGTCTATCATCAATATTTTATCCCTGTAACATCAATTAATAATCATCTTTATCCAAATATTCATCTTTCCACTACAGGCCAAAGATATTCATTTGTATCACATGTCAGTCATGTTCATCTCAACACCTGTTCATCTTTGCACTACAGGCTAAAGATATTCATCAAGCAATCATACATCTTTGCACTACAGGCCAAAGATATTCAGTAATATCATCATTTAGGACTGAGGATGATGAAAAATATCTTAAAGAGAACGAATCCAGTGAGACAGAAGGACAAATATTAGGGATTCGTATAACAGTTTATCCAAGATCAATAATACTTCATAATAATCAATTGTGAAGCAGAATTCAAAAATAACGATCAAAACATAGATACAATCAAAGATAGTAACCATAATAGACATCTTGGACAAAAAGAGAAAATTTTATTTTTCGGTGAATAGTGCCGTATTCATGAATAGTACCGTATACGTGAATAGTGTCGTATACGTTAATAGTATCCCCGACACAAAAAGTTCTAAATTTAATAAAAACTCATATCAATATTTCAGCATAATGATATTGAAGAAAATAATATCATTAAGAAGAAAATAATATCCCTTACCTCAAAATATCAGTACTTCTGGTCGGAATACCGGTATAAGGCTGAAAGAAACTTGCTCTGATGAATAGAAACTCTCAAAGTATCTAAATACTCACAAAATACACTCAATAATCTAGAGAGAAAAAGAGAAAAAACTTGTTTCTGGTGTGATTTTTAATTCTAACTTAGCCCTTTATTTATAGAAAAATGTTAGCACGCCGAAGCAGACTTAACCTGCAACCTGATGGCTTTACCTGCTACTATTCCCACCCACCATATTTGAATAAAAATCTCAGCACATTTCTTCACCAACCAAGAGTGGGGCCCACCAATTCTTGAATTTTCCATCAAAATGATAAACTCCGAAAATTCAACAATTTCTAAACCAGTCATCTCGTAAAATTCATAATAAATCATACGTTCATTTTTAACGGTTCAAAATTTGTGGACATATACTCAACTTATATATGTATAACATATCCAAAAATTACAACGATCCAACGGTCGGATTAAAAATTATAACCCCCGCAAAATATCTAAAAAACCCTGATTTTTAATACCTCCATTCCGACAAAAATACTGATAAAAATCTCAACATTAACTCCTTCATTTTTAACCACAAAAATATATCTCTCATTTATATCCACATAAAATAAATATTTCCTTATCATATGAATCAATAATTAATTATTCACAAATAATATTACAGAATCACATTTATGACAACCAGGCCGTTCCCAGGAAATAGGGGGCTTTCCAATAAGGATTTCTCCTTACTGGCGCGCAATTAGATGACCAAACCTCTCCTTAGACAGAACTTTCTAGACATTGCCAATAATGTTATCTAATAATATTATTCAAATAATATGAATTATTGATCTGATAATGGAAAATACTCTGCATCAACAATTATTGAAACAACAATAATATAAAATATCAACGCAACAATTATTGAATCAATAAAATAAAATATTGAACAGTAACTACTGTAACAATTATTTAGTAGTGCCTTCTTACGTAAGAATCAATAATTAGTGCAATACCGCGTGCTACTGTATTTTAAAAACTGGGTATTCCAATAGTATTAACGGTAACAACTACGCCGTTATACATAAACAACTTATACTTGTCGTTTTCTTCATCTAATCGCTTTCCGTTATGGGGCCCACACAAGGCTGTGCCGTCGTACGAATATTCCCCGACAGCAAGAATATTCCACGACCAAATGAATATTCCCCGACAAAATGAATATTTTATAACCACTTGCTTATTTTGCAAAATTTGCACATTTCACCCATAACCAAAGTATTATATCAAATTAACCCCTTATTATTCACAATAATATTTAGAAAATATTTGATTTTATTCATTAATAAGTTGGGGTCTTACACTAGGATTGGTCACCAACCACAATTAGGTCAAGATCTATACTCCAACTATTAAAGAATGCAAAAAGGGCACAAAAGTCATTTGATTTCAAATTTTAATGGTAAATTGGTAACTTGTGCAAACCCTTAGGGTTTAACCCTTAGGGTTAAAACCTAAGTTTTTTTTAAAATAAATTTTCTAGGATTTTCAATTTAGGTTTTTAAAATAGAAAATTAATATTTCTAAATTATAATTAGGATTCTTTATTTATACTAAGATTTCCTAATCATAATTCAAGCTTGCTAATTATGATTAATATTTTCTAATTAAAATTTTTAATTTAGTAATTAGGTCCATAATTGTACATTAGGATTTTTAACAGAATAATTAGGGTTTTAAATTTTGAAATTAGGGTTTTCTAACTAATTTGTTAGGCTTTACCCTAATTAATCTTATAATCAATACACTTAAATCTCTGAGATCCCAAGTTAGGGTTTTCATAATCCGACTTAGGGTTTTGGATTTTCGAAATAGGGTTTCCAGAACATGTTATTAGGGTTTCTAGCTAATCGTTAGCGTTTTCTAACTGAACGTTGACGTTCGAATATAATATTAGGGTTTGACACTGATACAATTTATCTGGTCAACCCTTGACCCTTAACCACATTCTGTACGTACATGATACACATAACATATTATACACTTAATACTGCAAGCCTTCACCAAAAATTTTGAAATCCTTAAAATTCCTCCCCAAAAATCTCAAATCCATTCACTTATTTTCTGGCTAGGTTTATTATTCAACATTTAATTCATCATTTAAGATTTAAATAAATATCCAAATTCTCGGGTTGTAACATTCACCCCTTCTTCTAAAAATTTCTTCCCCGAAATTTACCTTACACCTTACACCTTTCATACACATCATCACATGCTACCCAAAACATCTCTCACAAGAGTTAAATTATTCAAATCATGCTGAGGAGTCATATAGACTACAAACTTTCATTTTCGAAAAGGTTATATGGAAATTCATCCGCAAACCGTCATAACTTAGAGACACAGAGGGTGATTAGCTATGCCCTGTACTGGCCAAGTACTGTTGGTCGGAATAATTTTTCCCCGTTGCTCTTATCCGCCTTAGGCGCACAAAATTTCTTACCTCAGTCTTTATCAAAATCCGCACCAAAACAAATTGGTTAGGGAAAGTTTTCAAAGAACGCTTAGAATTTTATAAATGTTGGTCTAGCTGAATCAAATAGCTTAGATGCATACCAATAATTTAATTCAATCGAAAAATTTAGATATAACCAAACCCCGTTGGCAAAATAAAATTTTAAAATTAGTTTGAAAATGACGTCATGATGTCGTACTGTATTAACAGCCCGTTTGAGGATGCCGTCATCGAGTGACTTTGTCATAACACATCATACAATAGTGGAACAACGATTTTAGAACAAATTCAACACTAAGTATTCCTGTATTTACAACTCCGTCAACTTTTTAACATCTCTGCACCAGGCTACATGGTACATAATTGATAAATAAAGATATATTTTGATATTTCAAATCATTATCGTCTAGCCGAAACAAGTAGCATAGACTATACCTTAAACCGTTCAAAAACCATTGCAATTCAATTTTATCATCTCAACAGGTAACGATGTGTCGGTGGCCCGAAGTCCACACATACACAATGGTAACCAGAAGTTGAGAATAAAAATTTATTTTCAAAAGGCACATAGTGCGTATTTAGCTTGATGTCAAAAATTTTGAAGTCTAGCATAGCTAGCAGATTTGGGAAACCTATGTCTCTACTAATAATTCATTGCCTAATATTTCTATCTATTCCTATTATCCTCAATACTCCTTTCACACTTAGTTCTATCCAGTTCGTCAAACTTAACACACTTATGAGTTCAGGAACTTTCCACAATCATATGAGTTTAATAACTTGTCCTAGTCAGACCTTTGGCATCCATTCGTTGAGGGGTTCGTAAACATTTCATATAATTATGGGTCACAAACTTACCATAAGTATGAGTTTTAAGAACTCGTACTTAACCTTATATTCTCTACATATACCCTACCTATCTGTTATACACCTGAGAAAAGAATCACCTTCTCAACAGGTATATAGCAAATAGTGCGACACAGACATTTCAATGATTATCAGTACCAGAAACTAAGTGATTTTTACACCAAGTAAAATTCCCCGCCCATAACAAGGAATCATATAACTCAGCTGCTGACATGAGTCCTCAATTGAAATCCCCACTTAATCCTAACTCCCTTATCAATACGAATTTTATTAAATCCGTATTCATAATCCTTACCTGAATCTGTATCAATTCATAGTACAACTAACACACAACAATCTTGCTATAAACTTTTCAATCATTAGATTGATTCTTTTCCCTGCTATCACCTTATCAGATCACGGGGTGATCTCATCGTATATATTACGATTTATTTCTATACTATGATCGTTTTATTTTATGATATTCTATTCCTGTACTTTTAGTCTTTTAGGTGTTGTTTGTTTATATCTGATTGCCTCTTAATGGACTGCCTCTTATTCGCTAAGAGGCATGATGCTGTTTTTTTTTACCTTTGAATGCCTCTTAATCGGTGAGACATAAAATGAAATCTTAATAATTAAGAGGTACCTCTTAATGAAATTTTTTTGATAATTTTTTTATATATAAATATATTCAACAATATTATGCACTCATTTTTATTAAATTAAATATTTAAAATTATTAAATAAAATTTTACCCTTTAAAATGGTAAAATAGTGTCATTAAGAGACAATTACTTTTTAGTTATCAAATAATTTTTTAGATTCAGACCTCATAACCATTCAGATGATCTAATTAATTAAGACATCATAATCATTTAGATCTTAATTCCTAGGTTTATCAAACACAACCTTGGACTCGATCTATTCATTACTACTGTTCACCTTTATTATCAAAGTTGGGGAACCTTGCATCTTCATAACTCGCCGAGATTCGTCTTTGAATCCTACCGACAAACTAACTCTATTTGAGTTAGACCTTATGTGACCCCCCAAAATAGGTATACATCACCCATTCTGAGTCTCCAAATACATGATACAAAATACAAATACAAACTTAATTTATATAACTATTAAAGGTCGTGTAGAATACGACACAACATAAGCTGTGAGTTTTAATACAAATATTGTTCTCTAGACAGTATTCAAACTCAAAATAAGTCCTCATTACATTTATTATCACACTATTTCACAGAATAGTGAGGACTACTAATGCAAACATCTGGACCGTCACTCCGTTCCCCGACTAGTCCTAGCTATACTCTCATTTCCTGAAGAGAATAATGAAAGTAAAGGGTGAGCTCAACTAGCCCAGTAATAAATATTATGACTAAGATAATGCAGAATAAATTATCGTTAGCCTTCAACAGTGTTTAACTGATAAAATATAATAAACATCAAGTTTAACTGCAGCAGAACAAGCAATTCATTAGAAGAGTCAAGTAGAGCATGATATCAACTATTTTCTATGATTTAAAAAGTTTATCAACAGTTTTATCGCTGAGGCTCAGCTTAATAAATAATCCACATCATCGAATCATCCATGCACTACGGGCCAATGATATTCATTAGTATCACCAATAGTCATGATCATACCAACAACTGTCCATCAATGCACTACGGGCCAATGATGACTTTTACCACATCATTTGTAACATTACGGGTCATGAATTATACCGAATAATCCCTGGTCATAATCATACCAATCAACAACCCATCTAAGCATGAGGATGATGACAATGATATAAGAATTCAATTTAAATGAGAGCAAGGATAAATTTTAAAGATTTATAATTCAATTTATATTGAATTCAATAATATCCAAACTGCCAACATGATACAGCTTTGTGGAGTAAAATTCAAGAATAATATTGTATCAAAAATAATTTGGACAGAAAAAAAATCAATTTTTGTCATGAATAGTATCCCGTGAATAGTACTTCGTGAATATTACCCTGTGAATAGTACTCCGGCATGAAAAGATTAAACTTTAACAAGAATGTTCAGAAAAATATCCTTGCAAAACGATACTAGATGAAGCGCAAATTTTAAGGATATTCTACTAATTTCAAGGAGTATAGAAGCAATACTTAACAACATGAGTGTAGAATTCAAAATCTGAAATGAGATAATATGTAAGACCCCAACTTTTATGAATAAAAATAAATTTTCTATAAATATCATTTTTGAATATTATGGAGTGAATTTGATATATGTTATAGTTGTGGGTAATATTTATAAATTTTGTAAAGTACGTAAGTTGTTATATTATATTTGATTGGTCGGGAAATATTCGTTTTAACAGAGAATATTCATACGACGGCACAATCATTGGTGGACCCCACAACGGAATTATTATCGAATTAAGAAAACAACAAAAATATCTTTTTATAAAATAACGGCGCAATCGTTATCGTTAACACTGTTGGAATACCTGGTGGTTAAAATACAGTAATACGCGTTGTTGCACAGTAGCACACGGTATTGCATAGTATTTTTGAATTATTGATTCTTACGTAAGAAGGCACTACTCAATAATTGTTACAGTAATTACTGTTCAATATTTTATTTTATTGGTTCAATAATTGCTGCGTTGATATTTTATATTATTGTTGTTTCAATAATTATCACTGCACAGTATTTTCCATTATTAGATCAATAATTCATATTATTTGAATAATATTATTAGATAACTTTATTGGCAATGTCTAGAAAGTTCTGTCAAGGAGAGGTTTTGTCACCTAATTGCACGCCAGTAAGGAGAAATCCTTATCAGAAAGCCCCCTCTTTCCTAGGAACAGCCTGGTTGTCATTATTGTGACTCTGTAATATTATTTGTGAATAATTATTTATTGATTTATATGACAAGAAAATATTTATTTTATGTAGATATAATTGAAGGAATTATTGTTGAGGTATTTTATCAGTATTTTTGTCGGAATGGAGGTATTAAAAATCAAATTAGTATTCTTAAAGCTCTATTGCGTGAGTTATAATTTTAATCCGACCGTTGGATCGTTGTGATTTTTGGATATGTTATGCATATATAAGTTGAGTATATGTCCACAAATTTTGAACCGTTAAAAATTAACGTATGATTTGTTATGAATTTTATAAGGTATTGAAAATCATCCGTTTGTGTATTTCGGATATTTTCTGTCTGGAATTTGAAAAAACTTAAACTTACAAAGTCGTAGAGAATTTAATTTCCTATGGAATATACATGAGATTCGAATTTTTCTGATAAAAGGGGCACAACCATCCAATAGCTAACAGAGGTCTATCTAAAGAAATAACGAGAATACACATCAGAAGAAGACAATGGTGTCAATATCTACATCATCAATCCTGTCCACATGATGTAACTCCTCCTGAGTCACTGGATCTCTATCAACAGGGATGTTAGGCCTATACAAAGGAGGATCTGCGCCGGCAAAACCAAATGGGTCATCTGAGGGGCCAGCTCCTGCGCTGGAAGGATCAAATGAATCTGCCTCTGCCGGATCTCTGCCCAAATGCCGGATAAAGAAATGTGCCCGGTCCAGTCGCTGGGTCAAGCTGTCAATCTGTGTCACATGAGTCGGATCTCGGACACAGGCTAACCAATCTGTTATCATCATGGATCCTGGAACCATATCCCCCATGAACTGAGTGGCGCGGGTCTAGGCTCTAACGGTACGAGGGATCCACCAATGCTGGAATACATCCTGAATGCAAGGACCCTCTGACAATGCAAAACCGTCAACACCCAACAATGGGATATCAATGATGAGTGATTGCGATACAGGCCAATAATGCCTGGCAGGAGACAAGATCTGTATACGGATCTCTCCTGTGGTGCTCCTTATAGCACGCTCTCCTAAATAGAGTTCACATCCTCCATCTGTGAAGAGAGGAACCCTACGGGTGGAAATCATATACTCGATACTAGTCGGGTATCCATCCTCAAATCCAACGGTCAAATGCTCTCCAGAATATGGAATCCATGTGATGACATCCACTGTCAACAACTCCAACTGTAGGCGACAATGAGTGAAACCCTCAGCTACAGGGACCTCCTCCAGTATAGAATGATGTCATCACCATCCTCGTGGGTAGGTATCCAACCCTAACACACTCACTGGACGTAAAAATGAAAGCCTCTCATAGGCCCAAAACTACCAACACAAAGGCAAACATCTACTGTCAGTTAACACTCTTAACCTATACATGGTAAATGGGAAGAGAAATACTTACCAGCAGAAATGGGTAAAATCTTAACCAAACCTCGTTCAAGCCCTGTGAGCGCATACGCATGCCCTTGAGGAAATAGGCAAAGGTGTAGAAACCCCAATCATACTCTCCTATACGGTCCACATGTCGCGTGGCGCTAATCAAAGTGAACGACACCGTAGAGGAGTTATCTACTATGAAGCAGCCCCTAATAATCATCAGGAACAATCGCCGAAGAATACGATCCCTGACTCTGACATCAACTGGTATGGGCTCACTCAATAGCCCACTCATAGCATCTACGCTCAAAGCACCTGCACGGACAGTCCTGCCCTTGAGCGCCTCCGCTGGAACTCCTAACAAGGATCTGACGGTAGTCGGGGCAATATCAGCCGTGCAAGGCACTGGCTCCCCTCCAAACTCTATACCTGTGACAAATTGCCAATCCATAGGCGTCATCATCACCTCACAGTCCAATGAATGGAGAGACTAGGTCTGGTGAAACCAGCGCTCAGACAATGCCCTGAGGTAACCCCAGGGACAACGTCGGGGAAGGATGGAAAAGAATGCTCCAAATCCCCAGTCATGCACAATCGCTCTATAGTCAGGATAAAGTGCCAGGTACATGGAGTGAATGCTGAACCAGTTCCCTTGAAGCTGTGTAAAGCTGGGAACCTACAAAATACAGATCGACATCTGAATCCTTTACTCCTCATCAATAGGAAAGAGGGAAGATTAAGATCTAAACTTTATACCTCGTTGGCATGAAAATACATCGAGCGATGTCTACTCAAATCATGCAGAAGCTCTAGGTTTGCCACCTAAATACTCGGGAGGTCTCTACAAGGAACATGTGCAGCAGGAGCGAGATCCCCAACCGGAACATCCTCCTCCTCGTCCTTAATATCCGGTACATCAATCCGGACTGGACATATCACCGCCTCCACCAACCGACGAGGCTGTCTCACTAAACTGGGTCGTGTCACTTCAGATGCCCTCCTCCGTACACCAGAAGTGGTCCTGTGGGAACTACTCGGCTGATTCGGATCCATAATATCTGGATAACAAGTCTCCAAATCACCTCAGAAAGGGTGTGGTATTTTCTAACCTGGAGCTTTTCAAAATGCATTTAATAACTACATGCATGCATGCATTATGTTAACATGCATCTACAGTAGAGTTAAAAATGCATGACTACTCAATGCCTACATTGTGAAAAATGTTGCCATAGTTTCCTCTATAAATAGGACTATCCACATGCATGCATGACTAGGTGGCCATTCAGTAGCACACCTGTCCACGGTCACATAAATCCTATTTACATCGAAAAATCAAAGTTATCAGTCCATAAGGGTAGCCTAATTACCAGGATTACTTTGTTTTTTCACATGTGCTCATTTGTCCTCAAATAGGATAAGAAATAGCAAAAAAAGGTGCCAATTTGACTATCTCAAAAGTCAAAAATTTTCACATAATTATGTTCAGCATGGTTTAATACTAACATTTACTATGTTGAATATTTTTTATCAAATCATTTGTGCATACATAATCACTACTATGTGTTTAGATGCATTTCACATGATAAGTCATTTTCCAACGGATAAAAACTGGAACAAAATACATGCATACGTTACCAGGACAGTGTAGAACACTTGTACGGTGACAGAATTTGCTGAAAGACGTCCGAACTTAGCAGATCTGAAGAAGAGCTCTCGAATTTCCTTCACGGCGCAACTTGAAAATGACTTATGAAAGCAACCTGCAAGACTTTTATGTCCACGGTTGGCAGCAAGTCCATCTGCGGCTGCAGCATGTGTACCTGCGGCACCCCTACGTGGGTCCCACCCCTCTGGCTCGGTCCAGTTCGAGTTGCAAAGGAGTTCTCACAAGCTGAAACGGCCAAATCATGGATAAAAATGCTACGCGATTGAGCAGAATAACCTGAAATCCTGGTTTTTTCTAGGCCCAACTGTGGCTTTCATATCATTCATTGGTATTCACCCGAACACAGGGTATACTATACTAATGATCCCCGGCGGGGGTTACAACGCATGGTCATCTGTCCACAAACAGTTCCCCGGCAGGGGTTACAACGCAATGTTCTGTTGACAACGCAATCTCAAAAAATAGTTCCCCAACGGGGGTTACAACACAATGTTCCGTTGGCACACACATCAACGATGATTCAGTGTGCATCCCCGGCGGGGGTTACAACGCATGTTTTCCGTTGATGCACATGTCAACGAAGGTCAAGCAACCTTGACGTCAGTACAGCCGTTGACAAGTAAACCCAACGTCGCATCTGAAGCCATCCGATGAGTTCATCAGTTGATACACACATCAACAAAGTCCAAGTAGCCTTGGCATCTATCCCCGGCGGGGGTTACAACATAATTTTTCGTTGACACACATATCAACGAGGTTCCCCGGCGGGGGTTACAACGCAATCTCAAAAAATAGTTCCCCGGCGGGGGTTACAATGCAATATTCCGTTGACACACACATCAACGATGATTCAACGCGTATCCCCAGTGGGGGTTTACAACGCATGTTTTCCGTTGATGCACATGTCAACGAAGGTGAAGCAACCTTAACGTCAGTACAGCCGTTGGCAAGTAAACCCAACGTCGTATCTGAAGCCATCCGATGAGTTCATCAGTTGATACACACATCAACAAAGTCCAAGCAGCCTTGGTATCTATCCCCGGCGGGGGTGACAACGCGTGGTCAACCGTTGGTTCACACGTCAACGAAGGTCGGGCAGCCCTGACAACACATACTGTTGGCAGTAAATCCAACAGAACATTGATATGTCCTGGCGATACAAGCCAGGAAGATCAACATCATTGAGGAGGATCGATGATGGAATATATTATACACATACTCAAACAGATAAAGTTTTATCCCCACAGATCTCTTGTACACATGAGGCACCTCTTTGAAGTAAAGTCTGTATCCAAGATTAAGGACTTTGGTGATAGCCCCAACGTCAACATCCTGATAGGTTTGGATCACACATCCAAACTTGCTATCATCAACATCACCGATAGAAGCAACAGGGAGCCGACAATCATCCCCAGCATGTTGGAAAGCAATTCATATGCATTATACACTTGAAGCATATTGCTCCATATTGCATTATATTTATCTTGTTGCATTTCAAGTGTCTAGGACTCTTTATCCTATCTATGTCATTGCATTGCAAGAATATGATAAAGAGGGGCATCTGTAGACACTCAAAATTTTCTACACACTTGTTACTGACATTACAGGAGGGCATATTCATCTTTCAGACATAACCCTGGAGGATAACTCACATCCAGTCTGGATACTACCGAAAGCTCAGTTTCAACCGCGGAATATACACCGGGAGTAACAACCTCAACCTCGGAACACACACCGGGAGTAACAGTTCCAACCTCGGAGATAACCTAGAGGCCTGCAGTTCCAATACCGAAAATTCTACCAGAGAAGCCCGATTCATTCCAAAGATAACCCCGAGATGTTCCATCTCAGTCCCAACATTGGGAATAGCATATTCCAACCTTGGAGATAACCCCAAGGAAGGCAGTTGCAGTTCAGGAGATAACCCCGAAAATGCTTATTTCAAATGCATGCCATCAGCTTCAACCTCGGCGCTTACACCGAGGCACTCAGTACAAGACCTAGCAATAACACCAGGAAGACAGGCACACCTCAGAGATGACACTGAGGACCTTCAACCATTACAGCAATCCAATCTCAGAGATAACCTTGAGCAACGTCTGCTTTATCAGCCAAAATCAGAAATAACCTCGGTGAGGGGGCAAAGTCGTCATCTTGCCACCTTGACGCCACATCACGCTGTCTTAACATTTCAGACATACATCGTCCCATCTTCATGACTTCGTACAACCTCTAATCCCATGTCATTGCATAACTCTTGACAACGACGGTCCGAAATAGGTCCTATATAGCTTAGTTGGATGTCCGGATTGTAATTCTGAAAGTTCAAGCGGACATCACGTTGCCTGCGTACACGTACTTCGAGACGACGGGACCCGCAAAGCCCGGGGCACCCCGGGCAGCCTCAGGTACACCTGCAGCCACCCTCTATAAATAGAGGGCTTGGGGTGGCCATTTTGTAAGAGAAAAAGGCGAGGAAGCCCTGTCCAATTTGCTCTGTACACACCCCAAACTGAGTGCTTTCTCATTTTAAACACTTATAAGCTCATATATAGCTACTTTTTACCTGCGGGAGCCGAGTGTTCATTCATTTCAAGTTATTGAAGTCTTCTTTGGCAGCCCACTGTAAGCCTTCTTACACATCTTCAAGCCTATCTCTTTTATCTTTGCACACACTATTCTTCACATTGAGAGTCGTGTTGTGTGTGTATGCCTGGATTTCGGTCCGTGATTTCATTTCAGTTTATATATATATATATATATATAAACTTTGTTCGATGAGCCTAGTTTTACATCCGGTGCGTTTACTGCATTAATATATATATACTTATATATATTAATTGTTATTGGACTTTGTCCGATGAGCCTGGATTTTATATCCGGTGCGTTTATCGCTTTTATATATATATATATATACACGGTTAGGATCAAGAACATTCTCCTTAAATAGCATTCCTCCTTAAATAGCATTCTTTTATTAAAACTACGTCGTTTTGGAGGGACGCGGTGGTATTTTTGTAAATACAATGTCACCGCGTATTTACAAAAATGCCACCGCGTCCCTCCAAAACGACGTAGTTTTAATAAAAGAATGCTATTTAAGGAGGAATGCTATTTAAAGAGAATGCTCTTGATCCTTACCGTATATATATATATATATCGTCCCACCTGGAGTTTACTTCATGGTGGTTGACCGTTTTTACTTCTTTCTGTACATTTCGTCTCGCCTGGAGTGTCCTCCGTAGCGGTTGATCGCTTTTACAGCTTTATTTATATTTCCGATCCCCCATGGAGGTGCTTCGTTGTGGTTGATCCTGTATATATATATATATATATATATATATATATATATATATATATATATATATATATATATATATATATATATATATACACCTGCTTACTGCGTTTATATCAACTACGGTATCATGTGAGCCTAGGAATCATGTG
The DNA here is from genome assembly GCA_016801055.1 of Panax notoginseng. Classification (NCBI taxonomy): domain Eukaryota; kingdom Viridiplantae; phylum Streptophyta; class Magnoliopsida; order Apiales; family Araliaceae; genus Panax; species Panax notoginseng. Next base: position 104,888,523 of record CM029016.1, on the reverse strand, counting down.
ATCACAGATTCAGTCTACTGAATCTAGATTCGGTTCCTTTGATGGACATTTTCAGCTGTAAGCAACTTGTAAATTTATTCACGGTGTTCGGATTTCCTCAAATGGTTTTCATGCCCATGAGGAGTTCGGCACTACTTTATACATTATTTTCTCGAAGATGCTTCGCATCTCGAAAATAAAAGCAATCAAGCCGAACATTTAATAAAATAGAAGTATCAAATGCCTCAATTACTATTGAACACAGGATTTAAAAAACTTCTTTTAAAACATCACTGCTATATCTTGTTTAAAACTGAATTTTTATACAAATTCAAACCCTATGTATATAGGTGCAAACGAGGCATACCACTACTTCCAAATAACAGCACATTGACCCACACACACACACATTCGTATAACAGTTTAATGAAAAGTGGCGGTCACCGTGGCAACACGGATGTCGGTGGGTGCCTAACACCTTCCCTTCGCATAATCAAGTCCCCAGACCCTAAATGAATCTCGGTTTCACAGACCCGTTTAGCAGTGTCATATCACTGGGTCAATGTGCAAACATTTTCTCGGTTGTGTTGGTACAACCAGTTAAAAAACTAACTGGCGACTCTTAACAGTCAATCTCACATAAAATGAGAACACAAAAGAAAAGGTAATGAAAAGGGACAAATAAAAATCCCGACGTCGACACACACTGACATGAAGATCTGGGTTTTTGCTCAAGAACGCGAAGAACACCTATAGCGATGGTTTTGTCGCTATAGGGCCCTTTAGCGACAGTTATTTTTTAAAAATTATTATTTTTATTAAATAAATAGAAAAAAATAGTTTTTAATTATTAAAAATACATAATAAATTCATAAAAATTAGTTTAAAGCCTAAAAATGGGTTTTTAATATTTTTGAATATATTTCATAAATATTTAATATTTTTGAAATATTAACAGTATTTAATTTTTTTTAATTATAATATTAAATAAATTATTTAAAAATAATTTTTATATTTAAAAAATTATTTAAAATTATATTATGGTATAAGAAAATATTTTAAGTTATTTTTAATGACTTTTAATATTTTGTGAAAATTTTTATTAATTAATTAGTATTAATGATAATTAATTTATTTAATAAATGTATTAAATAAATTGTGAAAAAATAGAATTAATGATTTAACAATCATATAAAAATTATTTAAACGTTATAAAAATATTTCAAGTTATAAAATATAACTTTTAATATTTTGTCATGAAAAATATTAATATTTTAATATTAATGACAATTATTTATTAATAGTTTTAATTACTTTAAAATCATTTAAAGGCAATAATAAAGTATTAAAAATACTTTGAGATATTATAAATATATTATAATATTATGACATGTATTTCATTAATATTTAGTATTAATTAAATATTAATGATAATAGAATATTGTGGTATTTAAATTAGATAAATAGGATATTAATGATTGAAAAATTATGATAAATGGTAATAATTATCTGAAAATTATTACGAGCTTATGAAAAATATTTTTACTGATAATAAATTATCTAAGATATTTGTGAACCAGTTTAAACTGAGTCTTAGTGATATTATCCTCAAGAATTGTCCGACTAGGTCATCGGGATGACGAAATTGTATTGGTGTCAACTCAAACTGAAATTGTTTGACTTGATACCGAGTCTTAGGTAGTTTGTGGACTGATAGGGTTATGTGTTATGTGTTTAGGTTATTCTATGATTATATATAATAGTATTATACGGTGATGATATTATTCTAATATTTGAAGATCGGTATTATTTATATTAGGTTTTCAGACAAAGCTAAATAAGTTGCGTAACGTTAATTAACGAATCAGGCAAGTTTTCTTGAACTATTCTTTTTACTTGTGGTTAATCATTGTTGATTACCATGTCTATGAATTGTTGAATCGTATTCTATGTATATTGCATGTATTCATCAGGTGTAAAAGGCTGATCACCTTCATTACCATTCGGTCCAGATATAATTGATATGTTCATGTTCAATGTTCGTTCAGCTATGAAAGTGTGCTCATGCTAGTTCTCAATTATATTGTAAAATTGTAGCCAGCTTATTATTCAATTCTTTCAATCATGATGTAAAACCCCAAATTTTACGAATAAGATTTAATTTTTTCGAAATAATTTTTTTTTAATATTATGGTATAATGTTATAGTTGTGGTATAATATTATGGTATGCAAGTGGTCATATTATATTCGATTGGTCGGGGAATATTCATTTTATCAGGAAATATTCGTACAACGGCACAATCATTGGTGGACCCCGCAACGAAATTATTGTCGGTTTGAGAAAATGACAAAAATATTTTATGAAAATAACGACAGAAGTTTTACCGTTAATTGTTGAAACACTCGGTGCTAAAAGTATAATAATATGCGTGGTGGCATAGTAGCACACGATATTGATTATTGATGCTTAAGTGATTAGTCACTCAGTTTTGTTTTATTGATATAATTAATGTAATAAAACAGAATACTTTTATAAAGTTATTCTATAAATTGAATATATTATATTCTATTATGCATAGTATTTTGCATAGTAAAATCTTTTTATATAAAACTGAATACTTTTATAAAGTTATTCTATAAATAGAATATATTATATTTTATTATGCATAGTGTTGCATAGTGCCTGTATAGTATTTTGCATAGTAAATTTTTTTTATATAAAACAGAATACTTTTATAAAGTTATTCGTTTTATTAGATTAAGAATAGAATATATTATATTTTATTTAAAAGATTTTGCTTTAAATATGGACCGTCCGATTAAAAGTAAATCAATCTAGACCGTTCATGAATTAGTTACTATGTAGTCCATTCTTCTATAAATAGATGCTCATTCCTTCATTATTTCTTACGAATTCACTGAAACTCTAGAGAGAGAAACTATAGAGAGAAAGAAGAAAAGTGTTCTGCTACTTCACTACTCTTATATCCAGTACTCTTCTGTCTAAGGTAAGAGATATTATTTATTGTACCCGTAAGGGGTATTATTTCTTTTGTATTCATGATGAGAACTTCTGTTATTCCATTCTTTATTATTCTGTTGGAATAACCTGTATATGTTGTATACCCTATACTTAGTGAAATTCTTCTGTTATTCCATTCTTTATTGTTATGTTGGAATAACCTATTTATGCGAAGTACCGCATACATGGTGAAATTCTTCTGTTATCTCGTTCTTTATTATTCTGTCGGAATATCCTATCGGTGCGTATTACGCCTGACCTGGTTCCATTATTTATTATTCCGTTCTTTATTATTCTATCGGAATATCCTATCCGTGCGTTTACGCCGGACCTAGTTCCATTATTTATTATTTTGTCGGAATATCCTGTCTGTGCGTTTACGCTGGATCTGGTTCCATTATTTATTATTCTGTTGGGAATAACCTGTCTGTGCAGTCTATCGCACGCATGGTGAATCCTTCTGTTATTCTATTTTTTATTATTCTGTTGGAATAACCTGTCTATGTGGATTACCACATGTATGGTGAATGATCCTTTGTATTCATTTCTTATTAAATTGTGGAAATGATCTGTATACGTGGAATACTGTATGGCGGATGAAAATCCATTTGCAGTTTCATATATTCTCTTATACATAGTTGGTTAAAGTTTTGACTTCTATACTCTATGAAATTAGTGGAATATCCTTGATATTTGCTCTTCATCCAGTATCTTTTCCTGAAAATATTCTTCTGAGCATTCTTGAATTTTACTCTACAAAGAAGTATCTTGTTGACAATTTAAATGTTATTGGTTCCTGAATAAATTAATTCTTGAACTTGTTTTATTGAATTATTATGTCATTGTCATCATCCTCATGTTTATATTCTGTTGAAAGTCATCTGCGGCTTGTAGTGCATAGATGGACTTGGTATGATTATGACCAGGGATTATTCAGTATAATCATGACCGTAATGTTACAAATGATGTGGAAAAAGTCCTCATTGGCCCGTAATGCATTGATGGACAGTTTTTGGTATGATTATGGCTATGGATTCTCTTCGGCCAAGGGTGCAAAGATGAATTATTTTATGGCATGATCAGGACCATTGATGAAAACAAGATTATCTTTGGTCCGTAGTGCATGGATAATTCGTGGTCGTGATACTAAAGAATATCCTTGGCCTATAGTGCAGGGATGATTTGATGATGTGGATTATTTATTAAGCTAAGTTTCAGCGATAAAAGTGATGAAAAACCTTTTTAATCATAAAAGATAGTAGATTATATTCTCTACTTGACTCTTTTCATGGATTGCTTGTTCCGCTGTAGTTAAACTTGATGTCTATTATATTTTATCAGTTTAACACTGTTAAAAGCTAACGATAATTTATTCTGCATTATCTTAGTTATAATATTTCTTACTGGGCTAGTTGAACTCACCCTTTTGCTTTCATTGTTCTCTTCAGGAAATGAGAACGTAGCGGGGACTAGTCGGGGAACGGAGTGACGGTTCAGATGATAGTATTAATAGTCCTCACTATTTTATTAAATAGTGTGACAATAAATGTATCGAGAACTTATTTTGAGTTTCAATACTGTCTAGATGATAATATTCCTATTAAAACTCTCAGTTTATGTATTGTCGTATATTACACGACGGTTGTATAATTAAGTTTGTATTTATATTCTGTACCATGTATTTGGCGACTCAAGATGGATGATGTATACCTATTTTTGGGGCGTCACAGTTGGTATCAAAGCTTAGGGATATGATCCCTGGCTGAGATGTGAGATAAGAACTAGGAGGGGAGAGACGGGGAATTCCTTCGCTAGTATAACCTACCTAAGTTTACTTGTTATTTAATTGGTCGGTCAGAGTATAGAGGTAATATGTGATATGTTAATTAACCCTTGTTTTGTGGCAGTATTTGAAAATGGCATCTGAAAATGTTGAGATAAGCAATGGAGCACAGGAGACCGTTGAGTCTCCACAGATCAATAATCTAGACAATGTGCAACAGGATGGCGATAATCCTCCTATAAACAACAACACTGATCAATTGACGAACGACGGTACGTTTAGGAGTTTTTTGAATTCATACAACATCAGGTGAAGGCGGCACCTGCTCAAAATACAGGTAAAAATAATGGCAACTCACGGTCGGTCACGGCTAAGCAATTCAAGGAGCTCTCCATAATTTTCTCTCTCTAGAGTTTCAGTGAATTCGTAAGAAATAATGAAGAAATGAACTTCTATTTATAGAAAAATGGACTACATAGTAACTAACTCATGAACGGTCCAGATTGATTTACTTTAATCTAGTGCAAATATCAAGGATATTCCACTAATTTCATGGAGTATAGAAGTCAAAGTTTTAACCAACTGAGTGTAATAAAGAATGGAATAACAAAAGAAATCACCATGCATGCGATAGACCGCACAGGCAGGTTATTCCAACAGAATAATAAATAACGAAACCAGGTCCGGCGTAAAACGCACAGACAGGATATTCCAACAGAATAATAAAGAATGGAACCAGGTCCGGCGTAAAACACACAGACAGGATATTCCGACAGAATAATAAGTAATGGAACCAGGTCCGGCGTAAACGCACAGACAGGATATTCCAACAGACTAATAAAGAATAGAATAACAGAAGAATTTCACCAAGTATAGGGTAGCCCGCGTATACAGGTTATTCCAACAGAATAATAAAGAATGGAATAACAGAAGTTCTCTTCATGAATAAGAAAGAAAGAATACACTTACGGGTACAACAAATAATATCTCTTACCGTAAAAGAAACATGATATCGGAGTAGTGAAGTAGCAGAATATTTTTCTTCTCTCTCTCTCTATAATTTTTCTCTCTAGAGTTTCAGTGAATTCGTAAGAAAATAATGACGGAATGAGCTTCTATTTATAGAAAAATAGACTGCATAGTAACTAACTCATGAACGGTCTAGATTGATTTACTTTAATCTGATGGTCCATATTTAAAGCAAAATCTTTTAAATAAAATATAATATATTCTATTTATAATCTAATAAAACGAATAACTTTATAAAAGATTTTACTATGCAAATACTATGTAGGCACTATGCAAATACTATGCATAATAAAATATAATATATTCTAATTATTGTCTAATAAAACAGATAACTTTATAAAAGTATTCTGTTTTATATAAAAAGATTTTACTATTAGCCTAATAAAACGAATAACTTTATAAAAGTATTATGTTTTATATAAAAAGCTTTTCTGTTTTATTACATTATTAATACCAATAACATAAAACTGAGTGACTTATCGCGTAAGCCTTAATAATCAATACTGTATGCTACTATGTAACCACACGTTTACTGTACGTTTACTACAGAGTAGTTCAACAGTATTAACGGTAAAACTTCCGCCGTTATTTTCATAAATTATTTTTGTCGTTTTTTTAATCCGACAATAATTCTGTTGTGGGGTCCACCAATAATTGTGTCGTCGTACGAATATTCTCCGATAAAAATAATATTCCTCGACCAATCGAATATAATACAACAACTTGCATACTTTACAAAATTTATAAATATTACCCACAACTATAACATTATATCAAATCCACACCATAATATTCAAAAAATAATATTTCGAGAAATTTAAATCTTTATTCATAAAATCTGGGGTTTCACAATCTCCCCGCCTTATGAAATTTTGCCTTCAAAATTTACGTACGTACCTGGTATGCCGAACAGATGAGGACACTTCGTCAGATTCTAACTCTTGAGGTATAACCTTTGAGTGTTGAATACATTCCAGGATTTTAACAGGTACATCTTCATACGATAAATTATCCGTTATCTCGTCTGGTTCTAAATCAATAATGTGGTTCGGGTAGTCCACATATTTACGTAACATCGATACGAAAAAAATGTTCTGAACACGCAATATACTTGGCGATAAAACGAGTCTATAAGCCACAGTTCTTACTTGATCGAAGATTTCAAATGGGCCAATTAAATCGAGGGTTGAGATTTTCTCTCTTCGTCGATTCTTGCTTCTAGAATAACGCCCTCTTAAACCTTCTTCTTCATATTCATCAGCTCTGAGTATGTAGCTTGAGCAGTTTTAACTTTATTGATTACAGTTGATTCTAATCTTATATTCGTTATCTTCACGTGGGTTGGTATATTCGCACTTGTAACCGCATACGATCTTCTACTCAACACGTCAGCTACCACATTTGCTCTTTCACGATGATATTGAATGGTACGATCGTAATCTTCAACAGCCCGAGCCAACGTCTGTGGCGCATAATACGTTCATTTTAGTTGAAGAAATATTTAAGGGTTTAAGAAATGGGTTTTGTACTGGGGTCAATACAAAATTCGATTTCGCGCTCTGGGGTAGGCTAAGAAGTCTTCACGAATACGTCAGAAAATTTATTAACAATAGAAATATCGTTCAAAACTGTGACCCTCATCCAAGACTTGGATAGCGCTCACATTGATACCTATCAACTTGCCATCATCATTCACGACATCGCCTACAGAAAGTCTGGCATCGGTGCATTCCACACAAGGAAGTCACCAGATAAAGGCTCAGGGCTTTTTACTTATGGCTTGATATGGCAATGATCGACTTTAGTGGTTTAGTTACTTTGAATTCGCATAACAGGTTGGTTAGGAGTATGAAAGCTAACAACCTTACAAAAAAAAAACATGATGAGTAGTTAACCAATCGATTCCTAAAATCACATCAAAGGCAAGTATTTTCAAAGAGATACGATCGACAGGTAACGTGAAAGTGTTGATTTGAATCAAACAAGATTTATAAATAGTGGAGGTAACGAAGGTTTCTCCTAACTGAATTTCAACAGATAAATCAAAGTCTAACTTCTCCGGAGTTAAGTTGAAATATTGAACACAACTAGGTGAAATAAAAGAGTGAGTAGAACTGGTATCTAACACGGTATAGACTTCAAAAGAGTTTATGACTAACATACCCGTGATAATTTTATTCAGGTTCCTCGTCACAAAAAAAAATGCTCTCTCTTAAACTACCGGTTTTGGCTTGTCTGGAACATCCTTTGGCATCACTATCCCAGCTGGACTTGACTTCACCATACGATAAAATCGAGCTAGGTGACCTTCTCTTCCGCAATTAAAACACGCTTTAGATTGCTGCGTACAGTTTGGATGGATGTGTCCCTCCTGTCCGCATTTGAAACGTACGACCGGCGGTCATTCTTCTTCCTTTGAAACGGGTGTTGCCGACGTCTTCACGTTATTGTTGAACCTTCTCTTCTTAAAATGTCCATTCTTATTGTTTTGGCCATGATTACCACCGAAGTAGTTACCATTTCTGGCATGTTGATTCCCTCCATGCTTATTGTCACCTCTTTGATGACTGTTATCACCGGTATTATCATTTTGTCGGCTGCTCTCTTTTGGTTGGGTTGACTCGTTATCGCGCTCCAATAACTGAGCCCTATTAACAACATCTGAATACAAACACAGTTTATGAGAGATAAGATAATGACGTATCTCAGGTTTCAAACCTCTTAGAAACATTCGTGTTATTCTCTCCTCATTATCAACCAAATGGGACGTAAATCGGGACAACTCGGCAAACTTGGCTTCGTACTGCGACACAGTCATGTTGTTTTGCTCCAACTTGATAAATTCCACCTCCTTCATGTGACGAATGCTTTCGGGAAAGTACTTGTCATTGAACAGCTCTTGGAACTTCTCCCAAGACATCTTGAGTGCGTCAGGCTGGGTACGTTTTACAGATTCTCACCAGTGATCGACTCTTCACGCAACATAAAGGTCGCAAAGGAAACCTTTTGCTCCTCAGAGTATCTCAAGACATCAAATATCTTGGTGATCTACTTTAACCACGTCTCCGCCTTAAGTGGTTCTGGCTTTCCCAAAAATTCCGGTGGTCCCAGCTCCTTGAACTGCTTAGTGGTGACCAACCGTGGGTTACCATTATTTTTACCTGCATTATGAACAGGAGCCGCCTTCGCCTGATGTTGCATGAATTCTAAAAAACTCCTAAACGTACCGTTGTTCGTCAATTGATCAGTGTTGTTGTTTACATGAGGATTATTGTCTTCCTGTTGCACATTGTCCTGATTATTGATCTGTGGAGACTCAATGGTCTCCTGTGCTCCATTGCTTATCTCAACATTTTCAGATGCCATTTTCATATACTTCAACAAAACAAAGGTTAATTAACATATCATATATTATCCCTATACTCTGACCGACCAATTAAATACCAAATAAACTTAGGTAGGTCATACTAGCGAAAGAATTCTCCCGTCTCTCCCCTCCTAGTTCTTGCCTCACATCTCTTCGAATATCAGGTACGTACGTAAATTTCGAGGGCGAAATTTCATAAGGAGGGGAGATTGTGAGACCCCGAATTTTATGAAATGAAAGTATTCAATTTTCTTATAATTATTCTATTTAGTAAATGGTTAAATTGATAAAAGGTTTTAGTTAAGGGTGATATGTGAAAAATTTTCAAAGTAGACAAGTTGTCATAAAATACCCGGTTACTATTCACTTTAGTATTGTTCACTCGAGTATTTGGGGCACTTTTTGTGTCGAAATACTATTCATAGGTTACTATTCGCCCAAATTACTATTCACTCAGTTTTGTTCAATTATTGCTACAGTAGTTGCTGCATAGTATCTCACGTTATTTGATTCAATTATTGTTGATTGTTATATATATATATATATATATATATATATATATATATAAATATAAGTTTTGTTTTATTAGTATTATTAATGTAATAAAATAGAAAAGCTTTTTATATAAAACAGAATACTTTTATAAAGTTATCATTTTTATTAGACAATAATTAGAATATATTATATTTTATTATGCATAGTATTGCATAGTGCTTGCATAGTATTTTGCATGGTAAAATATTTTTATATAAAACATAATACTTTTATATAGTTATTCGTTTTATTAGATTATAAATAGAATATATTATATTTTATTTAAAAGATTTTGCTTTAAATATGGACCGTCAGATTAAAAGTAAATCAATCTGGACCGTTCATGAATGAGTTACTATGTAACGACCCCAAAATAGGTTCATTCCACCCAACCCATTCTGAGTCGTCAAATACATGGTACAGAAAACAACTACAACTTTATTACAACAATTGTCGTGCAAAATACAACAACACATATGCTGTAAGTTTGGATACAAATATATACCAAATGTGACTCATGTTCCAACCGTGGACATCACCTCACAATAACACCTTACATAAAGGTATAGTCAAAAACTGTTTTAGAAATTAGAATCTTTGGGAAGTGCTCAAGAAAACCTTCGTACATGGGAGGCCACGCGTCTAGGTTATGATAGATATCATATGGCCACAGAATTATCCTTGGTTGACCCAATAGACCCCAAAGAAAAACGAGAAGATTACTATCATATTCTTCCCAATGGTGAGTCTTCTCTTGACTTATCATTATCTCCACTGCCTCTAATTGAGAATTATACTTCAAACAAACACCAAGATTATATAGGTAGTGCTCGTAAAGATACTCAGCAAGTGGATGAGCACAACCCTGTCTTATGATGACACGAGGTTGTATGTCATTTCTATGTGCTTATGTGGTTGCAACCTATGTGCTCGTGAGTGTTGGGTAGTAATGATTATTAAAACTTAAAATTTTGTTGTCAGTATGTCTAATGTAGGAGAATCCAGTCAAGCTAGGGAGGAAGGACCCCAGATGTCTAGAGAGGAGGAGCCTCGTGATATTTAGGTGGTCTGGGAGCAACTACTGCCAAGGGAGTCATCTCCGTTTGTCACAGTGGTTGAGCAGGAGGGTTTACCTGATGAGGACGATGAGGTAGAGACGAAGGAGGAGGACCCCATTGAGCTGCCACAGTCGGATGGGGATGGGGATGAGGATGACGAGGAGGAAGAATTTCCACCAAACTCTATCACAGCTCGTATGTTCGACACATATTTAAAGTTTATAGATACTCGATCTACATCATCCTTACCTTTTGCAAACTTTAACAAATTTAACAAACTTAGGTTTTATATAACCATTACTTGTTCTTATACTTAAAACATCATCTATGTCAAGTATTATATGTAAGACCCCGAATTTTATAAAATAAAAGTATTCAATTTTTCTATTTAGTAAATAGTTAAATTGATAAAAGTTTAAAGTTAAGGGTGATATATGTAAATTTTTTAAAATAAGCAAGTGGTTATAAAATACTCATTGTTGTCGGGAATATTCGTTTGGTAGTTGAATATTCTTACTGTCGGGGAATATTCGTACGACGGCGCAGCCTTTTATGGGCCCCATAACGGAATAACAGTCGGATGAAGAAAACGACAAATTTAAATTTTTATAAATACCAGCGTAATCGTTACTGTTAACACTGTTGGAATACTCGGTTGGTAAAGTAAAGTAATACACGGTACTGCACAGTATTTTTGAATTATTGATTCTTACGTAAGAAGGCACTACTCAATAATTGTTATAATAATTACTGTTTAATATTTTATTTTATTGATTCAATAATTGCTACGTTGATATTTTATATTATTGTTGTTCAATAATTGTTCAATAATTGTCACTACACAGTATTTTACATTATCGGAGCAATAATTCAAATTATCTAAATAATATTATTAGATAACATTATTGGTAATGTCTAGAAAGTTCTTTCTAATGAGAGGTTTGGTCACCTAATTGCGCGCCAGTAAGGAGAGATCCTTATTGGAAAGCCCCCTCTTTCTTAGGAACGGTCTGGTTGCCAGTATTGTGATTCTGTAATATTATTTATGAATAATTAATTATTGATTTATATGATGAGAAAAATATTAATTTTATGTGGATATAGATGGAGAAAATTTTTAATATGACAATTGTTGAAAATTAATATTTTATCTTTTTCTGATAAAAAATTCATTTAAATATATTATTATATTTTAATAATATAATAATGGTGATATTTTTATAATGAATGTGAGATATATGATTATATGAGGATGAGGAGTATTTTTGTTGCATTAAATGATTAACACATATTTTGTGTATCGGTGGACCCCATTTCTTGACTGAAATTTGATTATAACCTATAAAATCGACCGTTTGTGGATTTCGGTCAATTTCTGTTTCGAATTTGGAAAAACTTAAACTTACAAAGTTGTAGAAAATAGAATTTTCTATGGAAAAGACATAAGGTTCGAATTTTTCTGATAAAATGGCTGATTATTATGAATTATTGAAGTTTCGAAATAATTAATTTTTGGAAGTTTTAATTATTTATTTTATGAAAAACGTTTTTTCTTATTTTTTCTAGAAGGTGGGCATGTGGGAAATGCTAAGAGCTGATTTCCAAGGAGGCGTATGAAAATTTATTATTAATAATATATTTTATTAAATTTTCTACTTTGGTGTTCTAAGCATTTTCCTATAAATAGGGTGCTTAGGGTAGAATTGAAAATCACACCAGAAGCACAAGTTTTCTCTCTCTTTCTCTCTCGATATATTGAGCGTATTCTTGTGAGTATTTTAAGACTTTGAGTGTTGCTATACGGTGCAAGTTCCCTTCAGCACTATATTATTCACTATTCCAGCCAGAAGTCTATTCTTTTGAGGTATGGGATTTTAAGGGATTGTAAGGGATGTTGTTTTCTTCTTCTTAAATGATATTATTTTCTTCAATATCATTGTGCCAAAATATTGGTCTGAACTTTTTATCAAAATTGGAACTTTTTGTGTCGGGGTTACTATTCACGTATACGACACTATTCATGTATATGATATTTTTTACGTATACGGTACTATGTACGAATACGGAGTACTATTCACGAGTTACTATTCACGAGTTAATATTCATGAGTTACTATTCACGAGTTACTATTCACGGGTACTATTCACGATAAAATTAGTTTCTTTTTCTAACCAAATTATCGTTGATTTATGAATATTGCTCTTGAAATTAAATGTAGTTGTTGATCATATTATTTTTATTATCATATATAACATTTTTATAACCCCGGTGATGGAATTTCTCTTTGACTTGAGTGTAAAGATGGGTAAAGTATTGATATGATTGTGACTATGGGTTCTCTTTGGCCAGTAGTGTAAAGTTGAATTGTTGACTAGTATGATCATGACCATTGAATTTACAATGGAATATTTTTAGCTTAAGTGCAAGATGAATTGATCAACATGGTTATAATTATGGTTTATATAAATTCTGAAATGATTATGTATTTCTTTGAGATATGAATATCTTTGGCCTGTAGTGCAAAGATGACCTGTTGTTGAAATCTTTGGCCTATAGTGCAAAGATGAACTGTTGATGAATATCTTTGGCCCGTAGTGCAAAGATGAATTTATTAGCATGATTATGAACAGGAACTGTGATTTGGTATAACCATGATCTTTGATGTTTCAGGTAAAGACAGATGATGAAAATTATTTTCGTCCTGGATGAGAAGAGGAATTTAGAACCACAATTAGGATTATGAGTTATTCATATGATTGTGAACCAGAACTGTTGATTGATGTTATAGGGATAAAACATTGTTGGTGGATTTTTAACATGGAGAATATAATAGACTTTATAGTCTGTTGACTCTTCAAATGGATTTCTCATTCCGCTGCAATTATGGTTGAAAAGTTTTATCATCTACCATATATTCTAAATCTCTGATTTATTATTAATGAAGGCTATTGAAAATTTAATTATCTTTAGTCATAATATTCTTTACTGAGCTAGTTGTGCTCACCCTTTTACTTCACAATTCCTTTCAGGTAATAAGAGTATAGCTGGGTTGAGCGGGGAAACAAGGGAATAGAACGGTGGTCTGTAGCTGTGGAGGTTCTCCCTAAACAGTATAGAAAAGTGTGTTATATTTTATACATCATTTAGTAGTTATATTTGGTGAACCAAATAGGGTGAGGTGAACCCTACGTTGGAAGGATATTTTGCCACTATCATACAAGATGTCTAATGACATGCGACTTCGTGTTATCATAAGACAATGTTGTGCACATCCACTTGCTGAGTATATCTACAAGCATTACCAATATGATCTTGGAGTTTATTTGAAATATAATTTTCAACTGGAGACAGTGGAGATAGTTATATGTCAAGAAAAGACTCACCATTAGAAAAAACATGATAGTAATCTTCTCGTTTTTCTTTGGGGTCTATTGGGTCAACCAATGACAATTCTGTGGACATATGATATCTATCATAACCTAGACGCGTGACCTCCCAAGTATGAAGGTTTCCTTAAGCACTTTCCAAAGATTTTAATTTCTAAAACAGTTTTTGACTGTACCTTTATGTAAGGTATCAACGTGAGGTGCTGTCCATAGTTGGGACATGAGTCACAATTGGTAATAAACTCACAGTATATGTGTTGTTGTATTTTGCACGACAATTGTAGTAATAAAGTTGTAGTTATTTTATGTACCATGTTTTTGACGACTCAAAATAGGTTAGGTGGATTGGACCTATTTTGGGGGCGTCACAGTTGATATCAGAGCTTAGGGATATGATCTCTAGCGGAGATCCGGGATTAGAACTAGGAGGAGAGAGACGAGTAATATCCTTCGCTAGTGTGTGTCCTACCTAAGCTGAATTTTCTTACTTAAGTTGACAAATTGTGATATGTCAATTAACCTTTGTTTTGAAGCTATATTCTAGAATGATATCTGAAATACAGGAGATGAGCAATGGAGAAATAATGAGTGCATGGAAGATGGAATCTGAAATGAAAGTAAGGTATTCTCAACTCTTCGCAATACCAGGTACGTAAATTTCAGAGAAGAAATTTCATAAGGAGGGGAGATCGTAAGACCCCGAATTTTATAAAATAAAAGTATTCAATTTTTCTATTTAGTAAAGAGTTAAATTGATAAAAGTTTAAAGTTAAGGGTGATATATGTAAATTTTTCAAAATAAGTAAGTGGTTATAAAATACTCATTGTTGTCGGGGAATATTCGTTTGGTTGTTGAATATTCTTACTGTCGGGGAATATTCGTACGACGGCGCAGCCTTTTGTGGACCCCATAACGGAATAACAATTGGATGAAAAAAACGACAAATTTGAATTTTTATAAATAACGGCGTAATCGTTACCGTTAACACTGTTGGAATACCCTGTGAGTAAAGTAAAGTAATACACGGTATTGCACAGTATTTTTGAATTGTCACTACACAATATTTTCTATTATCGGAGCAATAATTTATATTATCTGAATAATATTATTAGATAACAGTATTGGCAATGTCTAGAAAGTTCTGCCTAAAGAGAGGTTTGGTCACCTAATTGCGCGCCAGTAAGGAGAGATCCTTATTGGAAAGCCCCCTCTTTCTTGGGAACGGCCTGGTTGCCAGTATTGTGATTCTGTAATATTATTTGTGAATAATTAATTATTGATTTATATGATGAGGAAAATTCTTCATCTATATGAAGAAAATTTTTAATGTGACAATTGTTGAAAATTAATATTTTATCTTTTTTTGATAAAAAATTCATTTAAATATATTATTATATTTTAATAATATAATAATGGTGATATTTTTACAATGAATGTAGGATATATGATTATATGATGAGGAAGAATATTTTTGTTGCATTAAATGATTAACACATGTTTTGTGTATCGGTGGACCTCATTTCTAGACTAAAATTTGATTATAGCCTATAAAATCGTCCGTTTGTGGATTTCGGTCAATTTTTGTTTGGAATTTGAAAAAACTTAAACTTACAAAGTTGTAAAAAATGGAATTTCCTATGAAAAAGACATAAGGTTCAAATTTTTTTTGATAAAAGGGCTATTTATTATGAATTATTGAAGTTCCGAAGTTCCGAAATAATTGATTTTTGCACTACTACAAAACAGTAAATAGACAACGCGGAAAAAAACGTTGTGGTTTCAGTCAGAAAAACGTCGTGATTAAGGGTGTCATCTATTTGACATCCTTACATAACGTTTTAAAAACGTTGTAGTTAAGCACAATACACAACGTTTTTTAGGGAAAAAACTTTGTAAATTTATTTTTCAAAAATTAGCAGATGCTTAAAAACATTGTAGAATGTATGATTCTACAACGTTTTTTGGATAAAAATATTGTTGTTTAGTATATCAGACAACGTTTAAGCATATTTACACAACGTTTTTAAAATGTTGTAGATTAAAAAAAGAAAAGAAAAAAAAAAGTTGTTGTTCACCTATATTACCAATAAACCTGCAATATGCATTACCCACAAAATCCAACTCAAGCCTTAATAAACACCAATATGCATTACCCAATAATTCGTACAAATAACTACTAGGAAGGTAACATTTGTAGTGCTGCAATCAGCTCCTAGTACTCACAATCTCACATCATATATATATATATATATATATATATATATATATATATATATATATATATATATGTATTAATTAGTTACACTGCCTAAACAGAACAACAGACAGCCAGAACACTACTAGTAACTTTTAAGCAAATTTACCAGTGCCCAGTGGGCATTGATAGAAATAGGGAAGTCCTTCAGAATACAGACCTCGACCACCACCAGGCTGCCTTTTCCCAGCCCCTTCTCAACTCAGCATCAGCAAAACTACAAAAAGATAGAATAAAGCTAAGTTTGCAATAATGTTTAGCAAAGTGCAGATGAAAAACAACCCAAGGGAGAAGAATTTACCCTAGCTCTGATAGCTTCAAATAAGCTTTTGCGTAGTCTGTGAAGAAGGCATCCACATCCTAGAAAATATTCACCACCGCATATACGTAAATTTTCTAAGCCTGCATCTCAAATTTATGTGATATACATTAAGAAAAATAGAAAATATATGCAAACAATATTATACACACTGCATCATATTTTTCAACTAGAGGGCAGAAGACTGGGTCCTCAAGTAGAGCTTTGTCTGATGGCATCTAAATAAGGCCTTCCTTCTCTCCAGAAAGAAGTTCCCTATTTACAAAATTGGATTAGAACCATTGGTTTTGCAGCTCCTGTTTCTATAATAATCCCTTTTAAGCAATCACAGAATGAACTAACAGGTAACAAACATGTTACAATATGTATATTTAATATCAAATGCAACATAAAGCCATCAACACAGCAACTGTTTTAATCACACATCAACTGTTAATCGATGATGGGTAACAACTAAACTAAAAGTTACAAAGTTAAGCAAAAAACTTATCGAGGTTGATCGGTCATCTTCAAACAAGAGAAGAGTAATTCTCTAATATGTTAATGTGAATGAGAAGTACCATATGAATTTAGAAAAAGAGAAGAGTAACAACTAACAAACATGGAGAAAGGGCATAGAGATGAGAACCTCAAAAATAATAGATTGTGTTTCCTCTGTCCTAATATAATAGCTTCCATTTCCTCTGTCCCAAACCCAATCGGAACCAGAACCTGATAATCCACAAAACAAAACAAAAAAAACACAAATTAAATATCTACTTTCCCTACTTTTTCTAAAATTATTTTTGAAATTCAACCAATGTCTAGAATATCATAATATTCAAGGCCATAATCAAGTTTGAAGTGTTTTGGTGGAACCTGCAAGTAATGTTTGCAATGGCAGAGTCCGCTGTTATTTGACGTTTTGCAGAAATCTTGCTCGCCACTAAATCTGGCCATGAAGTTCCACTTGCCAATGCAGTAAATGCGATGACATAAGCATTTATTCCTGCAGGAGAACAGAGCAAGAAAATGGAATAAATCCACTTGCCAAAGCTTTAGGTAAACTAGAAACAAAAAAGTGAAAACTAGGACTTAATTTTCAGTCGGGAAGAAAACCTGTGACGCAGCTTATTAGATTGGTGAGCTTTGTGACAATGAACGCTGTCCCACTAATGAAAATTAAAGAGCAAATGAAGGCAACCCACCCATGAGCAATCTGATAGGGAGGCACAAAAGCAAATAGAAGCCTCCATGGAGCAAGAAGTGACTGCCAAAAAATTATTGAAATATGCAGGTATATGCTACTCAATTTTTTCGATGCAGTGCTTTCTAACAAACTTTGGAAAATTTGGGAAGCAGACAAACAATACCTATATTCAACAAAATTATCCACATTTCAACTAACTAACAACTAGATTATGTATGACCAATATGTTTCATTCTAAAGCTATATCTCACTTGTTTCATCAAATTCTTCTTTGAAGTACTCATCAATAAAACAGACTAATGCATCAATTTATAAATAAGAGGAATTTTATCAAACATGGCATACCTTTGAAGAGCCTTTCTTGGCTAAGGAAACCCTATAAACTGTACCAAAAGCTCCCTCACCTAACTTCTTCCCCAGCACAAAATCATCCTGAAATCACACAAACCCACCGTTCATATTCAACAACAAAAGCAAAAAATAAACATAGAAACACAAAACCAATTGTAAATCCCAATTAAAGTACCTTTCTATAAGTGGGTCTAAAAATTCTTTCAACAAAAGCAATAACAAACATGTCCCAGAACCCAGGAGCCACACCAGGTGTTACCTAAAGGTAAGATAAAGTACCCAATGCCAAAATTACACCAGGAGTTGTGATTGTGAGCTCATTTGATTTGGGTAATGTACTTCTGTATATCATATCACCACTTGCCATTACTGTGAGAATACAAAATGGGGGAGGGGTAGGGAACATGAGAATCAAATCTCTAATAAGAATGGCTACAAGTGTAAACTGCAATTTAATTAGAATATAAGGTGGGAGGGAATTTATATGTAATTGAACAAACCTGCTAGAAAGTACTGAGAGATGCCAATATGGAACCTCCAATCCAGACACTGTACTTCCTTTCAGGCGGAGCCACTACCTTATTACTTCATGCTGCTCGGGGCTAATGCAGTGATTTCCTTGCTCATTCTGTCGGCAATACCAGGAAACATGGTGGTCCCACCACTAAGTACAATGTTTTCATACAAGTCCTTCCTTATGTATCTCCAGAGTCCAGAACAATACCTGTCCAACAAGAACACAACCCAATCCAGTTGAGAAAAAGTTAACCAAAATGGGTAAACCAGACCCTTGATCCAAAATCAAAGCCACGCCATGGATTCCGAAAAAACCCAGAGCTGAACTTTTTAATACAGACTGGGACCAATATCAGATCAAACCCATAACAAACACCTATCAGTCGAAATAAAATCAAAACAATAATAAACAACACAAACCTGATCAAGTGTAGAAGCAAATAGATCCAAAACATAAATCTGCAAACTTAAGCAAGGACCTTTACGATCAAAATTGATGCATCCATACCTTCCATCTACCTGGGTTTTCCCTTTTATCATAACCAAGAGAGATATTGGTGGTTCTTATTTTCAGTTGTATAATAAAAATTAAAACACAAACAATATATTACAGTCAACAAGTAAGAAAGTAATCCCTATAAGTATAACTCAGTAGCGGCGATACCTGGCGATTTCGCGACCGATACCACTAGTGGATCTGGTGATGATGCAAGGGGCGAGCAGCGGCGACGGCTAGTTGTGGAGGTAGGGAGTGAGAGAGAAGGGAGGCTAGGGTTTTTAGGAAGAGAGGCGACGACTGGTTGTGGAGGTAGAGAGAAGAGAGAAGGTAGGGAGACTGAGACTGAATTCTATTCTCGCATTAATAAGTGATAAATTACTTTCACCTTTTTTTTTGGCTCCGTATTTTTGTTTATAGACAACATTTTAAAAAAAACATTATCTATTTAAAACCAAAAAAATGACCTTTTAAATAGATAACGTTTTTACATATCTATCTACAACGTTTTTTTTAAAAACGTTGTGGAAAAAAAATACTACAACGTTTTTTATAAAAACGTTGTGGTTTAAGCGTTGTCTATTTACTATTTTGTAGTAGTGTTGGAAGTTTTAATTATTTATTTTATGAAAAACGTTTTTTCTTACTTTTTCTAGAAGGTGGGCATGTGGGAAATGCTAAGAGCTGATTTCCAAGGAGGTGTATGAAATTTTATTATTAATAATATATTTTATTGAATTTTCTGCCTTGGTTTTCTAAGTATTTTTGTATAAATATGGTGCTTAGGTTAGAATTGAAAATCACACCAGAAACACAAGTTTTTTTTTTCTCTCTCTCTCTCTCTCTCACGATATACTAAGCGTATTCTTGTGAGTCTTTTAAGACTTTGAGTGTTGCTATACGATGCAAGTTCCCCTCAGCACTATATTCAGTATTCCAGCCAGAAGTACTATTCTTTTGGGGTAAGGGATTTTAAGGGATTGTAAGGGATGTTGTTTTCTTCTTAAATGATATTATTTTCTTCAATATCATTATGCCAAAATATTGGTATGAACTTTTTATCAAAATTGGAACTTTTTGTGTCGGGGTTACTATTCACGTATACGACACTATTCACGTATACGGTACTATTCACGTATATGACACTATTCATGTATATGACATTTTTTAGGTATACGGTACTATGTGCGAATACAGAGTACTATTCACGAGTTACTATTCATGAGTTACTATTCACGAGTTACTATTCATGAGTTACTATTTACGAGTAGTACTATTCACGGGTACTATTCACGATAAAATTGGTTTTTTTTTCTGACCAAATTATCGTTGATTTATGAATATTGCTCTTGAAATTAAATATAGTTGTTAATCCTATTATTTTTATTATCATATATAACAGTTTTATAACCCGTGTGATGGAATTTCTCTTTGACTTGAGTGTAAAGATGGGTAAAGTATTGGTATGATCGTGACTATGGGTTCTCTTTGGCTAGTAGTGCAAAGTTGAATTGTTGACTAGTATGAGACCATTGAATTTACAATGGAATCCAAATTTTGACACACTTAGACACTTACACTTCTCATACATACATGCTAGGGGTCTTTATATAAGTATATGACCACTCTTAAGTTCATTTTTACAAGTTTTAGTTCATAACTTTCCATGAAATTAAAGCATAAAAGGTTATGTATTTATCATGCTTTATAACTTTGGCCATATTTCTACATATAAAGGTCTCACAAACTGTTAATACATATGATCATGGTGTTCATATCATTAACATAACTAGCATTGTTTAACACTTTGAAACATGCTTTAACTCATGTTTGATTAAATCATCTTTATGTCCACCACCTACGAATCATGTTTAGAGACATAATAACACATAACATGACATCTCAAGCCTTTAGAATCTAAATACTCATATGTAATGCAACTTAAGTTTGAAAACATGCTCGAGGTTGCCTTTGAAATTATCTTATATGAATGATACAATATAGCACATATAAATCAACTTTGAAACTCTTACCATAAGTAACTAAGTCATGTTAACATCTTTTCAAGTTTAGAAACTATATCTTATAGCATTCATGTCCATTAGCTTATTATACTAAGCATTTCTTGAAATTTCTCTAATTAGAAGGTCTAACAAGTTTAATCATGAACAAAGACACTACAAACACCATATCATGGTCATTTATATTTGAACTCAATCATGTTTATAAACCACTAAGTTCAGTACTTATAGAATATAAGTTTCCACAAGGTTTGTTTTCAAAATCTATAAGTTTCTTTCCAAAACACATACTAATTCATGCTAAAGCTTTCTTCCATTATGAGTATGGTAATCTTATATGTCATGTCTAATATTATGCATTTTCATGTTATATCATTTAGAATAACATATTCCATCGTCAAGAGCACTATACTTGCGTATGTGCTTGTTCGACGCCTTCTGATCGCCTCCTATTACGTAATAGTCACAAAGATGACTGTTTTAACCCCTTCTAACAACCTCAAATTGAAAAACTTAAAGAAAAAAAGTTGTAGGACTATTGGTCCTCGTTCCGTATCATCTTGAATCACCTCAATCGGAGTTCGTATGAAAACGTTATGCCTAATTTACTACAGCAGGTCAAAGTAGTCTACCCAACATTGAAGCCCGATGCAGCTGCGCCCCAAATGGCCTTGGGGGCAGCGCTGGCAGAATAGGCCCTCAGGCTCTGCTCTTCGCGATTTCACAGACCAAAACTCCTTCCAATTATCATAATATGAGTTATACTCATCCAAATTAGTCAATTTTCGATTCTCTGAGTTCACAACTCATAAAACTACAACATACCAACTACCCAATAATTAACATAAATATTAACTAACCCAAAAATGAATCTATAACTCATGTTCATGCAAATGTTCATATTTTGGACAATTTAGCGAAATCATTCACTACGAATTCGTTTCTCAACCAAATTGATTTTTTTAACTTCCGTTGTTTTTGCATTTGACTATATTAACAATATCTAGCAACAATTTATGGATTATAACAATCCTTAGGCATAAACTTTGTAACTCAAAAGCTACTTTTTCATTATACTTTTCAAAGAATTGAAGAACTTGAGTTCAAGAACATTTATGTTAGAGTCATTACCTCTTGATGGCTTCAATTTGCTATCTATATTATTAGATAGCATTATTGGTAATGTCTAAGAAAGTTCTGTCTAAGGAGAGGTTTGGTCACCTAATTGCGCGCCAATAAGGAGAAATCCATATCGGAAAGCACCCTATTTTCTGAGAACGACCTGGTTGTCATAATTGTGATTCTGTAATATTTTATTTATAAATAATTAATTATTGATTTATATTATAAGGAAATATTTATTTTATGTGGATATAAATGATGAATATATTTATTTTATGTGGATATAAATGAAGGAATAAATGCTGAGGTGTTTTATCAGTATTTTGTCAGAATAGAGGTGTTAAAAATTGTATGTATGTGGATTTCGGTCATTTTTCGTTTGGAATTTGAAAAAACTTAAACTTACAAAGTTGTAGAGAATTTAATTTCCTATGGAATAGACATAAGATTCGAATTTTTCTAATAAAAGGGCTATTTATTATGAATTATTGAAGTTTTAGAAATAAATATTTTAATTAAAAATATGGTGGGCCTCACTTTTGGTTGGTGAGAAATGAAATGTGCTGAAATTTATTTTTAAAAGTGGGGGGCTTGAATAGTAGCAGGTAAAACCATCAAGTAGCAGGTTAGTCTACTATGGCGTTCTAAGCATTTTCTTATAAATAGGGTGCTTAGTTAGAATTAAAAATCACACCAGAAACACGTTTTTTTTCTCTCTCTCTCTGTATATATATATATATATATATATATATATATATATATATATATATATATATATATATATATATATTATCGAGCGTATTTTGTGAGTATTTAGATACTTTGAGAGTTGCTATTCAGTGCAAAGTTTCCTTCAACTTTACATTCGATATTTCGATCAGAAGTACTGTTATTTTGAGGTAAGGGATGTTATTTGCTTCGTAAATGATATTATTTTTTTCAATATCATTATGTCGAAATATTGATATGAACTTTATTGTGGAATTTCTATCTTTTTGTGTCGGGGTTACTATTCACGTATACGGCACTATTCACGAATACGACACTATTCATAAAAAAATGAAATTTTCTCTTCTTTGTCCAAGATGTCTATTATGGTTACTATCTTTGATTGTATCCATGTTTTGATCTTTATTTTTTAATTTTGCTCCAAAATTGATTATTTTAGAATATTTTTAAACTTGGATAAACTGTAGTACGAATCCCTAATATTTGTCCTTTTGTCTCATTGAATTCGTTTTCTTTAAGATGTTTTTCATTATCCTCAGTCCTAAATGATGATATTACTGAATATCTGTGGCCTGTAGTGCAAAGATGAATGATTAACTGATGAATATCTTTGGCCCGTAGTGCAAAGATGAATAGGTGTTGAGATGAACATGACCAACTGGAGATATAAATGAATATCTTTGGCCTATAGTGCAAAGATGAATATTTGATTCAAGAAGTATATTGATTGATGTTACAGGGATAAAATATTGATGATGGACTTTTAAATCTTAGAAGATAGTAGAATTCATTCTCTACTCGACTCTTCTAATGGATTGCGGTTTTCACTGCAGTTGTTGATCTAAAACTTGTTGTCTATTATATTCTATCAGATTTTTTTCTGTTGAAGACTAATGATAATTTGTTGTATATTATTTTAGTCATAATATTCTTTATTGGGCTAGTTGAGCTCACCCTTTTTCTTTTTGTTCTATTTTTCTTCTCAGGAGGTGAAAACATAGCAGGAACTAGCCAGGGTATGGAGTGATGGTTCTAGAAAGTTATTTTAACAGTCCTCACTATTTTTGTAAAATATAGTGTATCAATAATTATAATGAGAACTCCTTTTGAGTTTGAATACTGTCTATTAGACAATATTTGTATTTAAACTCACAGTGTATGTGTTGTCGTATTTTGCACGATAATTGTATTAGTGAAGTTGTATTTGTTTCTGTACCATGTATTTGGCGACTCAGAATGGGTGATGTATACCTATTTTGGGGGCGTCATAGTTGGTATCAGAGCTTAGGGATATGGTCTCTGGCAGAGATCGGGGAATAGAACTAGGAGGGAAGAGACGAGTAAATCTTTCGCTAGTGTGGCCAAGCTTATTTGTTGGTCGGTCATAATATAAGGATATTATGTGATATGTTAATTTGTTTAATTAACCCTTGTTTTATTGCAGTATTTGATAATGGCAGCCGAGAACGTTAACAATGGAGTAAATGAGACCGTGGATACACCTTTAATCACCACCCAAGGGAACGTGCAACAGGAAGGCAATATTCCTCCTGTAAACACCACTACCGAACAAGTGATGAATGATGGGATGTTTAGAAGTTTTTTACAGTTCATGCAAAATCAGACGAGGGAGACTCGTGTTCAAAATACGGATGGAAATGATAGTAACGCACGGCTTGTTATAGCCAAGCAGTTCAAAGAGTTGGGACCACCAGAATTTGCGGGAAAGTCGGATCCAATCAAGGCAGAGACATGGGTTAAATAAATTACCAAGATATTTGATGTCTTGGGATGCACGGAGGAACAGAAGGTTCCATTCGCCACATTTATGTTCCGTGATGAGGCAGATTACTAGTTGGAATCTGTGAAACGTACCCAGCCTGCCGCACTCAACATGTCTTGGGAAACGTTTCAGAAGCAGTTCAATGATAAGTACTTTCCTAAAAAAAGTATTCGTCTTATGAAGGAGGTAGAGTTTATCAAACTAGAACAAAACAACATGACTGTGTCTTAGTACGAGGCGAAGTTCGCAGAGTTATCCAGGTTTGCACCTCATTTGGTAGAGAATGAGGAACGAATGACACGGATGTTTCTGAGAGGTCTAAAACCCGAGATTCGACAATATCTTATCTCTCATAAATTTTATTTATATTCAGATGTTGTAAATAGGGCTCAATTATTAGAGCGAGATAATGAGTACGTTCAACCAAGGAACCACAACCAGGGTCATACCGGTGGCAGTAGTCATCGGAGCAATGACAACCAGCGGGGAGAAAAATATTCAGACAAAAACGGTAACCACTCTGGTGGTAATCGTGGCCATGAAAATAGAAGAAGCGAGTCGGGAGGAGATTTCAAGAAGAGAAGGTACAACAATGATAACGTGAAGACGCCAGTACAAACATCAACTATTTATAAGGGAGGAGAAAGAGCACCGGTCATTTGTTACAAATGCGGGAAAGAGGGACATATCAGCCCAAACTGCCCACAACAATCCAAGGTGTGTTATAACTATAGAAAGGAAGGTCCTATAGCTAGAGATTGTCTTGTAGCGAAACCAAGTCCAGTGCGAATGGTGACTCCGAAGGCTATTCCGAAAAAGTCAAAGTCGGCGGTTCCTAGTAGATCGTTTGTCGTGACTGGCCAAAACGCGAGGAACCCGAACAAGGTGATCACGGGTAAGCTAATCATAAATTCTTGCGAAGTTTATACCTTATTAGATACCGGTTCTACCCATTCTTTTATCTCTCCTACTTGTGCTCAACGTTTGAACTTGACTCCGGAGAAACTAGACTTTGACTTATATGTTAAGACTCCGTTAGGAGAAACCTTCATTGCATCTAATGTTTATAAATCTTGCTAGATCCAAGTTGGTACCATCACATTACCTGTCGATCTTATTTCTTTGAAAATACTTGCATTTGATATGATTTTAGGGATTGATTGGTTAACTATTCATCATGCCAAAATTGATTATTTTCGTAAGGTTGTTAGTTTTCATATTCCTAACCAACCTGTTATGTGAATTCAAGCAACCAAACCACTAAAGTCAATCACTGTCATATCAAGCCATAAAGCTATTCGTTTATTGAAAAACGGATGTCAAGCTTTCTTAGCATATGTCACGGACTTGAACAAAAACACGTCAGATTTGAATAATATTTCTATTGTTAGTGAATTTCTTGACGTATTTCCTGAAGAACTTCCCGGTCTACCCCCAGAACGTGAAGTTGAATTCTTTATTGACCTTGAACCTGGTACAAAGCCCATTTTTAAAACCCCATATCGAATGGCTCCTGTTGAACTTCAGGAGTTAAAGGTCCAATTACAGGAATTGTTAGTCATCAGTTTCATTCGTCCTATTACTTCTCCTTGGGGTGCTCCTGCTTTATTCGTAAAGAAGAAAGACGGGAGTATGCGACCTTGTATCGACTATCGGGAATTGAACCATGTCACCATCAAGAATAGGTATCCGCTACCTCACATTGATGACCTGTTCGACCAGTTATAAGGAGCACATTTCTTTTCAAAGATCGAACTTCGTTCTGGATATCATCAGCTGAAGATTAAAACTGATGATATTCTAAAGACTGCCTTCAGAACTAGGTACGGGCATTATGAATTCTCAGTCAAGTCTTTTGGATTAACTAATGCTCCTGCTGCTTTCATGGATATGATGAACCGTGTGTTCAAGGAATATTTAGATCAGTTCGTTGTTGTCTTTATTGATGACATCCTCATCTATTCCAAAAGCTGTGAAGATCATAAGCACCATTTGAAGCTGGTACTGCAAAGGCTTCGTGATAACATGCTATATGCTAAGTTAAAGAAATGCGAGTTATGGCTTTAGGAAGTAGCATTCACAATGGGTTAGACTCTCTCTCTTTGTTGAGTTCTCTCCCTTCTCTCTAACCTCCCGTTTCTTTTCCATCCACTTCCGTTATCCTCTCTTTTCCTTTTCTGGTTCCCGCCTAACCTCACCAATTTTTTTCGTCCTTACCTAATTTCTTCGTTTACTCTTTTGGTCCTCCCCCCTCCTCCTTCCTCCTTTCTCCCGTCCTTCTTCGCCCTCCTCCGCCATGGTTGACTTCAGTCACCTCTCAGCTGGTAACTCTGTTAGTTCAGTATCCCGGGATCTCTTTGTGGAATTTGGAATTTCTAATCCTTCTGCACCCATCATCGATGATGAGGCTATGACAGAGTCTGTGCTAGTTCCGCTTATTGCTGCCTCAGTCTCGGACAGGTCGGATGCATCTGAAACCAATTGTATGGTTGATGCAAGCCTAGGGCTACAACATGGTACCACCATGAAGGAAATTTTTATAGCTACTCAAGCGCTATCTAGACAGGGGAACATAGACGCAGCTGATGAGCGAAAAAGATGTAACGTGCTGCTGGATTTCATCAAAGCTAATGGCTTCTCTATGGATAATGTAAATGAGTTTGTCTGTAAAGGCAAATCTGTTCGTACTGTAAATGCAAATGACCTTTTTGCTAATAGTTCCCTTAAGGTGAGTAGTCAAGTTGCGACAGGTACTCAACCCAGTGTTCTTCATGAGGCAGTGGGTGAGTTGTCTAGCTCTCCGGTTCTGGATGGTGCCTCGGGGCATACCACTATTGCTGGGTCTGGGGCTGAGCCGGCTCCGGCCAAGCCTTCTTGGAGCTCTGTTGTGTCTAAAGGTCCCACCTCCTCTTCCCTGGTGCTGGACTATTTTCCCCCTGCTCCCCCTTCTATGGAAAACGGGCCCATCATTGTTAAGGCTCCTTCTGAGGTTCTTCATCATGGGAATAACCTCTGGAAATCTTTCCTGGTTGGTAGCTTTATACACTTGTTGGGTAAAATCTATATACGCACAACACGCAAGTATACGTGGTCAACAAGTAATAAAGTGAAAGTAGAGTATCGTTCCCACGAGGAATTATTAATATAAATCACCAAGTACTAACCCGTAATCAACTCAATCTTATTTAAACGAATGAATTTCAATTTATAATTAAACTAATTCTAATTACGACTAATTAAATTAAGATTACGGAGATTTAAGATCACAACTTCACTTATTGCTTCATTTAAGTTAACACACTTCTCATCAATTATTTTCTATCTTGAATTGTTAATTAAGAACACTAAAGTAAAATATGACCATCTCTCAATGCACCATACTCATATCAAATCAAATCCACAGATGATAGAATCAATTTGAACACCCTAATTAACTAACCCACTATATCTCTATGTGAATTACAATTAAAAAGGGTTTAAGTTCAAGTTCTTATTAGACTACATATGGCATAAAGGTATATCTCTATCCTAAACACGACTCATGAATTCCATCTATGCAGAAATCACAAACATATGCTATCATGATCAGATCTAAATCTATACTTCATCTCTCGAGTTCATATAGATTATCACGGTAATTGTTAGCTAGACAATTAAGCAATTCATTACAAATCATAGTAGACAATCCAAATATAGCTAATAAGACTAACAAAGAAGCATATCAAAGTAAACTACACAATAAGATCCATAGTAATCTCAAAATAGAGTTTAATTCATAAATAAACTAGAATCCATCATCCACAATTGATTAAGCATTAAAAAGATACAAATAAATAAGAAAAGAAATTAGAATTGAGATAAACAAATCTGCATTCTCTTGCTTCCACTTTGATTCTCCAATGATAATCAATAGCTTCAATCTTCAATTCTAATCTAATCTAGGGTTCCTAATCTAAGAAAGAAAGTAAAGAATTTTTATAATAGAGATCTATCCCAAGAGGGATTTTATAAAGTCTTAGAATTAGCCTCCCAATCCAAGTTAAACTCAAGTATTTAGAGTTCTAGTGGACATCCTAGCAAGTTAAGCAACTAAGAATCTTATTCTAGCTCAATTTGGACATCAAATAACCTAATTTGACTCAATTCCCGCTGCCTAGCGCGCTCAGCGCCGCTGCTAAGCCTTTCTGGGCGCTGGCCGCGCTACTGAGTCAGAAAATATGGCCGCGCGGCGCGCCCTAGCGCGGTCCGCGCTGCCCTGTTTTTCTGCTGCGACGTCCTTTGGTAAAACACGCATAACTTTTGATCCGCTTGGAGTTACAGGGCCTGCCACCTATCAAATCGAAGATATCGACGAGATCTACAACTTTAATGCTTTGAGGATTGACAGATTCGGATCGGATCAAGGCGGAAATCGAGCTTGAAGTAGATGTTGTGTTTGGCAAGCATGACAATTCTTAGCTTTGATCTTTGTTGATATTTTGGCCATAACTCTCGCATCCGAACTCCGATTGGGACAATTCAAGATGTTCCGGAAAGATAAGAAGTAGAGCTACCGTAAATTCCAATTTTCAAGCCAAGAACATGCATCCAACTTGATGTTCAAAGTCCTTCAATATTCCCTAATAACATTTTCTTGCGTAGTTTAGTCCAAAAGATCTACGAATTCTTTCCCTTGCTTCTTCATGCCAATGCCGTGTCATCGCCTACGAAATAACATAAAACGTATGAAAAGTAACTAAGAAATATGAGATTAAGCAAATAATTCAAGTAATAGATACCGGATAAGTAGGTTTTAACCTACATATCAAATACCCCCAAACTTAAACCTTTGCTTATCCTCAAGCAAAAACAAAAAATAATAATGCCATGTAATGCAACTAATCTACATGCCTACGAATCCAGCAGTAATGACAAAAACAAGTCTATTCAACCGGCCTTAGAGAAATCAAGTAAACACGATAATACATCATATCAAAACAAATCATTAACTTCTCAATCAATCATCAAATCTTAGACTGTTATCATTGATATAGTGCGTGTGTGCTCCACAACAATGTTAACTGATATAAAATCAAATTTAACACATAATAAGTCTCTTCGAAGGCATCAAACAATGTAAACTCAAGAAATCCAAAAATAAGCTAGATCCAACTAAAATTAAACAATTACCAATATCGAGGGTCAACATGGGATACTTATTTCCCGTTTTATTCTCTTTTTTTTTTGGTTGATGGATAGTGAGTGCGTTTTACGCTCCATCTCACGCCTGTGTTTATGGGGAGTGCATTTCACGCTTCTTCTCGACCCACCACAGGACTCAATTTATTCAACTCTTTTTTTTCTTTTCCCTTTTTTTTTCAGCTTATATACCCCAAATATTCCCCCAAACTTAGGTTCTTATCTAACCTTAGCCATCACAACTTATTCTTGTCATTTTTATCCTTTAGAGTCCCATTATGTATCAATTTAAGCTCAATCAATCAACAAGTTGTTCTTACATGCTATCCTTATTATACCAGTTTCAAACAGCAAAAGACTCAATTCATAACAAGAAATCACATCAAAGCTCTAATAGTTAGTACTATACTTGTCTACCCAATTCCAATTTCATCATTGGCCAAAATAAACTGTAACTATCTAACAGCTGGAATCATGCAAGATGTACTAAATGCTATATAAACATAGTAACAAACTATTATTTTTGATTATTTTTAATATTTTTAATTTTTTTTATTATTTCGAGAAACTGAATGCAAAAACTAAATGTAACTATATGAACTACAATGTAAATAACTAACTATATGCAATACGACACTAAAATGCCCCCAAACTTAAAACAGACATTGTCCTCAATGGCTAAGATAGAAAAAATTAAAAGAGAAAACTTCCCTGAAAATATAGCATGTTCCTCCTTGTCTGCTAAGTCTGAAGAATAGGCCAGACACATTGGAATAAATTGGGAACCACCCTTGAGTTGGACTTGACTAACATTGCAATTAAACCACTTTTAACGCCTCGGATTTCTGAGCGGCGCGGAAATTGAAAACCAACGTGGATTGGAAGTTGGGGATGGATGGGTTTACTGGGAATGGAAGTTGAAAAGGAGAAGGAGAGGTAAAGATGAATTAATGTGAGGTTATGGGGAATAGGAAGTGTAGTAGAATTAGGAGAAGTGGAGAGGTGGTATCATTGTTGTGGAGAGATGGAGAGGTGGGGCTTTTGGACTGAACACGGCTCTGTGTTGTGCAGCTGTCGTCACCGCGCGGTCCGCGCTTATGGTGGCGCGCTCCGCGCCTGGAAGACTAATGAGGGCTAAGGGCGCCTGCTGGAAGTAGAAGTGTCTGACCTGGTGGCGCGGTCCGCGCTGTTGGTGGCGCGCTCCGCGCTAGTAGGGCAGTGTGTGAGGGCTCCTGAGGGTGTGAATTGCTTTCCTTACTGACCTAGTGGCGCGGTCCGCGCTGTCTGTGGCGCGCTCCACGCTATAAGGGCAGTAGCTTCTTGACTTATTTTCCTTGAATTTTCTGTACATTTTCCATAGATGTAGTTAATCTCGGATAAAAAAAACACACATATTTAAACTAGATTATAAACTAAGATTTAAATAATAACTAAAAGAGAAAGAGTTTAGAGCTTGGGTTGCCTCCCAAGTAGCGCTAGTTTTAACGTCGTAAGCCCGACTTTATCTGGTCAGCCCTATCCAATTCCTCTTCAATAATTGAGGAACCCTCCATCCATTGAAAATAATGTAGCTTTTGGTAGGTTCCCAATTGTGATAGCCATTGCTTTAAAGTCACCTAGCATGCTCTGATTTGGTATGCTCTCAATCGAGAACGTCCCATTGCTAGGTGTTTTCTCCATTGTGTATGTGATCACTTTTGGGCATGGAAGCTTATCACACACAATGGGCTCTTCGTCTATTTTCTCTTTCTCGTCCCACCATGGATTGAAAATTGTACTCGCTCTTATGTCAACAAGAGCTTCGCCATCGACATGACTACCAAGTGGGCATGATTTTGCAAATCTAACTGAACCCTTGAACTGTGGCGGAGAAGGCACTTGAGGCATTAATAACATCGGCTCATCCGCGTTAGTACTCATAGTTAGTTCATCCCCACTTGTCTCCTCTTTTTCAACATCTCGTATCTCATCCAGTTGTAGATTTGGCTCGGGCACTGCATCAATCGCAGAATCCTCGTCATAACACCAATTGTTTTGAGGATAGTTGTTCAAAGCTTTGAACATTTGATCCATCTGGTTCTGCAGATTTTGAATTGATATCTCTTGATTCTGAATTGACCGCTCTTGATTAATCCTCCTCTCCTCGTTTGATGCTATGAACTTGGACAACAATTCCTCCAACCTTGAATTATTTGTCTCAGTCTCGGAAGCCATGTATTTAGGACCAATGTTTGAAGTAATGTTGAGTTGTTCCATCTGGTTCTGAAAATTGAAGCTCGATATTTCTTGACTCATCATCCTCTCCTCTTGGTCTGCTATGCCCTTCAATATTACATCCATCGGATTTGGCTTTTCTTCTTGTGGCAATGGAGGTAGACATGAAAAGTCCGGTGTGTATGATTGATTTGAAGTGTAGTATTGGTCTTCATAATTGTAGCTCCATGACGAATCCGGGTGATACCCCCAATCTTGGTGATAATTGGCATATGCATAATCGTTGAGGTATTCACCACCGTGTTGTCCCGGCCCAAAACTAACGGTGCATTGATGACTCGGATGATTACCAGCACAATAATTGCAAGTAACCGCTACACTTTGACGACGTTGTGCTGCAAAAGTGTCCAACCTCCTCGAAAGTGTCTCAATCTGTGCTGATAATGCAGAAAGTGTCGCGGGTCCATCAATCTCCGCTCCCCTTGGCTGAGTCATTCTCGTATACGACCATTGATAATTAAATTCCGCCATGGTACCTGACAAGAAAGAAAAATAGGAAGAGAATTATATAAAAAGAAAAAAAAATGTTTAAATTAAGACTAATTTGATTGAAGCCAATATTGGCAAGAATATATTAACTAATTCCCCAGCAGCGGCGCCAAAAACTTGTTGGGTAAAATCTATATACGCACAACACGCAAGTATACATGGTCAACAAGTAATAAAGTGAAAGTAGAGTATCGTTCCCACGAGGAATTATTAATATAAATCACCAAGTACTAACCCGTAATCAACTCAATCTTATTTAAACAAATGAATTTCAATTTATAATTAAACTAATTCTAATTACGACTAATTAAATTAAGATTACGGAGATTTAAGATCACAACTTCACTTATTGCTTCATTTAAGTTAACACACTTCTCATCAATTATTTTCTATCTTGAATTGTTAATTAAGAACACTAAAGTAAAATATGACCATCTCTCAATGCACCATACTCATATCCAATCAAATCCACAGATGATAGAATCAATTTGAACACCCTAATTAACTAACCCACTATATCTCTATGTGAATTACAATTAAAAAGGGTTTAAGTTCAAGTTCTTATTAGACTACATATGGCATAAAGGTATATCTCTATCCTAAACACGACTCATGAATTCCATCTATGCAGAAATCACAAACATATGCTAACATGATCAGATCTAAATCTATACTTCATCTCTCGAGTTCATATAGATTATCACGGTAATTGTTAGCTAGACAATTAAGCAATTCATTACAAATCATAGTAGACAATCCAAATATAGCTAATAAGACTAACAAAGAAGCATATCAAAGTAAACTACACAATAAGATCCATAGTAATCTCAAAATAGAGTTTAATTCATAAATAAACTAGAATCCATCATCCACAATTGATTAAGCATTAAAAAGATACAAATAAATAAGAAAAGAAATTAGAATTGAGATAAACAAATCTGCATTCTCTTTCTTCCACTTTGATTCTCCAATAATAATCAATAGCTTCAATCTTCAATTCTAATCTAATCTAGGGTTCCTAATCTAAGAAAGAAAGTAAAGAATTTTTATAATAGAGATCTATCCCAAGAGGGATTTTATAAAGTCTTAGAATTAGCCTCCCAAAAACTCAAGTATTTAGAGTTCTAATGGACATCCTAGCAAGTTAAGCAACTAAGAATCCTATTCTAGCTCAATTTGGACATCAAATAACCTAATTTGACTCAATTCCCGCTGCTTAGCGCGCTCAGCGCCGCTGCTAAGCCTTTCTGGGCGCTGACCGCGCTACTGAGTCAGAAAATATGGCCGCCCGGCGCGCCCTAGCGCGGTCCGCGCTGCCCTGTTTTTCTACTGCGACGTCCTTTGGTAAAACACGCATAACTTTTGATCCGCTTGGAGTTATAGGGCCTGCCACCTATCAAATCGAAGATATCGACGAGATCTACAACTTTAATGCTTTGAGGATTGACAGATTCGGATCGGATCAAGGCAGAAATCGAGCTTGAAGTAGATGCTGTGTAAATGGCAAGCATGACAACTCTTAGCTTTGATCTTTGTTGATATTTTGGCCATAACTCTCGCATCCGAACTCCGATTGAGACAATTCAAGATGTTCCGGAAAGATAAGAAGTAGAGCTACCGTAAATTCCAATTTTCAAGCCAAGAACATGCATCCAACTTGATGTTCAAAGTCCTTCAATATTCCCTAATAACATTTTCTTGCGTAGTTTAGTCCAAAAGATGTACGAATTCTTTCCCTTGCTTCTTTATGCTAATGCCGTGTCATCGCCTACAAAATAACATAAAACGTATGAAAAGTAACTAAGAAACATGAGATTAAGCAAATAATTCAAGTAATAGATACCGGATAAGTAGGTATAAAACCTACATATCAACACTCTAGGCTTCCGTTTAAATTGGTTGAAAGTAGTGTTCGTAAGTTGTGGGACAACCTGGGGCTACAAAGGGTTTTTTTTACAGGATAAGGGTTTCTTCATCTTTAAATTTTCCTCCCCTGAGGAGTGTGACAACATCCTTGCCTTAGGACGTTGGTATGTTTCAAACAAGCTTCTTCAGCTCAAGCATTGGAAGGAGGGGCTAGACTTTAAATCTGACTTGTGCTCTAAAGCCCCGGTTTGGGTGAAATTCCATAATGTGCCTCTGTCCTACTTATCGGGCCCTGGTCTTAGCTATATTGCGAGTGGGATAGGTAAACCTCTCTTTGTTAATAAGATCACTGAAAAATTAGAGCCTATGAATTTTGCTAGGATTTGTGTTGAAATTTCCTCCACCTCCGGTTGGCCTTCTAGTCTTGAAATCGTTGTCCTTGATGAGGAAACTAAATCTGAAAAAGTAACCTTGGTGGAAATGGAGTACCAGAATAAACCGTTGTCATGCCCCCATTGTAAATCTTTTGGGCACTCTCTTCTGAAATGTCCTCATGCACAAATGGGTTCCTAAAGCTGCCCATTCAGTTACCAATGAAATGCCGCCCCTAGCAACTGCTGCCCCATTATCTGCTACAGCTCCACCCTCATCATCCTCTAATAAAGCCCCTGAATGCTGGACGTTGGTTACTAAAGGACCTCACCAGCATGCTGATCTGGCCCTTGTGGTTCCACCTGATTCAAACAAGTTCTCCCTTCTTTCTGCTGTGGTCGCCAGTCCTTTGGACAAATTTTCCGACACTGATATTACTCCTCCTCCTAACCCCCTTGTGGGTAAACTGAAATTGATAGACGAAAAGGAGGTTAGAGATCTTAAGCACAAAGCGGCTGGCGCTCTTGATCCTGGTCATGTCTCAAAGAAAAAGATCAAAGGAGGGGGGAGTAAGAAGTCCCCAACTTAATTTTAAATCCCATGTTTATGATAAATTTTTGCTCTATGAATATTAGACGTGTAAATATGTCTCCTAAGCAGACTAGCGTTCATGATCTCATTCGTAAGCATATTATCTCTTTTGTTGGCCTGGTTGAAACAAGGGTCAAGTCACCTAAGGCCAATTCTATTTCAAATGCTATATGTAGGGATTGGCAGTGTCATTTTAATTATGAGCATCATGTGAATGGAAGAATTTGGGTTGGTTGGGACCCAAATATCTGGACCGTCAATGTTATTAAAAAGTGTGCACAATTAATTCATTGTTCTCTCTCTTCTTTCACTTTTGGTTTTAAAGGTTTTGTTACTGTTGTTTATGGACTAAATACTCCTAGTGAAAGAAAATTTCTTTGGAATGATCTGAGATCAATTGCTAGCTTAATTGATGAACCGTGGACCCTAATTGGGGATTTCAATGTCGTAAAATCCTTGACTGAAATTGATGGAGGGGCTGGAACCTGGGACTATGGTATGCAAGATTTTAAAGACCTGCTAGAGGGCCTTCTCTTGATCGATCTACGCGCTATTGGTCCTCTTTTCACTTGGTGGGATTCTCAATTAGCAAACCCGACTTACAAGAAACTTGATCGAGCTTTAGTAAATGACCTATGGTTAGATTCTTATCCAAACGCTCAAGCCCTCTTCTGCCCTCGTGACCTCTCTGATCATTGCCCTGTGGTGGTCCAGCCAGGCATTTCTCTGCCCCACATTCCCAAGCATTTCCAGTTCTTTAATTTCATGATGGGTCTGGAAAATTATCACGAAGTGGTTAGGACTGCTTGGCTCACTCCTTGCTTGGGGGACCCACTTCAAATCCTGGCAGAGAAACTCCATGCTGTAAAGTTAGCTCTGAAAGATCTTAATAAGCGTAATGGTAACTTGCTCTCAAATATTAAGCAGGCCAGGGATAATTTGCATGCTACCCAGCAGGCCATCTATCTTGATCCAAGAAATCAATCTCTCCTCCTCCTCCTTCAGAGATCTCAATCCGACTCTCTCTGGGCCGCTCTCCTCCTTGAAGAAAAATTTGCAAAGCAAAAATCTAGAATTCTTTGGTTAAAGGAGGGTGATAAGAACACGGGGTACTTCCATAACCAAGTAAAGCAAAGGTGGAACATTAATAAGATCTTAGCAATTGAGAATTCTGAGGGTGAACTGTGTTCTGGGCACTTGGCTGTTCAACGGGTTGTAGTAAATCACTTCTCTAATCTCTTTGGAGTGTCTTCCTCTATTGCCAGCCATACTTTTCCCCTTCCTGACTCTTTAGGGGCAAAACTTGTGTCCGCTCAACAAGCTAATTTGCTAGATAGTGATGTGTCGGATGCGGAGATTTTTCTTACATTAAAGCACATGAAAAAGAACAAGAGCCCTGGCCCTGATGGGTTTAATGTAAATTTCTTCCTCCATGCTTGGGACATTGTTGGAGAGGTTTTTACTGCAGCTATTCGCTCTTTTTTCAGTCAGGGGTGCTTGCTGAGGGGGACCAACGCCACGGCCATAGTTCTTGTGCCGAAAGTCCAGAACCCCTCCTCTATGAATGACTATCGGCCTATATCCTGCTGCAATACAACTTATAAGTGCATTTCGAAGATTATTGCGTCTAGGCTTAAGGGAATTCTTCCTTCCATCATCTCTCCTTTTTAATCTGCGTTTGTCCCGGGTCGGAGAATAGGTGACAACATTCTCCTTGCTCAAGAACTTTTTAGAAATTATCATAGACCCTCTGGACCGGCCAGGTGTGCTTTTAAATTGGATCTCAGGAAAGCTTTTGACTCTGTTTCTTGGGACTTCTTGTGGGCTGCTCTAAAGCTTTTTAATTTTACACGAAAATTTATATTCTGGATTAAGGCTTGCATTTCCACATCCAGTTTCTCGGTTAAGGTTAATGGGGCTTTATGTGGTTATTTCAGAGGGGCCAAAGGCCTTAGACAAGGTGACCCTCTTTCCCCCTATATTTCTGTCATCGTTATGGAGGTCTTTGTTCTTGTGATCGCCCAGGCTTCAAAACAGGCTGCTTTCAAATTCCATTGGCGAACTGCTCCTCTATCCATTACTCACCTTTGCTTTGCGGATGATATACTTATCTTCTGCCATGGTGATATTGACTCTATCAAGGTAATCAAGACTTGTCTTGACCAGTTCTCATTGGGCTCGGGTCTCCACATCAATGCCTCAAAGAGTAGGTGATTTTTATCCCATGTTCCCCCGGCCCAATTGGATCTTATCCTTAGTCTTTTGTAGTTCCGTTTGGGGGAGTTTCCTGCAAAGTTTTTGGGGGTACCCTTAATCACCTCGAAGCTTAGCCTAGCGGCCTGCCGACCGCTCCTTGAAAGGGTTAAAGCCAAAATTAGCTCCTGGACTAATAGATTCCTCTCTTATGCCGGCCGTCTGCAACTTATAAAGTCAGTTATTCATGCCACTCAAGCATATTGGCCAGCTCACTTCCTTCTTCCAGCAGTGGTATTGAAAGATCTTCAGTCATCCATGTCACGATTCTTGTGGAAGGGCCCTTCCATGAACAAATTCAGATCGAAAGTTGCCTGTACAAAGATATGCCTTCCTTTTGCAGAGGGAGGTCTTGTTATTAAAAACCTAGCGGACTGGAATAAATCACTTATTTTGTTGCAGCTGTGGCAAGTAATCAACCCTTCTTCTTCCTCTCTTTGGGCTAAGTGGGTCAATGTTACAGTGCTAAAGATGAAATCGTTCTGGGCATTTCTGATTCCTCCTGACTGCTCTTGGATATGGAGGAAGGTGCTCCAATGTAGGGATCTTGCTCGGAGACACATCAGTTATGTTATTGGTAATGGAGAAAATACTAGCTTATGGTTTGACCCCTGGATCGATCGTACTCCTTTGACAGACTCTGTTCATTCGTCCCTGATTGTAAACTCCGGGCTTGGTCCTTACGCCACTGTGAATAGCATTATTGAAAAGTCTAGGTGGGTGTTGCCTGCCTCGAATCACCAAGATGTCATTGATTTTCAAAATTCATTTGACCTCTCTCGACCCTGTAACTCAGCAAAACCTGATGGTCTTCTCTGGGATGGCACCATGGCTTCACAAGTTAAGGCTACTACTATTTAGAATTCTATACGTCTGACTGGCCCTATCTTGCCCTGGCACTACTTGGTTTGGCATACCACCTCGGCAATCATTTATCCTCTGGCTTGCTTTTCATAAGGGGCTTCGGACAATTGATAGATTAACTCAATTTGGACTTGATATAGACCCTTTGTGCGTGCTCTGCTTGCGTGACAGGGAAACCTTCAACCATTTGTTCTTTGATTGCCCCTTTTCATTTCAAATTCTAGTTGCGGTTCTTAGGCAGTGTGGTTGGAAAGGTCTTAGTCGAAGCTGGACTTCTATTACTGGATTTATCTCTAGCAGAACCATCAAAAATTTTCACTTTATCTATTTTTGTAAAATATAGTGTATCAATAATTGTAATGAGAACTCCTTTTGAGTTTGAATACTGTCTATTAGACAATATTTGTATTTAAACTCACAGTGTATGTGTTGTCGTATTTTGCACGATAATTTTATTAGTGAAGTTGTATTTGTTTCTGTACCATGTATTTGGCGACTCAGAATGGGTGATGTATACCTATTTTGGGGGCGTCATAGTTGGTATCAGAGCTTAGGTGGTCTCTGGCAGAGATCGGGAATAGAACTAGGAGGGAAGAGACGAGTAAATCTTTCGCTAATGTGGCTAAGCTTATTTGTTGGTCGGTCATAATATAAGGATATTATGTGATATGTTAATTTGTTTAATTAACCCTTGTTTTATTGCAGTATTTGATAATGGCAGCCGAGAACGTTAACAATGGAGTAAATGAGACCGTGGATACACCTTTAATCACCACCCAAGGGAACGTGCAACAGGAAGGCAATATTCCTCCTGTAAACAACACTACCGAACAAGTGATGAATGATGGGATGTTTAGAAGTTTTTTACAGTTCATGCAAAATCAGACGAGGGAGACTCGTGTACAAAATACGGGTGGAAATGATAGCAACGCACGGCTTGTTATAGCCAAGCAGTTCAAAGAGTTGGGACCACCAGAATTTGCGGGAAAGTCGGATCCGATCAAGGCAGAGACATGGGTTAAATAAATTACCAAGATATTTGATGTCTTGGGATGCACGGAGGAACAGAAGGTTCCATTCGCCACATTTATGTTCCGTGATGAGGCAGATTACTAGTTGGAATCTGTGAAGCGTACCCAGCCTGCCGCACTCAACATGTCTTGGGAAACGTTTCAGAAGCAGTTCAATGATAAGTACTTTCCTAAAAAAAGTATTCGTCTTATGAAGGAGGTAGAGTTTATCAAACTAGAACAAAACAACATGACTGTGTCTTAGTACGAGGCGAAGTTCGCAGAGTTATCCAGGTTTGCACCTCATTTGGTAGAGAATGAGGAACGAATGACACGGATGTTTCTGAGAGGTCTAAAACCCGAGATTCGACAATATCTTATCTCTCATAAATTTTATTTATATTCAGATGTTGTAAATAGGGCTCAATTATTAGAGCGAGATAATGAGTACGTTCAACCAAGGAACCACAACCAGGGTCATACCGGTGGCAGTAGTCATCGTAGCAATGACAACCAGCGGGGAGAAAAATATTCAGACAAAAACGGTAACCACTCTGGTGGTAATCGTGGCCATGAAAATAGAAGAAGCGAGTCGGGAGGAGATTTCAAGAAGAGAAGGTACAACAATGATAACGTGAAGACGCCAGTACAAACATCAACTGTTTCTAAGGGAGGAGAACGAGCACCGGTCATTTGTTACAAATGCGGGAAAGAGGGACATATCAGCCCAAACTGCCCACAACAATCCAAGGTGTGTTATAACTATAGAAAGGAAGGTCCTATAGCTAGAGATTGTCTTGTAGCGAAACCAAGTCCAGTGGGAATGGTGACTCCGAAGGCTGTTCCGAAAAAGTCAAAGTCGGCGGTTCCTAGTAGATCGTTTGTCGTGACTGGCCAAAACGCGAGGAACCCGAACAAGGTGATCACGGGTAAGCTAATCATAAATTCTTGCGAAGTTTATACCTTATTAGATACCGGTTCTACCCATTCTTTTATCTCTCCTACTTGTGCTCAACGTTTGAACTTGACTCCGGAGAAACTAGACTTTGACTTATCTGTTAAGACTCCGTTAGGAGAAACCTTCATTGCATCTAATGTTTATAAATCTTGCTAGATCCAAGTTGGTACCATCACATTACCTGTCGATCTTATTTATTTGAAAATACTTGCATTTGATATGATTTTAGGGATTGATTGGTTAACTATTCATCATGCCAAAATTGATTATTTTCGTAAGGTTGTTAGTTCTCATATTCCTAACTAACCTGTTATGTGAATTCAAGCAACCAAACCACTAAAGTCAATCACTGTCATATCAAGCCATAAAGCTATTCGTTTATTGAAAAACGGATGCCAAGCTTTCTTAGCATATGTCACGGACTTGAACAAAAACACGTCAGATTTGAATAATATTTCTATTGTTAGCGAATTTCTTGACGTATTTCCTGAAGAACTTCCCGGTCTACCCCCAGAACGTGAAGTTGAATTCTTTATTGACCTTGAACCTGGTACAAAGCCCATTTTTAAAACCCCATATCGAATGGCTCCTATTGAACTTCAGGAGTTAAAGGTCCAATTACAGGAATTGTTAGTCATCAGTTTCATTCGTCCTATTACATCTCCTTGGAGTGCTCCTGCTTTATTCGTAAAGAAGAAAGACGGGAGTATGCGACCTTGTATCGACTATCGGGAATTGAACCATGTCACCATCAAGAATAGGTATCCGCTACCTCACATTGATGACCTGTTCGACCGGTTATAAGGAGCACATTTCTTTTCAAAGATCGAACTTCGTTCTGGATATCATCAGCTGAAGATTAAAACTGATGATATTCCAAAGACTGCCTTCAGAACTAGGTACGGGCATTATGAATTCTCAGTCAAGTCTTTTGGATTAACTAATGCTCCTGCTGCTTTCATGGATATGATGAACTGTGTGTTCAAGGAATATTTAGATCAGTTCGTTGTTGTCTTTATTGATGACATCCTCATCTATTCCAAAAGCTGTGAAGATCATAAGCACCATTTGAAGCTGGTACTGCAAAGGCTTCGTGATAACATGCTATATGCTAAGTTAAAGAAATGCGAGTTATGGCTTTAGGAAGTAGCATTCACAATGGGTTAGACTCTCTCTTTGTTGAGTTCTCTCCCTTCTCTCTAACCTCCCGTTTCTTTTCCATCCACTTCCGTTATCCTCTCTTTTCCTTTTCTGGTTCCCGCCTAACCTCACCAATTTTTTTCGTCCTTACCTAATTTCTTCGTTTACTCTTTTGGTCCTCCCCCCTCCTCCTTCCTCCTTTCTCCCGTCCTTCTTCGCCCTCCTCCGCCATGGTTGACTTCAGTCACCTCTCAGCTGGTAACTCTGTTAGTTCAGTATCCCGGGATCTCTTTGTGGAATTTGGAATTTCTAATCCTTCTGCACCCATCATCGATGATGAGGCTATGACAGAGTCTGTGCTAGTTTCGGTTATTGCTGCCTCAGTCTCGGACAGCTCGGATGCATCTGAAACCAATTGTATGGTTGATGCAAGCCTAGGGCTACAACATGGTACCACCATGAAGGAAATTTTTATAGCTACTCAAGCGCTATCTAGACAGGGGAACATAGACGCAACTGATGAGCGAAAAAGATGTAACGTGCTGCTGGATTTCATCAAAGCTAATGGCTTCTATATGGATAATGTAAATGAGTTTGTCTGTAAAGGCAAATCTGTTCGTACTGTAAATGCAAATGACCTTTTTGCTAATAGTTCCCTTAAGGTGAGTAGTCAAGTTGCGACAGGTACTCAACCCAGTGTTCTTCATGAGGCAGTGGGTGAGTTGTCTAGCTCTCCGGTTCTGGATGGTGCCTCGGGGCATACCACTATTGCTGGGTCTGTGGCTGAGCCGGCTCCGGCCAAGCCTTCTTGGAGCTCTGTTGTGTCTAAAGGTCCCACCTCCTCTTCCTTGGTGCTGGACTATTTTCCCCCTGCTCCCCCTTCTATGGAAAACGGGCCCATCATTGTTAAGGCTCCTTCTGAGGTTCTTCATCATGGGAATAACCTCTGGAAATCTTTCCTGGTTGGTAGCTTTATACACTTGTTGGGTAAAATCTATATACGCACAACACGCAAGTATACGTGGTCAACAAGTAATAAAGTGAAAGTAGAGTATCGTTCCCACGAGGAATTATTAATATAAATCACCAAGTACTAACCCGTAATCAACTCAATCTTATTTAAACGAATGAATTTCAATTTATAATTAAACTAATTCTAATTACGACTAATTAAATTAAGATTACGGAGATTTAAGATCACAACTTCACTTATTGCTTCATTTAAGTTAACACACTTCTCATCAATTATTTTCTATCTTGAATTGTTAATTAAGAACACTAAAGTAAAATATGACCATCTCTCAATGCACCATACTCATATCAAATACAAATCCACAGATGATAGAATCAATTTGAACACCCTAATTAACTAACCCACTATATCTCTATGTGAATTACAATTAAAAAGGGTTTAAGTTCAAGTTCTTATTAGACTACATATGGCATAAAGGTATATCTCTATCCTAAACACGACTCATGAATTCCATCTATGCAGAAATCACAAACATATGCTATCATGATCAGATCTAAATCTATACTTCATCTCTCGAGTTCATATAGATTATCACGGTAATTGTTAGCTAGACAATTAAGCAATTCATTACAAATCATAGTAGACAATCCAAATATAGCTAATAAGACTAACAAAGAAGCATATCAAAGTAAACTACACAATAAGATCCATAGTAATCTCAAAATAGAGTTTAATTCATAAATAAACTAGAATCCATCATCCACAATTGATTAAGCATTAAAAAGATACAAATAAATAAGGAAAGAAATTAGAATTGAGATAAACAAATCTGCATTCTCTTGCTTCCACTTTGATTCTCCAATGATAATCAATAGCTTCAATCTTCAATTCTAATCTAATCTAGGGTTCCTAATCTAAGAAAGAAAGTAAAGAATTTTTATAATAGAGATCTATCCCAAGAGGGATTTTATAAAGTCTTAGAATTAGCCTCCCAATCCAAGTTAAACTCAAGTATTTAGAGTTCTAATGGACATCCTAGCAAGTTAAGCAACTAAGAATCTTATTCTAGCTCAATTTGGACATCAAATAACCTAATTTGACTCAATTCCCGCTGCCTAGCCCGCTCAGCGCCGCTGCTAAGCCTTTCTGGGCGCTGACCGCGCTACTGAGTCAGAAAATATGGCCGCCCGGCGCGCCCTAGCGCGGT
The DNA here is from genome assembly GCA_016801055.1 of Panax notoginseng. Taxonomy (NCBI): domain Eukaryota; kingdom Viridiplantae; phylum Streptophyta; class Magnoliopsida; order Apiales; family Araliaceae; genus Panax; species Panax notoginseng. The sequence continues at coordinate 104,844,408 of CM029016.1, read as the reverse complement.
CCGCGCTGCCCTGTTTTTCTACTGCGACGTCCTTTGGTAAAACACGCATAACTTTTGATCCGCTTGGAGTTATAGGGCCTGCCACCTATCAAATCGAAGATATCGACGAGATCTACAACTTTAATGCTTTGAGGATTGACAGATTCGGATCGGATCAAGGCAGAAATCGAGCTTGAAGTAGATGCTGTGTAAATGGCAAGCATGACAACTCTTAGCTTTGATCTTTGTTGATATTTTGGCCATAACTCTCGCATCCGAACTCCGATTGACAATTCAAGATGTTCCGGAAAGATAAGAAGTAGAGCTACCGTAAATTCCAATTTTCAAGCCAAGAACATGCATCCAACTTGATGTTCAAAGTCCTTCAATATTCCCTAATAACATTTTCTTGCGTAGTTTAGTCCAAAAGATGTACGAATTCTTTCCCTTGCTTCTTCATGCCAATGCCGTGTCATCGCCTACGAAATAACATAAAACGTATGAAAAGTAACTAAGAAATATGAGATTAAGCAAATAATTCAAGTAATAGATACCGGATAAGTAGGTTTTAACCTACATATCAAATACCCCCAAACTTAAACCTTTGCTTATCCTCAAGCAAAAACAAAAAATAATAATGCCATGTAATGCAACTAATCTACATGCCTACGAATCCAGCAGTAATGACAAAAACAAGTCTATTCAACCGGCCTTAGAGAAATCAAGTAAACACGATAATACATCATATCAAAACAAATCATTAACTTCTCAATCAATCATCAAATCTTAGACTGTTATCATTGATATAGTGCGTGTGTGCTCCACAACAATGTTAACTGATATAAAATCAAATTTAACACATAATAAGTCTCTTCGAAGGCATCAAACAATGTAAACTCAAGAAATCCAAAAATAAGCTAGATCCAACTAAAATTAAACAATTACCAATATCGAGGGTCAACATGGGATACTTATTTCCCGTTTTATTCTCTTTTTTTTTTGGTTGATGGATAGTGAGTGCGTTTTACGCTCCATCTCACGCCTGTGTTTATGGGGAGTGCATTTCACGCTTCTTCTCGACCCACCACAGGACTCAATTTATTCAACTCTTTTTTTTCTTTTCCCTTTTTTTTTCAGCTTATATACCCCAAATATTCCCCCAAACTTAGGTTCTTATCTAACCTTAGCCATCACAACTTATTCTTGTCATTTTTATCCTTTAGAGTCCCATTATGTATCAATTTAAGCTCAATCAATCAACAAGTTGTTCTTACATGCTATCCTTATTATACCAGTTTCAAACAGCAAAAGACTCAATTCATAACAAGAAATCACATCAAAGCTCTAATAGTTAGTACTATACTTGTCTACCCAATTCCAATTTCATCATTGGCCAAAATAAACTGTAACTATCTAACAGCTGGAATCATGCAAGATGTACTAAATGCTATATAAACATAGTAACAAACTATTATTTTTGATTATTTTTAATATTTTTAATTTTTTTTATTATTTCGAGAAACTGAATGCAAAAACTAAATGTAACTATATGAACTACAATGTAAATAACTAACTATATGCAATACGACACTAAAATGCCCCCAAACTTAAAACAGACATTGTCCTCAATGGCTAAGATAGAAAAAATTAAAAGAGAAAACTTCCCTGAAAATATAGCATGTTCCTCCTTGTCTGCTAAGTCTGAAGAATAGGCCAGACACATTGGAATAAATTGGGAACCACCCTTGAGTTGGACTTGACTAACATTGCAATTAAACCACTTTTAACGCCTCGGATTTCTGAGCGGCGCGGAAATTGAAAACCAACGTGGATTGGAAGTTGGGGATGGATGGGTTTAATGGGAATGGAAGTTGAAAAGGAGAAGGAGAGGTAAAGATGAATTAATGTGAGGTTATGGGGAATAGGAAGTGTAGTAGAATTAGGAGAAGTGGAGAGGTGGTATCATTGTTGTGGAGAGATGGAGAGGTGGGGCTTTTGGACTGAACACGGCTCTGTGTTGTGCAGCTGTCGTCACCGCGCGGTCCGCGCTTATGGTGGCGCGCTCCGCGCCTGGAAGACTAATGAGGGCTAAGGGCGCCTGCTGGAAGTAGAAGTGTCTGACCTGGTGGCGCGGTCCGCGCTGTTGGTGGCGCGCTCCGCGCTAGTAGGGCAGTGTGTGAGGGCTCCTGAGGGTGTGAATTGCTTTCCTTACTGACCTAGTGGCGCGGTCCGCGCTATAAGGGCAGTAGCTACTTGACTGACTTTCCTTGAATTTTCTGTACATTTTCCATAGATGTAGTTAATCTCGGATAAAAAAAACACACATATTTAAACTAGATTATAAACTAAGATTTAAATAATAACTAAAAGAGAAAGAGTTTAGAGCTTGGGTTGCCTCCCAAGTAGCGCTAGTTTTAACGTCGTAAGCCCGACTTTATCTGGTCAGCCCTATCCAATTCCTCTTCAATAATTGAGGAACCCTCCATCCATTGGAAATAATGTAGCTTTTGGTAGGTTCTCATTGTGATAGCCATTGCTTTAAGTCACCTAGCATGCTCTGATTTGGTATGCTCTCAATCGAGAACGTCCCATTGCTAGGTGTTTTCTCCATTGTGTATGTGATCACTTTTGGGCATGGAAGCTTATCACACACAATGGGCTCTTCGTCTATTTTCTCTTTCTCGTCCCACCATGGATTGAAAATTGTACTCGCTCTTATGTCAACAAGAGCTTCGCCATCGACATGACTACCAAGTGGGCATGATTTTGCAAATCTAACTGAACCCTTGAACTGTGGCGGAGAAGGCACTTGAGGCATTAATAACATCGGCTCGTCCGCGTTAGTACTCATAGTTAGTTCATCCCCACTTGTCTCCTCTTTTTCAACATCTCGTATCTCATCCAGTTGTAGATTTGGCTCGGACACTGCATCAATCGCAGAATCCTCGTCATAACACCAATTGTTTTGAGGATAGTTGTTCAAAGCTTTGAACATTTGATCCATCTGGTTCTGCAGATTTTGAATTGATATCTCTTGATTCTGAATTGACCGCTCTTGATTAATCCTCCTCTCCTCGTTTGATGCTATGAACTTGGACAACAATTCCTCCAACCTTGAATTATTTGTCTCAGTCTCGGAAGCCATGTATTTAGGACCAATGTTTGAAGTAATGTTGAGTTGTTCCATCTGGTTCTGAAAATTGAAGCTCGATATTTCTTGACTCATCATCCTCTCCTCTTGGTCTGCTATGCCCTTCAATATTACATCCATCGGATTTAGCTTTTCTTCTTGTGGCAATGGAGGTAGACATGAAAAGTCCGGTGTGTATGATTGATTTGAAGCGTAGTATTGGTCTTCATAATTGTAGCTCCATGACGAATCCGGGTGATACCCCCAATCTTGGTGATAATTGGCATATGCATAATCGTTGAGGTATTCACCACCGTGTTGTCCCGGCCCAAAACTAACGGTGCATTGATGACTCGGATGATTACCAGCACAATAATTGCAAGTAACCGCTACACTTTGACGACGTTGTGCTGCAAAAGTGTCCAACCTCCTCGAAAGTGTCTCAATATTGCTGTGCTGATAATGCAGAAAGTGTCGCGGGTCCATCGATCGCCGCTCCCCTTGGCTGAGTCATTCTCGTATACGACCATTGATAATTAAATTCCGCCATGGTACCTGACAAGAAAGAAAAATAGGAAGAGAATTATATAAAAAGAAAAAAAAATGTTTAAATTATGACTAATTTGATTGAAGCCAATATTGGCAAGAATATATTAACTAATTCCCCGGCAGCGGCGCCAAAAACTTGTTGGGTAAAATCTATATACGAACAACACGCAAGTATACATGGTCAACAAGTAATAAAGTGAAAGTAGAGTATCGTTCCCACGAGGAATTATTAATATAAATCACCAAGTACTAACCCGTAATCAACTCAATCTTATTTAAACAATTGAATTTCAATTTATAATTAAACTAATTCTAATTACGACTAATTAAATTAAGATTACAGAGATTTAAGATCACAACTTCACTTATTGCTTCATTTAAGTTAACACACTTCTCATCAATTATTTTCTATCTTGAATTGTTAATTAAGAACACTAAAGTAAAATATGACCATCTCTCAATGCACCATACTCATATCCAATCAAATCCACAGATGATAGAATCAATTTGAACACCCTAATTAACTAACCCACTATATCTCTATGTAAATTACAATTAAAAAGGGTTTAAGTTCAAGTTCTTATTAGACTACATATGGCATAAAGGTATATCTCTATCCTAAACACGACTCATGAATTCCATCTATGCAGAAATCACAAACATATGCTATCATGATCAGATCTAAATCTATACTTCATCTCTCGAGTTCATATAGATTATCACGGTAATTGTTAGCTAGACAATTAAGCAATTCATTACAAATCATAGTAGACAATCCAAATATAGCTAATAAGACTAACAAAGAAGCATATCAAAGTAAACTACACAATAAGATCCATAGTAATCTCAAAATAGAGTTTAATTCATAAATAAACTAGAATCCATCATCCACAATTGATTAAGCATTAAAAAGATACAAATAAATAAGGAAAGAAATTAGAATTGAGATAAACAAATCTGCATTCTCTTGCTTCCACTTTGATTCTCCAATGATAATCAATAGCTTCAATCTTCAATTCTAATCTAATCTAGGGTTCCTAATCTAAGAAAGAAAGTAAAGAATTTTTATAATAGAGATCTATCCCAAGAGGGATTTTATAAAGTCTTAGAATTAGCCTCCCAAAAACTCAAGTATTTAGAGTTCTAATGGACATCCTAGCAAGTTAAGCAACTAAGAATCCTATTCTAGCTCAATTTGGACATCAAATAACCTAATTTGACTCAATTCCCGCTGCCTAGCGCGCTCAGCGCCGCTGCTAAGCCTTTCTGGGCGTTGGCCGCGCTACTGAGTCAGAAAATATGGCCGCCCGGCGCGCCCTAGCGCGGTCCGCGCTGCCCTGTTTTTCTGCTGCGACGTCCTTTGGTAAAACACGCATAACTTTTGATCCGCTTGGAGTTATAGGGCCTGCCACCTATCAAATTGAAGATATCGACGAGATCTACAACTTTAATGCTTTGAGGATTGACAGATTCGGATCGGATCAAGGCAGAAATTGAGCTTGAAGTAGATGTTGTGTAAATGGCAAGCATGACAACTCTTAGCTTTGATCTTTGTTGATATTTTGGCCATAACTCTCGCATCCGAACTCCGATTGGGACAATTCAAGATGTTCCGGAAAGATAAGAAGTAGAGCTACCGTAAATTCCAATTTTCAAGCCAAGAACATGCATCCAACTTGATGTTCAAAGTCCTTCAATATTCCCTAATAACATTTTCTTGCGTAGTTTAGTCCAAAAGATGTACGAATTCTTTCCCTTGCTTCTTTATGCCAATGCTGTGTCATCGCCTACAAAATAACATAAAACGTATGAAAAGAAACTAAGAAATATGAGATTAAGCAAATAATTCAAGTAATAGATACCGGATAAGTAGGTATAAAACCTACATATCAACACTCTAGGCTTCCGTTTAAATTGGTTGAAAGTAGTGTTCGTAAGTTGTGGGACAACCTGGGGCTACAGAGGGTTTTTTTGCAGGATAAGGGTTTCTTCATCTTTAAATTTTCCTCCCCTGAGGAGTGTGACAACATCCTTGCCTTAGGACGTTGGTATGTTTCAAACAAGCTTCTTCAGCTCAAGCATTGGAAGGAGGGGCTAGACTTTAAATCTGACTTGTGCTCTAAAGCCCCGGTTTGGGTGAAATTCCATAATGTGCCTCTGTCCTACTTATCGGGCCCTGGTCTTAGCTATATTGCGAGTGGGATAGGTAAACCTCTCTTTGTTGATAAGATCACTGAAAAATTAGAGCCTATGAATTTTGCTAGGATTTGTGTTGAAATTTCCTCCACCTCCGGTTGGCCTTCTAGTCTTGAAATCGTTGTCCTTGATGAGGACACTAAATCTGAAAAAGTAACCTTGGTGGAAATGGAGTACCAGAATAAACCGTTGTCATGCCCCCATTGTAAATCTTTTGGGCACTCTCTTCTGAAATGTCCTCATGCACAAATGGGTTCCTAAAGCTGCCCATTCAGTTACCAATGAAATGCCGCCCCTAGCAACTGCTGCCCCATTATCTGCTACAGCTCCACCCTCATCATCCTCTAATAAAGCCCCTGAATGCTGGACGTTGGTTACTAAAGGACCTCACCAGCATGCTGATCTGGCCCTTGTGGTTCCACCTGATTCAAACAAGTTCTCCCTTCTTTCTGCTGTGGTCGCCAGTCCTTTGGACAAATTTTCCGACACTGATATTACTCCTCCTCCTAACCCCCTTGTGGGTAAACTGAAATTGATAGACGATAAGGAGGTTAGAGATCTTAAGCACAAAGCGGCTGGCGCTCTTGATCCTGGTCATGTCTCAAAGAAAAAGATCAAAGGAGGGGGGAGTAAGAAGTCCCCAACTTAATTTTAAATCCCATGTTTATGATAAATTTTTGCTCTATGAATATTAGACGTGTAAATATGTCTCCTAAGCAGACTAGCGTTCATGATCTCATTCGTAAGCATATTATCTCTTTTGTTGGCCTGGTTGAAACAAGGGTCAAGTCACCTAAGGCCAATTCTATTTCAAATGCTATATGTAGGGATTGGCAGTGTCATTTTAATTATGAGCATCATGTGAATGGAAGAATTTGGGTTGGTTGGGACCCAAATATCTGGACCGTCAATGTTATTAAAAAGTGTGCACAATTAATTCATTGTTCTCTCTCTTCTTTCACTTTTGGTTTTAAAGGTTTTGTTACTGTTGTTTATGGACTAAATACTCCTAGTGAAAGAAAATTTCTTTGGAATGATCTGAGATCAATTGCTAGCTTAATTGATGAACCGTGGACCCTAATTGGGGATTTCAATGTCATAAAATCCTTGACTGAAATTGATGGAGGGGCTGGAACCTGGGACTATGGTATGCAATATTTTAAAGACCTGCTAGAGGACCTTCTCTTGATCGATCTACGCGCTATTGGTCCTCTTTTCACTTGGTGGGATTCTCAATTAGCAAACCCGACTTACAAGAAACTTGATCGAGCTTTAGTAAATGACCTATGGTTAGATTCTTATCCAAACACTCAAGCCCTCTTCTGCCCTCGTGACCTCTCTGATCATTGCCCTGTGGTGGTCCAGCCAGGCATTTCTCTGCCCCACATTCCCAAGCATTTCCAGTTCTTTAATTTCATGATGGGTCTGGAAAATTATCACGAAGTGGTTAGGACTGCTTGGCTCACTCCTTGCTTGGGGGACCCACTTCAAATCCTGACAGGGAAACTCCATGCTGTAAAGTTAGCTCTGAAAGATCTTAATAAGCGTAATGGTAACTTGCTCTCAAATATTAAGCAGGCCAGGGATAATTTGCATGCTACCCAGCAGGCCATCTATCTTGATCCAAGAAATCAATCTCTCCTCCTCCTTCAGAGATCTCAATCCGACTCTCTCTAGGCCGCTCTCCTCCTTGAAGAAAAATTTGCAAAGCAAAAATCTAGAATTCTTTGGTTAAAGGAGGGTGATAAGAACACGGGGTACTTCCATAACCAAGTAAAGCAAAGGTGGAACATTAATAAGATCTTAGCAATTGAGAATTTGGAGGGTGAACTGTGTTCTGGGCACTTGGCTGTTCAACGGGTTGCAGTAAATCACTTCTCTAATCTCTTTGGAGTGTCTTCCTCTATTGCCAGCCATACTTTTCCCCTTCCTGACTCTTTAGGGGCAAAACTTGTGTCCGCTCAACAAGCTAATTTGCTAGATAGTGAAGTGTCGGATGCGGAGATTTTGCTTACATTAAAGCACATGAAAAAGAACAAGAGCCCTGGCCCTGATGGGTTTAATGTAAATTTCTTCCTCCATGCTTGGGACATTGTTGGAGAGGTTTTTACTGCAGCTATTCGCTCTTTTTTTAGTCAGGGGTGCTTGCTGAGGGGGACCAACGCCACGGCCATAATTCTTGTGCCGAAAGTCCAGAACCCCTCCTCTATGAATGACTATCGGCCTATATCCTGCTGCAATACAACTTATAAGTGCATTTCGAAGATTATTGCGTCTAGGCTTAAGGGAATTCTTCCTTCCATCATCTCTCCTTTTCAATCTGCGTTTGTCCCGGGTCGGAGAATAGGTGACAACATTCTCCTTGCTCAAGAACTTTTTAGAAATTATCATAGACCCTCTGGACCGGCCAGGTGTGCTTTAAAACTGGATCTCAGGAAAGCTTTTGACTCTGTTTCTTGGGACTTCTTGTCGGCTGCTCTAAAGCTTTTTAATTTGACACGAAAATTTATATTCTGGATTAAGGCTTGCATTTCCACATCCAGTTTCTCGGTTAAGGTTAATGGGGCTTTATGTGGTTATTTTAGAGGGGCCAAAGGCCTTAGACAAGGTGACCCTCTTTCCCCCTATCTTTCTGTCATCGTTATGGAGGTCTTTGCTCTTGTGATCGCCCAGGCTTCAAAACAGGCTGCTTTCAAATTCCATTGGCGAACTGCTCCTCTATCCATTACTCACCTTTGCTTTGCGGATGATATACTTATCTTCTGCCATGGTGATATTGACTCTGTCAAGGTAATCAAGACTTGTCTTGACCAGTTCTCATTGGGCTCGGGTCTCCACATCAATGCCTCAAAGAGTAGGTGATTTTTATCCCATGTTCCCCCGGCCCAATTGGATCTTATCCTTAGTCTTTTGTAGTTCCGTTTGGGGGAGTTTCCTGCAAAGTTTTTGGGGGTACCCTTAATCACCTCGAAGCTTAGCCTAGCGGCCTGCCGACCGCTCCTTGAAAGGGTTAAAGCCAAAATTAGCTCCTGGACTAATAGATTCCTCTCTTATGCCGGCCGTCTGCAACTTATAAAGTCAGTTATTCATGCCACTCAAGCATATTGGCCAGCTCACTTCCTTCTTCCAGCAGCGGTATTGAAAGATCTTCAGTCATCCATGTCACGATTCTTGTGGAAGGGCCCTTCCATGAACAAATTCAGATCGAAAGTTGCCTGTACAAAGATATGCCTTCCTTTTGCAGAGGGAGGTCTTGTTATTAAAAACCTAGCGGACTGGAATAAATCACTTATTTTGTTGCAGCTGTGGCAAGTAATCAACCCTTCTTCTTCCTCTCTTTGGGCTAAGTGGGTCAATGTTACAGTGCTAAAGATGAAATCGTTCTGGGCATTTCCGATTCCTCCTGACTGCTCTTGGATATGGAGGAAGGTGCTCCAATGTAGGGATCTTGCTCGGAGACACATCAGTTATGTTATTGGTAATGGAGAAAATACTAGCTTATGGTTTGACCCCTGGATCGATCGTACTCCTTTGACAGACTCTGTTCATTCGTCCCTGATTGTAAACTCCGGGCTTGGTCCTTACGCCACTGTGAATAGCATTATTGAAAAGTCTAGGTGGGTGTTGCCTGCCTCGAATCACCAAGATGTCATTGATTTTCAAAATTCATTTGACCTCTCTCGACCCTGTAACTCAGCAAAACCTGATGGTCTTCTCTGGGATGGCACCATGGCTTCACAAGTTAAGGCTACTACTATTTAGAATTCTATACGTCTGACTGGCCCTATCTTGCCCTGGCACTACTTGGTTTGGCATACCACCTCGGCAATCATTTATCCTCTGGCTTGCTTTTCATAAGGGGCTTCGGACAATTGATAGATTAACTCAATTTGGACTTGATATAGACCCTTTGTGCGTGCTCTGCTTGCGTGACAGGGAAACCTTCAACCATTTGTTCTTTGATTGCCCCTTTTCATTTCAAATTCTAGTTGCAGTTCTTAGGCAGTGTGGTTGGAAAGGTCTTAGTCGAAGCTGGACTTCTATTACTGGATTTATCTCTAGCAGAACCATCAAAAATTTTCACTTTATCTATTTTTGTAAAATATAGTGTATCAATAATTGTAATGAGAACTCCTTTTGAGTTTGAATACTGTCTATTAGACAATATTTGTATTTAAACTCACAGTGTATGTGTTGTCGTATTTTGCACGATAATTTTATTAGTGAAGTTGTATTTGTTTCTGTACCATGTATTTGGCGACTCAGAATGGGTGATGTATACCTATTTTGGGGGCGTAGAGTTGAGTTGTGCCTGCGGTTGGCTGGGTTTGGTCGTAGAGTGTGCCTCGGCTAGTTCGGTCGTAGAGTGTGCCTCGGCTAGTTCAGTCGTAGGGTGTGCTTCGGCTAGTGGGCCTGAACTAGTGTCTTCGTAGAGTTGGGTTTGCTGGGTATTCGCTGAGTGATGGCTATTCGTAGAGAGAACTTCGGCCTTGGAAATCGTAGCGTGTGCTTCGATCGTAGAGTGTCCACGGTCGTAGAGTGCCTGGGTTTGGTTGGGATCGGTAGCAGAGTGTGCTTCGTAGTGTGGGTTTCAGGAGCATGGATCTTCAAAAATGGGATTTTGGCTTCTTCAGGAGGGTAGTCGAGGCTGCTCCACTTCGGCGTCATGACATTTTATGCTTTGTTCTGTTACCTGTAATCTTTTTAGCGTTGTTTTATATCATAGGGCATGTCCTATGATGTTTTGCTTTGCTGTTTGGGTTGTCTCCCATGCGGTTTGTATCCCCCATTTATTTATTTCAGTCTAAATTTAGCAAAAAAAAAAAAGAAGTAGCATTCTTTGGGCACGTGGTGTCAAAACATGGAGTATCTGTTGACCCGGCGAAGATTGAAGCCATACAAAGTTTGGAGCAACCGAAGTCGGTGACCGAAGTACGAAGTTTTATGGGCTTAGCTGGTTACTATCGGAGATTCGTGGAAGGATTTTCTCGAATCGCTACTCCGTTAACTCAGCTGACTCGTAAAGATACAAAATTCAGTTGGAGCGAGGATTGTGAGAAGAGTTTTCAAAAACTCAAGAGGAGACTCATTTCGGCACCTGTTCTGACAATACCATCTGGTTCAGATGGGTTTGTTATCACCAGCGATGCTTCAGGCAAAGGGTTAGGATGTGTACTCATGGAACATGGGAAAGTCATACCCTATGCCTCGCGACAACTCAAAGAATATGAGAGGAATTATCCTACTCACGATTTGGAGTTGGCAGCAGTCGTTTTCGTGTTGAAGATCTAGAGACACTATCTGTATGGGGAGAAAGTGGAGATCTATACATATCATAAAAGCCTCAAATATCTCTTCACCCAAAAGGAACTCAACATGTGACAACGACGTTGGCTCGAGCTGTTGAAAGATTACGATCATACCATCCAATACCATCCTGGAAAAGCAAATGTGGTAGCTGACGCATTGAGTAGAAGATCATATGCGGGTACAAGTGCGATATTGTCAACGCAAAGGCGCATTTTGTATGACTTACACAGGATGGAGATAGAGGTAAAGGCTCTAAGTACCCACGTGATGATATCAAATATACGAGTAGAACCGACTTTAATCAATAAAGTTAAAGCTGCTCAAGCTACAAACATGGAGCTGATGTGTATGAAGAAGAAAGTGCAAGAAGGTGCTATTCCAGAAGCAAGAATTAATGAAGAAGGAATACTTCGAGTCAACTCCAGACTTTGTGTTCCCAACGATTCTGACTTGAAGCATAGAATCATGATGGAGGCGCACAACACATCGTTTGTAATCCATCCTGGGAGTTCCAAAATGTATCATGATCTTCGACATATATTTTGGTGGAGCAATATGAAGAAAGAGATCGCGGAGTTTATCTCGAGGTGTTTAACTTGTCAATGTGTAAAGGCGGAGCATCAAGTGCCAAAGGGTCCATTGCAACCACTTGAGATTTCGAAATGGAAGTGGGAACACATTACTATGGATTTCGTTACGGGTCTTCCCAAGGTTTCTCAAGGCATAGATGCGATTTGGGTCATTATTGATAGATTAACTAAGTCTGCTCATTTCTTGCCTATACGAGAGACTTATTCCCTTGAACGTCTTGCTCGTATGTACATGAATGAGATTGTGAGATTACATGGCATGCCAGTATCCATAGTTTCGGATCGTGACCCAAGATTCACTTCACGATTTTGGGTTAGCTTACAGAAAGCTGTGGGCACGAATTTACGATTCATTTCGGCATATCATCCTCAAACGGACGGGCAATCATAGAGGACTATTCAAACTCTTGAAGATCTATTAAGACTCTGTGTCCTAGATTTCAAAGGGAGTTGGGATAAGTACCTACCATTGGTGGATTTCTCCTACAACAACAGTTATCATGCAAGTATAGGTGTGGCTCCATTTGAAGCATTGTATGGACAAAAGTGTCGCTCTCCAGTATGTTGGGATGAGGTGGGAGAAGCAACATTGTTGGGACTAGAATTGGTACGCATAACTACAGAAAAGATCTAAATTATCGAACAACGTATACAAACGGCACAGGATCGACAAAAGAGTTATGCGGATCTTCATCGAAAGGGCATGAGGATCATGTATTGTTACGTATTGCTCCATGTAAGGGAGTTACACGATTTGGGAAGAGAGGAAAGCTCAATCCAAGATTTGTTGGTCCATTTGAAATTCTTACCCGAATAGGAAATGTGGCCTATAGACTCGCATTACCTCTAAGCATGTCTCGTGTTCATAATATTTTTCACATATCTATGCTTCGTAAATATGTGAAAGACCCGAACCACATTATTGAGTTAGAACCAGACGAAATAGTCGAAGATTTAACGTACGAGGATGTACCTGTTAAGATCTTGGATAAGAAAGAGCATGTCCTACGCACCAAGGTTATACTACAAGTTAAGGTTTTGTGGAGGAACCATGCTATTGAAGAAATGACATTGGAGTTGAAATCAAAAATGAAAACGAGGTATGCCCAACTTTTCGAAACACTAGGTACGTACGTCAATTTCGAGGACGAAATTTCATAAGGATGGGAGGTTGTAAGACCCCAACTTTTTATAAATAAAATTGAATTTCCTCTAATTATTATTTTGAATAATAGGGTGTTAATTTGATATAATACTTTGGTTATGGGTGAAATGTGTAAATTTTGCAAAATAAGCAAGTGGTTATAAAATATTCATTGTTGTCGGAGAATATTCGTTTGGTCGTGGAATATTCTTGCAGTCGGGGAATATTCATACGATGGCGCAACCATTTATAGGCCCCATAATGGAAAACGATAGGATGAAGAAAACGACAAGTTTGAGTTTTTATAAATAACGACATAGTTGTTACCGTTAACACTGTTGGAATACCCGGTGATTAAAATACAGTAATACGCGCGGTTGCACTGTAGCACACGGTATTGCACAGTATTGATGAATTATTGATCCTTATGTAAGAAGGCATTACTCAATAATTGTTATAGTAATTACTGTTCAATATGTTATTTTATTGATTCAATAATTGCTACGTTGATATTTTATATTATTGTTGTTTCAATAATTATCAATGCACAGTATTTCCCATTATCAGATCAATAATTCATATTATTTGAATAATATTATTAGATAGCATTATTGATAATGTCTAAGGAAGTTTTATCTAAGGAGATGTTTGGTCACCTAATTGCGCGCCAATAAGGAGAAATCCTTATCGGAATGCCCCTTCTTTATTGGGAACGACCTGAATGTCATAATTGTGATTCTATAATATTATTTATGAATAATTAATTATTGATATGATAAGAAAATATTTATTTTATGTGGATATAAATGATGTATATATTTATTTTATGTGGATATAAATGAAAGAATAAATGTTGAGGTATTTTATCATTATTTTGTCGGAATAGAGGTGTTGAAAATCGTCCGTATATGAATTTCGGTCATTTTTCGTTTAGAATTTGGAAAAACTTAAACTTACAAAGTTGTAGAGAATTTAATTTCCTATGGAATAGATATAAGATTCAAATTTTTCTGATAAAATGACTATTTATTATGAATTATAGAAGTTTCAAAAATAAATATTTTTATTAAAAATATGGTGGGCCCCACTTTTGGTTGGTGAGAAAAGAAATGTGCTAAAATTTATTTTCAAAAAGTGGTGAGCTTGAATAGTAGTAGGTAAAGCCATTAAGTTGCACGTTAGTCTGCTATGGCGTTCTAAGCATTTTCCTATAAATAGGGTGCTTAGTTAGAATTGAAAATCACACCAAAAACATATTTTCTCTCTCTCTCTCTCTCTATATTATCGAGCGTATTTTGTGAGTATTTAGATACTTTGAGAGTTGCTATTTAGTGCAAAGTTTCCTTCAGCTTTACATCCGATATTCCGATCAGAAGTACTATTATTTTGAGGTAAAGGATGTTATTTACTTCGTAAATGATATTATTTTCTTCAATATCATTATGCCGAAATATTGATATAAACTTTATTGTGGAATTTTTACGTTTTTATGTTGGGATTACTATTCACGTATACGGTACTATTCACAGAAAAAAATGAAATTTTCTCTTTTTTGTCCAAGATGTCTATTATGGTTACTATCTTTGATTGTATCCATGTTTTGATCTTTATTTTTGAATTTTGCTCCAAAACTGATTATTTTAGAGTATTTTTGAACTTGGACAAACTGTAGTATAAATCCCTAATATTTGTCATTTTCTCTCACTGGATTCATTTTCTTTAAGATATTTTTCATCATCCTCAGTCCTAGATGATGATATTACTGAATATCTTTGGCCTGTAGTGCAAAGATGATGGTTGCATAAGACTTGTGCTAAAATAACAAGTTATATTGAAAAGTGAATATTTGTATGTCTAATAGAGTTTATGGTTTTAATATTGTGTATAGGTAAACGTGAGTTTTAATATTTTAGCTTACGCTCGAGACAAGTTTTCTAACTCTACACTTTCGTTGAGTTATTTCTATTATTAGATTGTGTAACTTCATTCTTTTTACATTGAGCAAGTTTTCTAACTCTACACTTTCGTTGAGTTAGTTCTATTATTACATTGTGTAACTTCATTCTTTTTACATTGAGCAAGTTTTCTAACACTACATTTACAATTGAGCAAGTTTCTTACTTTAATCTTTCAATAATTGAATTCTTGTTATTTGAACAAGCTAGCTATGACTTAAACTTTATTCAAACAAGTTTTGAATTCCAATATTTATTGATGTATTCTAACTTGTTTATTGTTAGACAAGTTTCGTTATTGTCCTTCATGTACGATGAATGCAATTTTCTTGAATTCTAATTTCTAATGTTGAATTATCTTAGTTCATTTACTTTACATAAACCATTCTCATATAGCTTTAATTTCAGCTTGCTATTACTTAATGTATATTCAATAATTATGTTATTATTGATCAACTGTTGTGTTATCAAACACTATTGATTCAACCAGTCCTCAAGTTGATGTTCGCTAAACTTCAGATTACCCTTGAAAGCTTATCCAAACCAAACTTTCTTTGGTGCAGACTTGTACTCTAAATATTGAGATGAACAACCCTATTAGCAGGGGTTTGCGCTTAGTGTTGAAATGTTTGTGCACAATACATTGTACGAAGGATTGATCCCCCTAAGTATGTGGAGTCCTTATAGTCGTATGACTGATAAAGTTAAAGTTGAAAGATTACTTATAACTGTGGACATGGTTCGTGGTAATTAGACCCTCAGTTCAGAATGTTAATAGAATATATCATCCAGTTCTATTGGGCCTATTATTTGGCAAATGTTGTAAAGTTATTCATTCTTATTTCAAGTGAGCTTTGTTTGCTCACTCTTGCTTATATAACCATTACAGCTAAGGATGAGAAGGTAGATGCACCTAGCAACAGTAAGGGCAATGGGAAGATGAACAAGTTTTGAAGACTTGTAATATGTTGGCAGTTATTTATCAGACTTTAATTTGATTCATGTACTGAAGCATTTATTTAATTTCCGCATTTGAATGATTGAAATTAAAGATTAGATAACCTGGGAGATAATGTTTTTATTAATGTAATCTTTGTATGGGCAGGTTTTTATTATTCAATTTTATTATGATTGGATAGTTAAATATGAATGTTTTGATTAAGTGAACACCAAATCTTGAAGTAATGATGTACCGGGATTTGGGAGTGTCACAGTGCATTTGGGAATCGAAATACATATAATTAAATAAAATAAGACTTGACAGTAATTCTATGTCTTATATTTAATTGGGACAATCTATGGTGGAAGGATTGAATTATACGGTACTTATTTACCCAAATTTTTTTTATGATTAATGTTGAAATCTATATTATCTAGAAAGTCCTTGATCGCTAAAGAGGCTTATCCTTATTGTAGAATAAATATTATTTATTTTAATAGATTATTAGTTTAATTTATTTATTTAAATAATATTAGAATTATTCTAATTGATTTATTCACAACCGGTTTAATATGGAGCGTAAAGAGTCACACCATAAAAGGAAGAAAAAGTATTTAAGAAGTTAATGTCATAATCGTAATAATATGTTAAGTGTATTTAATTTAATCTATTGTGATAGAATAAATTAAATAGCTTAATATTTAATATTTAATATTTTGGGAATATTAAATATAAATTAATAAGAGGATTCTTATTAATATTATTACAATTATTATTATTTTAATTTCTAAAGGAGTTTGAGAATTAATTTAATATAAGTACTCTCATTTATTCCTATTAAGATTAGGAGGCAAATTAATTAAAAAAGTTTAATTAATTATCCCTAATAAGATTAGGGAGCTTAATTAATTAAAAGATTTTAATTAATTAAATATAACCCTATTTCTAATTAGATTAGAAGGGTTGACTATTATCTATATAAGAGGAGTCTTATGTCAGATATTAGTAGATGAAATTCCAATTGTCGGAGAGTATTCCTTTTTTCTACAGAGATAGGAAAATCTAGGGTTTAGCCAAACAACATTCTTCATGTATTTTTATTCTTCCTTGGTGGATCACCTCTAAAGGTCAAACGCTTGGGTGGCTAACGTTGATCAAAGGAAGGAATCAATCCTGCGTATTCAAGGAGAGCACGAAGGACTAGGAGTTGAACTTATACCTGAAGAAACTCGAATATTCAAGGGTATGAATATGATTATCATACTCTTTTATAGATTGATAATCAAGCAGAAGAATGATCATGGTTTATTGTATGTAAGAAAATTTTAAAAATCCAATTTTATTACGCTTCCGCTTCGTTTATGTGATTAGATTGCATATTCTTGTTTCTAGCAAACCAAACACTAATAACGTTTTTAAGTTGTACCATCAATTCTTTCATTTTTATATACGCGATACCAACCTATAACTCGGATACCTAACTGTGACATGAATCTGTACAAGAACAACACCTCATAGTGATATCTATCAATTAATACGTACGCAATTATATTACTAATTGGAATTTTACCTGGCACTACTTCCTTTGAAGCGACTGCATCCACTGCACTACTATCATGTTAAACGTGACTGTCGTCGATCTTCCCGGTTGAGCAAGCCCTTTGATCGTCAGTATCCCACTGCTGTTTTCCTATACTGTTGCTTCCTTTCTCTACATTCTTCTTTAGACAGTTACGAATTTAATGATATGGTGATCCACATGAAAAACAACCTTTTATCTTCTTTGGATTGGGATAATTGGGATATATATGTCCCTATTGTCCAAAGTTAAAGCACACTCCTTTTCCCGTTAAATCGCACATCGCAAATCGCACATGGCTCACCTCTCTTCCTATTTTCTTCTGACTTATTTCCCGATTAGGTATTATCATTCCACTAATGCTTATTGGGGTTACTTCCTCCACTGCTACCTTCTTCATTCGTCTTCTTCTTCTTCTCATGATGATAACTTGATATGGCTTCACTTCTTCCTTCGGCGATGATTGCTTTTTCGAACAGAGTTAAAAATGTATTAATCTGTAACATAGCCAATTTGTTATATATTCCTGGCTTCAGTCTGGTCTCAAACCTTCGCACCTTTCATGCCTCAGTATCCACTTGATGTGGAGCGAATCTCGCTAGTTCGTTGAATTTGGCGACGCACTCTGAAACCGACATATTCTCCTACTTCAACTCTAAGAATTTTACCTCCATTCTTGTTTGCATACTTGGCGAGAAATAATTCTCGAAAAATAATTCCTTAAATCTTGTCCAGGTTATTACTTCTTTCCCAACTCTTGCTTGATCCACTCCCACCAGTAATTAGCCTTAACTTTCATCAAGTAGGTAGCAAAAGCTGTCTTTTGCTCCTCTGCTACTCTAGCAATAACAACATCCTTCTCCATCTCTTTTACCCAAGTTTGGGTTTCCATAGGGTCAGTGGTTCCTTTAAATTCTTGCGGTCCTACTATCTTAAAATCTTTGAAGTTTATCAATCTATTATCTGGCTAATTTCTTGCTGCTGGTGCTCTTGTCAGCATAGCTTAAGCTAAAATGTCCACAAAGTTCTGCATTGGCTCTGCTTGACCTCCTTCATTATTCACCGATCGTTCCTTCTTTTGGTTTTAATTTTGTCGTCTTGGCGGCTTTATCTGATTAAATAAAAACTTACATTAATCCTTTTATCTTTATATCACATCTTATTACTGGTATGATAAAAATTTAACATAAAATTTTAAACCCTGACCAATTCAGCTTGCTGAATTGATGAATTCAGTTTGCTGAATTATCAAATTATTAGATAGACATCGTACTATCTTAATCCTCAAAATTTATTTACTTAATCAAGCATATAATCATATCATTGCATTTATATATTTATATTCATTCAAATAGTACATAGTACTTTTTATCGCATAGCGCATGCTGCTATAATCATTTAATATCCCTTTGTAACAAAAGTCGAGATTCACTACTACAACTTTATACAAAAAGTTGAGACTTACAAAAGTTATCTTGATATTCATACAAAAGCGAGGATTACATTCATATAGATATTTGTTTATATATACCTACTCATCGTCTACGATATTATATTACTAACATATTATCTTACTTCAAAGGTCCTATCTTGCATACTTAATCTTTCTTCAGTCCACTTCCTTCACATGTCTTCTTCTTAGGACAATTTTAAAACCTATGACCTGTTCCACCACATGAAAAACATCCTCCTTTCTGTGGTTTAGGACAATTTAGTGAAATATGTCCTTCCTAACCTTGTGTAACACACATTTTTACCCTTCATACATTCCTCCAAATGGTTCTTTCCACACTTGCCACATGCTTGTTTCTTCTTTGAATGTGAATTCCCTAAGTTGTTGTCACTGTCGTTGTTCCTTTTCCTTTTATTATTATTATCCTTCTTTTTCTTGCTTACATCTTCAGATGATACACTGCACACAACCCTCATTCTATCAACTTGTGCCTTCAGATCATTTCATTCTTATGTCATCTCGCGCAATGCCCTTTCCACCTTCCACAATTCCTAGGGAGAAACACCTTACTCCTTAGTTCTCGAACTTCCACAGATGCTTGACCTTCTTTAATTACTACTTTGCCTTTTTCAGCCTCTTTTATCTCTATTTCTGGCTCTGCCTTAGTTTCTTTGGAATCTACTTCTTCCTCTTTATTTAGTTCCATCTCGGAGTATTCATCATGATTGCTTGCTAGATTCACCAAAGGTTCGTCTATTAAAACTTCTTCAACTGACTCACTCTAAGCTGGCACCTCGGCTAATGGCATTGGTGCAGCTGCTGCTAACATCTCTCTGTAACCATCTCATTATCTCTTGACATCCTACAATTAATTTAAAATAACTTAGTTAGTACTCACCAGTAAACACAATCCATAAACACTAATTGTTCACATATCTTATATTGATGAATTTTCTCAATCCATCACTTAGAACTCTAAATGAGTTTTCCCTATCTTTTTATGGTCATATTCCTAGGGCTTTTACCCCCACCTAAGGTTTATAACCTAAAATTTTGATACCAACTTGTGACACCCCCAAATTCGGGTTCCCTAACCTCAGGTTTGGTGCTCACGGTCCATTATACATATCACATCTAACTACCCATTCATTGATGAAATACATCATTCATTACATGTCCTTAATAAAAACATAACTTAAAACATAATTATATGTTAACTTACCTTAACATTATATGTCTATTATTACAAATGACTTAAGTCTAAATATGATACAATAATCATTACACTTTGCCTTTATCATTCTTAGATCCCATTGCTACCTCGACTATAACTAAAATGTTTTATTTAAGCAAAGATGATCAACGAGTTTTCTCATCAAGTGAAAGTATACAATAATATATATATATATATATATATATATATATATATATATATATATATATATATATATATATATCAGGAATAGAAGAGTCTAGCTTCTATAGAACTTCAACAATGTTCAAAAGATTCCGAAGTAGCTGAATAATAAATCTTTTTCAGTAACAAGAGTTTTCTTGAATTCCGTGCTGGATAACATACCAAGGATGAAAGAACAAAACAATTTCGAAGTTTCAATAATATTCAATTTATTAAGAAGAATTAACAATACTAAAATAATATTCAATAAAGTGGGATATTCCTAGATTTCATGCTGAGTGATCAAAAATGGATCATGAACTAATAGAGGAATCATTAGTTAATAAAACTAAATTACCTCAAGAATATAAGTCAGTTATAAAAACTAATTATACTCTTCTGCGAGTACTTTGAAGTGATCAGCTCCATTGTACCTTATATTATGCATAATACTCAAAAATAGCGCAATAGTTGGATGTCCGTATAGACACTCAAAATTTTCTATACACCTGTCACTAACATTGCAGGAGAGCAGATTCGTCTTTTAAGAGGGAACCCTGTAAGACGATCCATATCCATGCCGGATACTACCGGAAGTTCAGCATCAACCCTAGATCGCAATCTGGGAGTAATAATCTCGGAGATAACCCCGAGGCATGCAGATACAATACCGGAACACACACCGGAGAAGACCGATTAATCTCGGAGATAACCCCGAGGTATCCAGTCTCAGTCCCAACCATGGGAATAGCCACTAACCTTGGTGATAACCCCAAGGAATGCAATTTCGACGATAACCCCAAAAATGCTTGTTACAAATGCAACCAGCATCAATCTCGACGCTCACAACGAGATTCACTGTACCAGCCCGGCGATAACATCGGGAAGACAGACACACCTCAAAGATGACAATGAGGACCTTCAACAAATTACAGCAGTCCAATCTCAGCGAAGCTGAGCAACGCCTGCTTTATCAGCCCAATCCGGCGATAACACCGGTGAGGGGCAACATCGTCATCTAACCGACACGATGTTACGTCACGTCGTCTCAACATAGCTACACAACAATGTTCCACAAGACTAACCAATCCCGAGTGACTATTGTGCGGGGTAACGGATGAAAGTTGAAGCTTGAAGACCGGAGGGCACCGTCCCATCTTCAATGACTTCGCACAAACTCTAATCCCATGCCATCGTACAACTCTCTACAACGGCGGTCCGAAATAGGTCCTGTATACCTCAAACGGATGCCCGGATTGCACTTCTGAAAGTTTGAGTGGACATTACAGTGCCCGAGTACACGTACTTCGAGACGACCCGAGACGAAAAACCCGGGCCCACCCGGGTTGCCTCTGGTACACCCGCGGCTCAGCCGCAGGTACACCTGCGGCTCCACCCTCTATAAATAGAGGGCTTGTGGTGGCCATTTTGTAAGAGAAAACGGCGACGAAGCCCTGCCCAATTTGCTCTGCACTCATCCCAGGCAGTGTACTTTCCCCTTTTAAACACCTGTGAGCTCATATATAGCCCTTTTGTACCTACAAAAATCTGTGTTTACTCACTCTAAAGATATTGAAGTCTTCTTTGGCAGCCCACTGCATGCCTTCTCACACACTTTAGAGTTCTTTCTCTTCATCTTTGCACACACCCTTCCACACGTTGAGAGTCGTGTTACATATTTTACCCGGATTTCAGTCCGTGGTTTATTTTTAGTTTATATATATATATATATATATATATATATATATATATATATGGACTAACATTATCGAGTTATGCCTCGATTGAGCCTAAACTTCGGTCTGGAGCGTTTATTTGCTTTTCTATATATATATATATATATTTATATATATGAACTGTATGTTGAACTTTGTTCGATGAGCCTAATCTTTCGGTCTGGAGCGTTTACTGCTTAAATATATATATATATATATATATATATATATATATATATATATATATATATATATATATATATATATATATATATATATATATGAACTGCGTGTCGAACTCTGTTTGATGAGCCTAGACTTATGTCTGGTGCATTTAATGGCTTTCTTATATATATAATTATATACATGAACTGCTATCGAACTTTGTTCGGTGAGCCTGGATTTTGCATCCGGTGCGTTTATATCCTTTTATATATATATATATATATATATATATATATATATATATATATATATATATATATTTCATCCCACCTGGAGTTTACTTCATGGTGGTTGACCGTTTTTACAGCTTTCTGTACATTTTGTCCCGCCTGGAGTTTCCTCCGTGGCGGTTGATATCTTTTATAGCTTTATTTACATTTCTGATCCCCCATGGAGGTATTTCGTGGTTGGTAATCATGTCTATATATATATATATATATATATATATATATATATATATATATATATATATATATATATATATATTTATCGCTTTTATATATATAGGTTACTAAATTTATATCAATTGCGGCATCATGTGAGCCTAGGAATCATGTGATCACAGATTCATCCCATTGGATCTAGATTCGGTTCCCATGATGGACATTTTCAGCTATAAGCAGCTTGTAAATTATATCTGTGATGTTTGGATTTCCTCAGATGGTTTTCATACCCACGAGGAATTCAGCACCTTTTTGTAAATTATTTTCGTACGGATGCCTCGCATCTGTCTAATAAAATCAATCCAGCCGAATACGGAATAAAATAGGAGTGTAAAAGGTCTCAATTACTATTGAGCATCAGGGTTTGAAAAAACCTCTTTTATAAAACATCACTGCCATAACTTGCTTAAAATTGAATTTTTACATAAAATTCAAACCCTGTGTATGTGCGAACGAGGCCTCGCACTACTTCCAAATAACAACACATTGACCCACACACACACACATTCAGATAACAGTTTCTTGAAAAGAGGCGGTCACCGTGGTAACACGGATGTCGGGGGGTGCCTAACACCTTCCCTCCGCATAACCAAGTCCCTGGACCCTAATGAATCTCGGTTTCAACGACCCGTTTAGCAGTGTCACATCACTGGGTCAATGTGCAAACCTTTTCTATGTTGTGTTGGTACAAGCATTTAAAAAATCAATTGGCGACTCTTAACAGTCCATCGTCGACATTATACATGTCAGACCTTTTTCACTTGTTTTTTCAAACAAATCACACCTAAAATGAGAACACCAAAGAACAAGTAACAGAAAGGGACAATAAAAAATCCCGACGTCGACAGGTGGCGACTCTGCTGGGGACTCCAGTAAGAGGACTTAAGCCGCTATTACAATTTTTTCAAAATTGTTATCTGCTTGTGTGTGGATGTTGCATTTACATTTTATGATGAACGTGTACGAATGCATTTCCTTACTTAGTGCTTCGCACTATAAACTGCCTGTGATCTTACTGCTTCGCACTATAAACTGCTCATGATATTAGTGCTTCACACATGTCATCATGTCACACGGTGAGACGCGATGTATGTTAAATGTATGTTGTGTGGTCCCTCCACCAGGAGGCTATCCCGTCGGTGTTTGATTACTGGACTCGTGAGAAGACTAGTTCTCCGAGGCTCAGGAAAGGCACCACCCAAATTCGCTCCAGTTGAAAGACCGGATTAACTTCCCGTCAAGTAGATTGCGATGATTTGGGAACCTTCATGCCAAAAAGCCGCGAGAGTAACCTAAGATAGGTCAGTCTTTGATAAACCCAAATCGGAGGAAAGTCTCTTCATGCTTTCATTTCAAATACTTGTAATTATCTTCCATATCTATCTCCATGTAATGAGAAATATGAAGAAATGTGTACACATACATGCTATAAACAGCTGACATCTGTTTTGCAGGATAAAATTCCTAAACTGGACACATCGCATCGCATGTTATTATCCACCCTAAAGACTAAACTATGCAAGTCTTTTGCAGGGAATCAATCAGACCTATCACCCGTTTAAAGTCCAAAAAGGCAACAGGCCTACAGTCAATCATGTCGTCATCCGACCAGACCGAACTTAATCCAGTTTCTCGCAAAGAATTCGACGGATTAAGCAAACAAATTACAGATTTGGCTGTTCTACTAAAAGAATTACACTAGTCTACACAGGGTCAGAAAATACCCGTACATGTTGAATCCTCCACACAAGGAGGAACCCAGGTTGTTACAATACCTGAACTGCAGTTGGATCCGACCAACAAAACTCATGATGCTGCCCATCCCACTGGAGCCCAGACACTGGTGACATCAAAAAGAAAGTCCTCCAAATGGAAGAGACCCTTCGCACTATCAAAGGAATTGGAACACACGAGAGTGTTTCATATGCTGATTTGTGTATTTTCCCTGGTATTCATTATCCAGAAAAGTTTAAGACTCCTGACTTTGAAAAATATGACGGGTTAGCAGATCCTTACACACATCTAAAGGTGTTCATTGGAGAACTTGGATCTTATGCAGAGGATGAAAAACTCAGAATGCAACTGTTCCAAAAAAGTCTAACTGGAAAAGCCCGTTCGTGGTACACAAGATTAGACAATTCAAAGATCCATAGTTGGAAAGAGCTATAGCACACGCTTTCCTCACCCAATACAACTTTCAATCTCAAATGGCTCCTGATCGGTATCAAATTACCAAGATCAAGAAACAGTCTAATGAGTCTTTCAGAGAGTATGCTCAGAGGTGGAGACGTCTGGCTGCCCAAGTTAGTCCTTCAATGACAGAATCAGAGATGGTCATGACTTTCATAGACATACAAGAAGCACCTTTCTATGAAAGAGTTTTAGCCGGCATCGGCAAACCATTTTCTGAAATGGTAAAACATGGGGAGATGGCTGAAATGGGATTGAAATCCGGAAAGATTCAGGACCTAGCTGCACTCAAAGCGGTTGCTGATCACATCCAATCTAGAAATTATGGGAACAACCCCCGGAGGGTCCATAAAAAGAAATAAGAGGATGTTTCCCTGATACTACAGGGTCAAAAAGGCAATCAGAACATGCCTATCCAGAGGAGAGATTACACTCCCTTTCAAGCACAATCTTCAAACCCTCCAGTACCAAAAGGTGGAGAAGCCAAACGACCTCGAGTATTCACACCCTTAGGGGACACCCTCGAGAATATTCTCAATCTTCTAACAACACAGAAGAAAATCACGCATCTTCTTCCACCAGCCAGCCCTAATGGTCGGGGTTTTAATGCTGCTCAAAAATGTGCCTATCATGCCGGGGCACCTGGACATGATACTCAGGATTATTGGGCCTTGAAACACAAAATCCAAGACCTGATAGACAACGGTGAAATCGTGGTCACCAAACCCGATCAACCTCACGTTCAAGACAACCCTCTTCCTCAAAACAAGGAAGAAGAGGTCAACATGATTAATTGGAGCAGTGGACAGAGTTCCAATTTTAGCTGTGAATCCTCCCAACCCCCCAAAGATGGTGATGACAGATGGGATTATGCTAAGTTCCAATTCACAATGGAATGAAAGATGAAAGCTCTTTGTAAACAAATTGAGCAATTGGCGGAACTGGCGACTTATCAGCATCAAGTGACTTGTCAGCTAATCAGCCAGGAGCATGCCAAGCTCCTACCTATTGTCATGAATATTCCCTCTTCACTTTCAGAAAATGAAATGCTGGAAGACAAAGTAACGAAGAGAGTGAATGCTAAGGCCCGTCGGGATTTTGCCAACAAAAGGGAATTCACATATTTGGGCCAACCTATGGAGGAAATCCTTCATATGTTAATCAATGAAGGAAGGATTAGTTCCCTTCTACCTCCAATCAATCCCCATTCGGGACGATACAACTCTGATGGAATATGTCAATATCATTCTCAATCTCGCGGTCACAGCACAGAAGAATGCCCCGCACTCCGCCATCTTATTCAAAATTTAATCGACAGTGGCGTACTGCGTCTGGCAGATAACGACACTGTGTTAAGCGCAAGTGAGGATTCGTATCCTACTAAGTGGAAGAGTGTAGTAGCAGTCATATCCACTGAAAGTGATGGAGTTAACAAGTCACTTGTCATGCCAGTAATTCAACTCAAGGGAATCAACAATCCTTTGAAAGTGGCCGCTCCCGAGCCAATCAACTTGCGGTGCAGAGCACAATATCCTATTTTTAGCTTGCGAGCAATTCCGTGGAATTATGGAGAAGGTGAAGGATCCACCTCACATACAACTGCTGCAGTGTCAAAGGAAAATCCACTATATCTTCCCCAACGGGTAATAAAGCCTATCATTAAGCCTAAGGGAAAAGTTCCCATTGAGAAGATTGAAAATTTCCTCCGCACTATGGGTCATAACGAAGCCAAGGTGGTTTTAAGCTTGAAAGAAGCTCCACAACATATATCAATCTTGGACTTGGTCTTGACTTCCGAGAATCACCGGAAGGTCTTATTAAAGGTTTTAGAAGAAGCCTATTTACCGACATCAGTTGATACGAAAAAGTTTCAACATCTAGTTGATCACATTTTCAACAACAATGTGATATCCTTCACTGATGATGATATACCTACCGCCCGAAGGGACCGGTCATTGCAAACCGTTGCACATTGTGATCTTGTCCTCCGGATATATGGTGGCGGGAGTTTTAATAGATGGACGTTCCTCTCTAAATATCTGCCCATATGCTACCTTGGTGAAGATGAATATCAATCCCAATCGAATTCGGAGTACCATACCATCATCAAAGCTTTTGATGGAGCCCGCCATAACTCGGTCGGAGTAGTTGAGCTGCCAATTGAGATTGGTCCTCATACATTTTGCATATCCTTCCATGTGCTCAAGATAGATTCATGATACAACCTGCTCTTGGGACGACCATGGATTCACATGGCAGGGGCAGTCCCCTCCACTCTTCACCAACAGTTGAAATACATCATCAACAATAGCCTGGTTATAGTCAACGCTGAACCGGAGATTCCTCAGCGTGGGGACATGCCGCTCATTAATGCCAATAAGAATGTTAAGCCAATTAGTT
Organism: Panax notoginseng; assembly: GCA_016801055.1. Lineage (NCBI taxonomy): Eukaryota > Viridiplantae > Streptophyta > Magnoliopsida > Apiales > Araliaceae > Panax > Panax notoginseng. The sequence goes on along the minus strand of CM029016.1, from coordinate 104,817,214 downwards.
TTCATGCATTGGAAATAAGCAATACCCAATACCATGCTATTGGAACGCCATTGCCCGAACCCCAGATTTCTGCCGAGGTAATGTCGACCACGCAAGAAATGATGTCGTTGGGTCATAAACCGGGACAAGGGTTGGGTAAAGATTGCCAGGGTGTCAAATACCCTATTCGCTTAACCCAGCAAATTGGGACAGCTGGACTAGACTATTCTGCCAGCTCTAGTCACATGAATCCTCATAAGCATCAGCAGATTCCTACAGCTTTAAACGTGTGGCGTTTAGCTTCGCCTTCGAGCTCCGAGTCCGCACAACCTCCCGTAAAGGTGCCGGCCAATATAATGGCGATGTTATTTCCCAAGCCGGTACCGGTGAAGGAAAAAGAAATCTTTGTTCCAGATCCCGCAGTGGAGGAAGAGGAACGAAGAATCAAGCAAGACGTCATCAGGATGATGTCCGGCATACGCATCATCGTTCATGATGAGCATACCAACAGATATACCCCAGACGATGATTGCCCAGACGTAATGGCTATCATTCGGGACATGGAAGATGATGATAATCCCTCTATCATTGCAGTTCACCCAGAATTTGCTCTTGCCAATTGGAACAACTTTCCTTACATTGGTCGTCAAGGGTAAAGCGGGCAGAAACTCTTTCTGCCCTGTAGATATAATAACTGCTTACTTTTCTGTACAGTATTAGCGGTTTATTTTGCCAGTATATGCTAACACTGTGTATGATCAACACATTTCATATATACTAAGTGAAAGCATATTTTGTTTCAGGACTCTAAATTTAGATGTGCCTGTGCTTGCTGATACGGTGTCTCTTCTCCACAAGGATTGTACCTTTGATGTAGGGATGAATTCAGCCTTGGTGGATGTACCATATGACATTGAGGTGTCTCCAGAAATTCATGAATGGGTCAAAGACAAACCTAAACCCAACCTTGATCAAACTACTCCTTTCAATCTCGGAACCTTAGAAAACCCTAAGTTAATCCAGATTGGTTCAGACCTTACCCCAAACCAACAGAATGACATGGTTACGCTACTAACCCAGTTCCAGGATGTGTTTACATGGTCTCATGGAGATATGGTGGGTTTGTCCACTGACATTGTCCTTCATCGCATTCCCATCAAAGAGGGATTCAAGCCAGTCAAGCAAAAGCTCATACGATTGAAACCTGAATGAAGTTTAAAGGTGAAAGAAGAAATTGTGAAACAATTTCAAGCCAGCATCATAATGGTGTCTACGTATCCTGAGTGGATATCCAACATCGTGCCCGTACCTAAACCTGGAGGAAAGGTGCGAGTTTGCGTGGACTACCGGGACTTGAACAAAGCTTGCTTAAAGGATAGCTTTCCCGTGCCATTTATCCACATTCTCATTAACAATACTGCGCAATACGACATGTACTCCTTCGCAGATTGCTTTGCGGGGTATCATCAGATCATGGTTGCCGAGGAAGATCGTGAAAAAACTACTTTCATCAGTCCTTGGGGAACTTTTTGCTATAGACGGTTGTCATTCGACCTCATCAATGCTGGAGCTACCTATCAACGAGCTATGATGGCTCTTTTCCACGACTTAATGCATAAAGGATTAAGATCTATGTGGATGACATTATTGTCAAATCCCGGAAGGAGGATGACCATATATACCATCTCAAGAAATTGTTTAACAGGTTGCGTAAGTACAACTTGAAGTTGAATCCCGCTAAGTGCGCCTTTGGCGTTAAATCAGGCAAGTTGCTAGGATTTCTAGTCAGCCACAAAGGGATAGAGCTGGATCCTGTCAAAATCCAAGCCATCACTGATTTCCATTCCTCAAACAGAAAAGGAAATACGGGGATTTTTGGGAATAATCAACTTCATTAGCAGATTTATTTCTCAACTCACAGCAACCTGTGAGCCAATCTTCAAGCTATTAAGGAAGAACTCCTCCATGAAATGGAATGAGGAGTGCCAGAATGCCTTCCTTACAATCAAGAAACAGCTAATCAAAGCTCCCATCTTGGTACCACCCAGGGATGATGTTCCCCTGTTTATGTATCTGTCCGTAAGTGACAATGCCATAGGCTGCATGCTGGGACAGAAGGACGATAGAGGCCTAGAACGAGCTATCTATTACCTCAGCAAAAGATTCAGTAGCAGTGAACACAAGTACACTTTGATCGAAAAGATGTGTTGTGCAGCATGGGCTGCCATGAGGTTACATCATTATCTCCATGGTCACACAACCCATCTCATATCCCGCGTGGATCCTCTCAAGTACATGTTCAGTAAACCCATACTGAATTGTCGACTGTCCAGATGGCAGTTGATCCTACAACAATTTGACATCGTATATGTGACTCAAAAGTCCATCAAAGGTCAAGGAATTGCGGATCAACTGGCCGCTGCACCATCAGGGGATTTCGAACCCTTGGAGACATATTTCCCCGATGAAGGAGTAATGACAATTCAGCAACACCATCAGTACGATACACGCCAAATGTGGAAGATGTATTTCGATGGAGCTGTTAATATGGAAGGTTCTGGAGCTGGAGCAGTTCTAGTATCTGATACGGGGCAGCAGTATCCCGTCGCCATCAAATTACAGTTTGTCAGCACCAACAATACGGCTGAGTATGAAGGCTATCTTATGGGGCTAAAACTTGCCCATTCAATGGGCATCAGGCGGTTAACTGTCCTTGGAGATTCGGAGTTGGTAAATAGACAATCCACCGAAATTTATCAAACCAAGGAACTACATTTGCTGCCTTACCATCGGCAGGTTTTAAAGATGGCATTGGTATTCGAAGAAATATCCTTTCTACATTCCTCGTAATAGGAATGATTTCGCAGACGCGTTAGCAACTTTGGCCTCCTTGATTCACATATTAGACAAGGAACACCTGCCAAGCGTCACAATTTTCCTGCACAAGGCCCCAGCCTATGGGAATTACGTTGGAGAAGTATCGGATGAGTTACCTCCCATCCAACATCCTTGGTATTAGTATATCAAGGAATATCTGCGACATGGATCTACACCCGCTGAGGCGAGCCCGACTGAGAAAAGGCGGATCCACCGATTTGCTATGAAATTCTACCTGAGTGGAGATGCGCTCTATAAAAGAGATGCAGGATTAGGTCTCCTCAGATGTTTAGACAAAGAGAAAGCCTAAAGGCTTATGGATGAAATCCACGGTGGAGTCTGTGGCCCCCACATGAGTGGCCCCCTCCTTGTTAAGAAAGTCCTCAGGACGGGACATTATTGGCTATCTCTCAAAGTTGATTGCAATGACCATGTCAGGAGATGCTATCAGTGCTAGATTCATGGGAATGCTATACATGCCCCTCCACGGGAACTTCACAATATGAGTTCACCTTGGCCCTTCTCAACGTGGAGAATGGACGTTATCGGGCCCATTGAGCCTAAAGCCAGTAATGGTCATCGATTTATCTTCACCATGATCGACTACTTCACCAAGTGGGTAGAAGCAGCTTCCTTCCCCAGGGTTACTAAAGAAGTCATCATTGCTTTCATCAGAAACAATGTCATTTGTCGATATAGACAACCAGAGGTGATTGTGTCCGACAATGCCAAGAACCTCAACAACAAAATGATGGGGGAATTATGCAGTAAATTCCACATCAAACATCTCAACTCAGTCATCTATCGTCCGAAGATGAATGGTGCTGTTGAAGCAGCTAACAAGAACATCAAGAAGATTATGCAAAAGATGTCCACCAATCACAAAAATTGTCCTGACGAATTGCCTCTGACTCTGTTAGCCTACAGAACCTCAATGCGCACTTTCACTGGGGCAACCCCCTACACCTTAACCTGTGGGATGGAAGCAGTGCTCCCCATAGAAGTTGAGATGGAATCCCTTAGAGTATTGATAAACGCTCAGTTGGATGAAGACCAATGGGTACAAGATAGGTATCACCAATTGTCTCTAATAGACGAAAGGCGAACCGCGACTATCTTCCATGGTCAGTTATATCAACAAAGGATCGCCCGATCCTACAACAAAAAAGTCCGAATACGGCAATTCAGACAACATGACTTGGTTTTGAAGAAAATACTGGACAACCAAGATCAGTCTAAGGGAAAATTCGCTCCTAACTAGGAAGGCCCGTATATTGTCAAGGAAGTATTAACAGGAGGCGCTCTCAGATTGCAAGAAATGGACGGTGATGAATTTCCGCAACTCATCAACTCAGACGCCGTGAAACGGTACTATGTCTGAAGCTACCCTCAAGTAAGCATCCTGATGGTAAACCATCAGGTCACCAGTCATTCCGGTTCTTTAAATCTTTACCACAAACAACTTTTCCACAACCCCTCAGGGAAACATACCTTTCAAGCCAGCAGCCTGGCATTCCCCTTTGCGTTACTACAACTTAGGTCATCCCACCGTGGATTGAACCTCTTGCGTATACAGTTTGGCTACCCATACCTGGGATCAAACTTTTCACTTGCAGTTTATCCTCAACCCAGGATTAAACTCTCTCCTCCCCGCACTCTGACCTGCACATGGGATTACGCTTTTCATCTCGCCCTGAGGGGCGAACTACGTCGACCTGATCTCCTCTTCAATAGGAGTACGTAGGCAACCATTTCATATGGCCCGGTCGAAATAAAACAAAAACAAAAACAAAAACATTCGTACACCATTCCTGCCATATACAGCGTTGAACCTCTTACACCAGGTTCGAACTATGCAGACCTGATCTCCTCTTCAATAGGAGTACGTAAGCAGCCATTCATGGTGCGGTCTCACCCCCTACCAAAACACAAACCCTTGTCAGTTGGTACTGGGATCATCCTTCAATCCACTACATTTCATTTGGCTTCAGACCAAAGGGATGGAGTTACCTGAACTCCTCCTAAATAGGAGATTCAGTGACCATCTAAGCGGCGGTTGTACCTCGAAGAGCAACACCAATCCATAAGAGATGAAATTAACTAGGCTTCTCCTGAATAGAAGTGCTGGCGACCATCTGTGGTGCGGTCAATCTCAGAGAGGAAAGCCACACTCCTTCTCCTCATTTCCATACAGAACCCAGTCCCAAGACACCAAGAGATGGTAGGGATACATACAGATCGATGATCCATTCTGAACTATCCAGAGACAACTCAATGTCCATCCACCGAGAAGGAATTCAGAATACATCACGATCACAAGCCCTGAAGTAGCAGGCAAAATATCAAGCAAGCAGCAAGGCATATCTAAAAGGGAAGTGATCAAAAATATATTTCCCTGTCATATATATAATGATGTTTGATATACACAATGTGAACTGTACATGACAAAATGACTAAGCTAGTCTGTGCAGGAAAAGACAAGATCACCTACAAGTCAGGGTATATGCGAGCTAACAAGCCCAACATGGCATCCCTCTCAGAAGATGGAGGTAAAGCTGTGGTCTCCTGTATGAGAATATCCATACGACTCAACAGATCTGTAGCCATCTGCATGGTGACCATATGATCATCAATATATGTGCTCATCTCTGCGATCATGCCAGTGGTAAGGGACCTCACTACAGTACTATCTGTGACGGCTACATCCCGGGCAGATATGGCGATATCCCGCTCAACTATCACTGCATCTCTGGCTAATATAGCCTCATCCCGCTCAACGACGATGGCATCTCTGCGAGCCAAGGCCTCGTCTCTCTCCAATAGAGCGGCCTCCCTCCCATCAAGAGCAGTCGGCATCATAGATTGAATCTGATCTCTCTCAAAGGTCATCAGATGAAGACTTTGCTCTAAGTACTGTGCCGAGTGTTGAGTACTAGGAGAATCCGGAAGAACCCAGCATTGGGCTCCTCCTCGATGTAGGTATCAATGTCCTCCATGGGCTCTACATCATCTAACTCGCTCTTCGGTACTGTAAATACTGCTGCAGCCGATAAAATCTCTGTCTCCATCCACGCGGAGTACTCTGCGGAATAACCAAGATGACTGACAGAAAAAGCCGCTATCTCGCGCCGATCCCAGCAGGCGTATATCCGAGATCGGTCCTCTGCTGAGAGATACCGAGAAGCTGAATGCTGACCTGTCGCCCCCTTAAAAGGATGAAAATCCTAGAACTGGTCGAACTGCGACATCACGGCCAACGGGTGATAAGTGGTCACTCCCCTCAAACCAGCTAGAGGGAGATAATCCATGCCCGGAGCCTGAGTAATGAAGCTGTATGCTGAGCTAAGCCCAGAACACAGCAATATGCTGAATGGATCTCTGATATCTGCCAAGAATGTGGACCAGGACAGAGCATCTATACACTCTGATGGCTGAAAAGAGCATCTATACAAGAATGTGTGACATGAACCACACATATAGCATGACTGAACTCCCAGTGAACACTCTTGTAGGATACGTGCAACAATATGATGCCGATCGCAGGGTCTCTGGTACAATCATAGGTACAACGGTACGACCCTCCCTAAGAGCTCTCACGGCCATGATAATGCCTATATCTATCTCATCCATATACCGCGACATATACACATATGATAGTACACATAGCACCAGTACGTCAACTCTGGCCAAGCGCTAATGAGCCTCCGGTGTGGTGAAATCCCCGGAATGTCATGAATAGCTATCCTCCGAGCCAAATCTGTCGTACAGAAAACGCTGGGATATCACGTGGCCAGATGTCAACTCATCCTGTACCACTCTGCGCTTCAATCCTGTTAGAGTCATGAATCGTCTACTCATGTCTCCCAAAGCCAGATGCACTCAAGGTCTGTCTAAAGGTAGCATCGTCAAACGTGCATACTCCTACAGAGTAGGAGTCAACTCATGGGTGCCAAATCGGAATACCTGCCTATCCGGTAGCCAATGCTCTATCATTCCGTCCACAAATCCCGCGGGAACCTGAAAAGTCAAAAAGGTCTTGGTATGCTGCAATAAATGATCTACAGTCACCCTGTCTGGTGGTGACATGCTATCATACCACAATCTCATACCCGATGCCACCACTGATGGTGGGGTATGATCTATGCGGCTAACTGTCGAAGAAGACATCTATGCGGGCCGTGTCATAAGACCATCCAGGGGTCAATACCAAATATCTCTGGATATACATACATATGCATAACATGATACATGCATAACAGATAATAGATGGCCAGATGATATAGGGAATGAAAAAAAATAGTGCATACATTCCTAAGTATATCATCATCTAATACATCATCTCTGTACAGCTACAAATACAGGAAAATGGGACATAACCACCCAATATCTAACAAAGGCCTATCAAAAGATATAGCGAGAATGAGGCACAACCACCCAATATCTAACAGAGGCCGACAGAATATACATCAGAAGAAGACAATGGTGTCGATGTCCACATCATCAATCCTGTCCACTTGATGTAACTCCTCCTGAGTCACTGGATCTCTATCCACAGGGATGTTAGGCCTATATAAAGGAGGATCTTCACCGGCAAAATCGAATGGGTCACCTGAGGGGCCAGCGCCTGAACTGGAAGGATCAAATGAAGCCGCCTCTGTCGGGTCTCTGCCCAAATGCCGAATAAATATATGTGCCTGGTCCAACTGCCGGGTCAAACTATCAATCTGGGTCATATGAGTCGGATCTCGGACACAAGCTATCCAATCCGTCATCATCAAGGATCCTGGAACCATATCTCCCATAAACTGTGTGGCGCGGGACTGAGCTCCAATAGTGTGAGGGGACAACCACCGATGGAACGTCTCCTGAGTACATGGACCCTCTGACAATGCAAAACCGTCAACCCCCAACAATGGGATATCAATGACGGGTGACTGCGATATAGGCCAATAACGCCTGGCAGGAGGCAAGATCGGTATACGAATCTCCCCTGTGGTGCTCCTAATAGCACGCTCTCCTAAATAGAGCTCCCAGCCTCCATCTGTGAAGAGAGGAACTCTTCTGGTGGAAATCACATACTCGACTCCAGTCGGGTATCCATCCTCAAAACCCATGGTCAGGTGTTCCCCGGAATAGGGAAGCCATGTGATGGTGTCGGCCGTCAGCAACTCCAGCTGCATACGGCAATGAGCAGCTACAGGGACCTCTGGTAGAATTGAATGATGCCATTGTCGTCCTCGTGGATAGGTGTCTAAACCTAACACACTCACAGGACGCAAGCATGGAAGCCTCTCATAGGCCCAAAACTGCCAACACAAAGGCAAACATCTGCTATCGGTTAACACTCTTAACCTATACATGGTAAATGATAAGAGAAATACTCACCAGTAGAAATGGGTAAAATCCTAGCCAAGCCTCGGTCAAACCCTATGAGCGCATACGCATGCCCCGGAGGAAATAGGCAAAGGTCCCAATCATACTCTCCAATACGGTTCACATCACGTGTAGCGCTGATCAAAGCAAAAGATACCGTGGAAGAGTTATCTGCTATGAAGCAGCCTCTAATGATCATCAGGAACAATCGCCGCAGAACGCGATCCCTGATTCTGACATCATCAGGCATAGGCTCACTCAATAGCCCGCTCATAGCATCTACGCTCAAAGGACCTGAACGGACAGTCCTGCCTTTGAGCGTCGCCGCCGGAACTCCTAACAAGGGCAGTAGGGGTAATATTTACCATGCAAGGCAGTGCTCCCCTCCAAACTCCATACCTGTGATAAATTGCCAATCCATAGGCGTCATCATCACCTCGCAATCTAGCAGATGGAGTGACTGAGTCTGATGAAACCATCGCTCAGAACACTGAGATAACCCCAGGGACAACGGCGGGAAAGGATGGAGAAAAATGCCCCAAATCCCCACTCATGCACTACTACTCTATAGTCAGGATGAAGCGCCTGATACATGGAGTGAATACTGAACCAGTTCCCTCGAGGCTGTGTAAAACCAGGAACCTGCATGAAATGCAGATCAACATCAAAACCCTTTAATCCTCATCAATAGGAAAGAAGGAAGATCAAAGTCTAACGCCATACCTCGTTAGCATGCAAATATATCGATGGATGTCTGCCCAAGTCACCCAGCAATTCTGGGTTCACCACCTGAATGCTCGGAAGCTCCCTACGAGGGACATGTGCAGCAGGAGCGGGATCCTCAATCGGAATATCGGCCTCCTCGTCCTCAACGTCGGGAACATCTACCTGGATAGGACGTATCACGGCCTCCACCAACCGACGAGGTTGTCTGACAGAACGGGGACGAGGTACTTCAGAAACCCTCCGCCGTACACCAGAAGTGATCCTATAGGAACTGCTTGACTGATCCGGATCCATAGTATCTAGACAACAAGTTTCCAAATCACCTCAGAAAGGGTGTGGTATTTCTTTACCTGGAGCTTTGCATTTTATGACTATATGCATGCATGCATTTACTTTAACATATATAGTAGAGTTAAAATGCATGACTACCAAGCTTACATTTGGAAAATTTTTGCCATAGTCCTCTCCGAAAATAAAACTATCCACATGCATACAGGCATGTCAAGGTGGCCATTCAGTAGCACACCTGCCCCAAAGTTATATACATAATATATGCATTAAAAATTAAAATCATCATGCATCAGGCCAACCTCAATATCAGGAGTATTGAGAAAAATAGCAGAAAAAGGTGCCAATTTGACTGTCTCAAAAGTTGAATTTTTTCACATCATTATGTTCAGCATGGTTTAATACTAAGATTTATTATGTTGAATATTTTTTATCTAGTCGTTTGTGTATACATAATGTTGCCTAATTTTTTTTATAGCACTTTAACACGCAAGTATACGCGTTCAATTGTAATATTCAGCAAGCAAGGATATCGTTCCCACGAGGAAATAGACAAATATTTATCAATTACTAATTTCAATGCAATTAATCCTATTTTAAACTACAAAATCTTGTTTGTGATTTAAAAATTAAACTTAACAAAACTAATAATTAAAATCGGAATTTCACAAGAATAATTGTAGATTTAACAGGTTAAGATCATAACTTCCCTGGTATTTCATTTAAACCAATTTACTTCCCATTTAAATCAATTAATTAATATGAATCATTATCCAAGAATGTTTTATAGAATTCACGCGTTTCTTCCAAAGACACGTGAACACATCCTCCTAAATCCGATCCTTAAGACACGGAATTACAAGGAACACCCCAGTTAATCAACTCACTATATTCCTATATGAATCAAGTTAATTAGGGGTTTATGCACAAATTCTTTCAATGGATACAAAAGACACATAGGTATATTCCTATCATACATGCTAATCATATTAACCCTAATCAGATTATATGAACAGATGTTATCATATCCAGATCTCAATCTATACTCCATCTTCCAATTTTATATAGATTATCACAGTAATTGTTGGCCAAACAATTAATCAATAAGCAAAAGATATAATAAACAATTCAATAAAAACCAACTTTCATTCAATGGGAAGATTTAATTTAAACTACATACCAAGTTCCGTTGCAATCTTAATGAAAATTTAGTTCATAATAATAATAAAAAAAAAACATCATCCAAATTAATAATCCAAAACATCTCAGATAATTACAAAAGATAAAACTAGAGAAGAGAAGAAGAAACTCTGAATTTGCTCCAATAATCTCTCTTTGATCTCCAGCCCTTGCAATTTTCCTTCGTGTTTTTCTTCGTTGTCCTCCCTGCAAATCTTGAAAAATTGAGTAATACGTCTTTTCTAAAGTCTTCTCCTATTTGTATTAGTCTCCCACCTCATTTAGATTCCTTTTCGGCTTCAAAAACCCCTTTGCAGTAGAAAATCCTCCTTTTTACCGCACATGAGCGCCTCGGCGCTCAACACAAGCCATTTCCAAGCGCCTAGGCACTTGGCCAGGAGCACGTAATTACAAAAATGCCACTCAATTTTAATGATATTTGACATTTTTCTTTTTCCAAATGACCAATTTGTCCCTCCAGCTCCAACCTATAAGAAATAAACACAAAACACATAAAAAGATACTAAAAAAAAATTTAAAGATAGTAATAATTAAGTTTAATAATATCGGATTCATAGGTATTAAACCTACTCATCAAATACCCCCAAACTTAACAAATTGCTTGTCCCCAAGCAACAAAACACAATGCAATAACTAAATATGCAATGCAAATGCAAATGCAGCTATCTACATGCCTAAAATTCTAGCAGCCAAACAGAACAAAATCTATTCATCAAGCCTCGGAGAAATCACAATAAACATGCTAGTACATCATACCAAGACAAATCAATAATTTCCTAGTCAATCATCAAATCGTATCCTGTTATTACTGATATAGTGTGTGTGTGCTCAACAACAATGCAAACTAATATAATGCTAAATACAACACATAATAGATCTCTTTAAAGGCATCATACAGTATAAACTCACAAAATTCACGAACAAGCTAGATCCAACTAAAGTCAAAAATCCATCAAATTCAAGAGTTCAATCTGGGATACTTATGCTTTACTTATCATTACGGGGGCTTTTTGCTCTTTTCCCGTTTTATTTTTCAATTTAAATTATGGATAGTGAGTACGTTTTACGCTCCATCTCACGCCTGTGTTTATGGGGAGTGTATTTCACGCTTCTTCTCGACCCACCACAGGACTCAATTTATTCAACTCAATATCTTTTTCTTTTCTTTTCTTTTTTATTTTTTTTATTTTTTTATTTAGCTTATGTACCCCAAATATTCCCCCAAACTTAAGTTGTTGTTTAAATTTAGTCATCTCCGCCTATTCATGTCTTTCATTCATTCAAACTAGTATTATCCTCAAGAAGTCCATTACGTATCAATTTAGACTCAATCAGTCAACATAGTTATTTTTACTGTGTTATCCTCATTATATCAGTTTCACACAGGTAAAGATTCAAATCATGACAAGAAATCTCATCAAAGTCTTAACAGTCAATACTATACTTGTCTACTCAATTCCAATCTCGTCATTGGCCAAAACAGACTTAAACTATCCAACAGCTGGAAACATGCAAAGACAAAATGAAAAAAAAAATTCGAACGAAAACTACATGAAAAACTACAAAATGAATACGTTATTACTAATGGATGGAGGGTTTCTTATCAGTAAGGGTTATTGATTCAAATTCACCTAGCTTGTTCTTTTTAGGTAGATTCTCTTTTACAAACTTCAAATAACTAGGCATTTTTCGAGTTGTATCTGTGAACGAATTTTTACTTTGAAGCTTTTCCAGAACAACTGGTTCTTCATCTCTCTTCCCATTCTCTTCACACCATGGCACCAACTTTAAGCTAACTTCCATGTCATATATAGCTTTATCGAAAAAATGGCTACCAATTGGGCACGAGATTACAAATCTAGTCGGATCCTTAAACTTTGGTGGAGAAGATATATGGGGCACTATCAAAATCGGTTCATCTATGTCGGAACTCAAGGCTAGATCTTTGGCTACCTTCTTTTCCTGCTCCCCACTTGTCTCCTCCCTTTCCACGTCATTTTCTTTTGGCACATCCGGTTCCAGATTTAGCAAGGGCAATCCATCAGTCTCGAGAACCATGTTGCTTGACACTTCACCTTGAGGGCGATTGATAATGGCATTGAAAAGTTGTCCCACCTGATTCTCAAGATTTTGAATCGACATCTCCTGACTATTCGTCTGCTCCTCAATCAAAACCATGAACTTGGAAATAAGTCCCTCCAAGTTTAAAATCCTTTCTTCTTCATGATTAGGAGCTTGAACTGGTAATTTAGGAGTGTTTGGCTTGGAGCAAAGGGTTGGGCCAGATTGTCATCGCTCCATGAAAACTTTAGTGGATTCCCCCAGTCATGATGATAATTACTGGAATATTCATAATTATTAGGGTAATCGTCAAAGTTGCCACTATATTGTACCGACTCGAAACTGATGGCACATTGATGACTCGGATGGTTTCCACCGCAATACTCACATATTACCGCTACACTTTGAATAAGTTGTGCTGATGAAGCGTTAATATTCCTTGAAAGTGTCCCAAATTGTGCTGACAATTCATCGAGTCCATAATTCTCTGCCTCCCTTGGCCGAGTCATTCTCGAATATGGCCAATGATAGTCATAGTTGTCCATGGTACCTGAAAAAGAATTAGACTAGAGAGAGAAATAAAATAAATTTAAATTAAGATTAATTTGATTGAAATTAGTAATGACAAAATATTAAACTAATTTCCCCGGCAACGGCACCAAAAACTTGTTGCCTAATTTTTTTTATAGCACTTTAACACGCAAGTATACGCGTTCAATTGTAATATTCAGCAAGCAAGGATATCGTTCCCACGAGGAAATAGACTAATATTTATCAATTACTAATTTCAATGCAATTAATCCTATTTTAAACTACAAAATATTGTTTGTGATTTAAAAATTAAACTTAACAAAACTTATAAAAATCAGAATTTCACAAGAATAATTGCAGATTTAACAGGTTAAGATTAAAACTTCCCTTGGTATTTCATTTAAACCAATTTATTTCCCATTTAAATCAATTAATTAATATAAATTATTATCCAAGAATGTTTTATAGAATTCACGAGTTTCTTCCAAAGACACGTGAACACATCCTCCTAAATCCGACCCTTAAGACACAGAATTACAAGGAACACCCCAGTTAATCAACTTACTATATTCCTATATGAATCAAGTTAATTAGGGGTTTACGCACAAATTCTTTCAATGGATAGAAAAGACACATAGGTATATTCCTATCCTACATGCTAATCATATTAACCCTAATCAGATTATATGAACAGATGTTATCATATCCAGATCTCAATCTATACTCCATCTTCCAATTTTATATAGATTATCACAGTAATTGTTGGCCAAACAATTAATCAATAAGCAAAAGATATAATAAACAATTCAATAAAAACCAACTTTCATTCAATGGGAAGATTTAATTTAAACTACATACCAAGTTCCGTTGCAATCTTAATGAAATTTAGTTCATAATAATAATAAAGAAAAACATCATCCAGATTAATAATCCTAACATCCCAGATAATTACAAAAGATAAAACTAGAGAAGAGAAATTGAAACTCTGAATTTGCTCCAATAATCTCTCTTTGATCTTCGGCCCTTGCAATTCTCCTTCGTGTTTTTCTTCGTTGTCCTCTCTGCAAATCTTGAAAAATTGAGTGATACGTCTTTTCTAAAGTCTTCTCCTATTTGTATTAGTCTCCCACCTCATTTAGATTCCTTTTCGGCTTCAAAAACCCACTTGGCAGTAGAAAATCCTCCTTTTTGCCGCACATGAGGCGCTCAACACAAGCCATTTCCAAGCGCCTAGGCGCTTGACCAGGACCACGTAATTACAAAAATGCCACTCAATTTTAATGATATTTGACATTTTTCTTTTTCCAAATGACCAATTTGTCCCTCCAGCTCCAACCTATAAGAAATAAACACAAAACACATAAAAAGATACTAAAAAAACAATTAAAGATAGTAATAATTAAGTTTAATAATATCGGATTCATAAGTATTAAACCTACTCATCACATAATCACTACTATGTGTTTAGATGCATCTCATGCGATAACTCAAGATCCAACGGACAGAAATGAGAGAAAATACAGGCATATGTTACCAGGATAGTGTAGAACACTCGTACGGTGACAGAATTTGCAGAAAGCAGCCCGAAATTAGCAGATCTGAAGATGGCTCACATATTTTCCTTCGCACAACAAGTTGAAAGTGACTTATGAGACCAACCTGCTGGAATTTATCATCCACGGTTGGCCGCAGGCCCATCTGCGGCTGCGACAGGTGCACTTGTGGCACTTCCATGCGGGTCCCATCACTCCGGCTTGGTCCAGTTCGAGTTGCAAAGGGGTTCTTACAAGCTGAAAAGACCAAACCCGGGATAAAAACGCTACGCGATTGAGTAGAATAGCCTGAAACCTTGGTTTTTCTGGATCCAACTGTGGCTTTCTTTTCATCCATTGGTATTCGACCGAACACAGGGTTTACTATACAGAGCGATGATTCAAGTCTTTACATACCACATTCGGCAATACCGTACAGAGGTCCGATGCCGTCAGCGTAAGGTTGTCACCCCAATCTTTTCACACAAGCTAATCCCCGACGGGGGTTACAACGTGAAATCCTCGGCAGGGGTTACAACGCATGCTCATCCGTTGACAGACAAATCAACGAAGGTCAAGCAGCCTTGGCATTGTTACATTCGATAGCGATTTAAACCTATCAGAGCTCTGGAGCTATTCGAGGTTTTCACACCCGACCGCTCAGATCCCCGCGCGGGGGTCACAACGCAATGTTCCGGTGATCTACACGACAGCAGAGGTCAAGCAGCCTTGACAGTATATCCTACAAGATTTTTTAGCCGTTGATGCACATGTTGGTGAAGTACACGTCAACGAAGGTCAGGCATCCCTGACAGCATTTGCTGTTGGCAGTAAAACCCAACAGAATCTTAACATATTCTGGCGATACTAACCAGGAGAGGTCAATGTCATCAAAGAGGATAGATGATGTAATATGTTATACACATCCTCAACCAGATCAAGCTTTATCCCCAGAGATCTCTTACACAAAAGAGGTACATCTGCAGGATCAAGTCATTATCCATGAAGTTGATGATAACTCCAACATCAACATCCTACCAGATTGGGATTACACATCAAATCTGGTCATCGTTGCCAACCCTCAGTTGAAGTAACAGGGAGCCAGCAATCATCCCCAGCGTGTTGGGCTACAATCCCGTACACATGCATCATTGCATTTGCATCATGTTGCTATCCATAGTATCATGTTTATCTTGTAAGTGTCTAGGATTCTTTATCCTACCCATGCATCGCCATGCATGAGTATGATAAAGAGGGGCATCTGTAGACACTCAAAATTTTCTGTACACCTGTCACTAACATTGCGAGAGAGCAGATTCGTCTTTTAAGAGGGAAACCTGAAAGACGATCCATATCCATGCCGGATACTACCGGAAGTTCAGCATCAACCCCGGATCGCAATCTGGGAGTAATAATCTAGGAGATAACCCTGAGGCATGCAAATACAATACCGGAACACACACCGAAGAAGACTGATTAATCTCGGAGATAACCCCAAGATATCCAGTCTCAGTCCCAACCATGGGAATAGCCACTAACCTTGGTGATAACCCTAAGGAATACAATTTCGGCGATAACCCCGGAAATGCTTGTTATAAATGCAACCAACTTCAATCTCGGCGCTCACAACGAGATCCACTGTACCAGCCCGGCGATAACATTGGGAAGATAGACACACCTCAAAGATGACAATGAGGACCTTCAACAAATTACAGCAGTCCAATCTCAGCGAAGCTGAGCAACGCCTGCTTTATCAGCCCAATCCGGCGATAACACCGGTGAGGGGCAACATCGTCATCTGATCGACACGATGTCACGCCACGTCGTCTCAACATAGCTACACAACAATGTCCCACAAGACTAACTAATCCCGAGTGACTATTGTGAGGGGTAACGGATGAAAGTTGAAGCTTGAAGACCGGAGGGCACCGTCCCATCTTCAATGACTTCGCACAAACTCTAATCCCATGCCATCGTATAACTCTCGACAACGGCAGTCTGAAATAGGTCCTGTATACCTCAAACGGATGCCCATATTGTACTTCTGAAAGTTCGAGTGGACATTACAGTGCCCAAGTGCACGTACTTCGAGATGACCCGAGCTGAAAAACCAGGGCCCACCCGGGTTGCCTCTGGTACACCTGCGGCTCAGCCGCAGGTACACCTGCGGCTCCACCCTCTATAAATAGAGGGCTTGGGGTGGCCATTTTGTAAGAGAAAACGGCGAGGAAGCCATGCCCAATTTGCTCTGCACTCATCCCAAACAGTGTACTTTTCCCCTTTAAACACATGTGAGCTCATATATAGCCCTTTTGTACCCACAAAAGTCTGTGTTTACTCACTCTAAAGATATAGAAGTCTTCTTTGGCAGCCCACTGTAAGCCTTCTCACACACTTTAGAGTTCTTTCTCTTCATCTTTGCACACACCCTTCCACACGTTGATAGTCGTGTTGCATATTTTGCCCGGACTTCGGTTCGTGATTTATTTTTAGTTTGTATATATATATATATATATATATATATATATATATATATATATATATATATATATATATAACTGTGTGTCGAACTTTGCTCGATGAGCCTAAACTTCGGTTTGTTGCGTTTACTTGCTTTACTATATATATATACTTATATATATGAACTGCGTGTCGAACTCTGTTCGATGAGCCTAGACTTATGTCTGGTGCGTTTAATGGCTTTCTTATATATATAATTATATACATGAACTGCTATCGAACTTTATATATATAATTATATACATGAACTGCTATCGAACTTTCTTATATATATATATATATATATATATATATATATATATATATATATATATATATATATATATATATTTACATTTCGTCCCACCTTGAATTTACTTCGTGGTGGTTGACCGTTTTTACAGCTTTCTGTACATTTCGTCCCACCTGGAGTTTACTTCGTGGTGGTTGATCATTTTTTACAGCTTTCTGTACATTTCGTCCCGCCTGGAGTTTCCTCCATGGCGGTTGATAGCTTTTACAGCTTTATTTACATTTTTGATCCCTCATGGAGGTATTTCGTGGTTGGTGATCATGTCTGTATATATATATTTACCGCTTTTATATATATATATATATATATATATATATATATATATATATATATATATCTGCTTACTGCATTTATATCAATTGCGGTATCATGTGAGCCTAGGAATCATGTGATCAAAGATTCGGTTCCCATTGGATCTAGATTCGGTTCCCATGATGGACATTTTCAGCTATAAGCAGCTTGTAAATTATATCTGTGATGTTTGGATTTCCTCAGATGGTTTTCATACCCATGAGGAATTCAGCACCTTTTTATAAATTATTTTCGTACGGATGCCTCGCATCTGTCTAATAAAATCAATCCAGCCGAATACGGAATAAAATAGGAGTGTAAAAGCTCTCAATTACATCAGGGTTTGAAAAAACCTCTTTTATAAAATATCACTGCCATATCTTGCTTAAAATTGAATTTTTACATAAAATTCAAACCCTGTGTATATAGGTGCGAACGAGGCCTCGCATTACTTCCAAATAACAGCACATTGACCCACATACACATTCAGATAACAGTTTCTTGAAAAGAGGCGGTCGCTGTGGTAACACGGATGTCGGGAGGTGCCTAACACCTTCCCTCCGCATAACCAAGTCCCCGGACCCTAATGAATCTCGGTTTCACCGACCCGTTTAGCAGTGTCACATCACTGGGTTAATATGCAAACCTTTTCTCGATTGTGTTGGTACAACCATTTAAAAAACCAATTGGCGACTCTTAACAGTCCATCGTCGACATTATACATGTCGGAACTTTTTCACTTATTTTTTCAAACAAATCTCACCTAAAATGAGAACACCAAAGAACAAGTAACAGAAAGGGACAATTAAAAATCCCGACGTCGACAGTCCGACAATAAAATTTCCCTTTTTATAAGGGTTGTTCATCTCAGTCTTCCATCATGAGTCTTTACCACAACAATATGGTTTGGATCGCTTTTAAAGAAATACGATGATTTCAACATATAATATCCATATTGATTTAGCCGAAATCAATGACTTAAATCTTTCAATAACAAAATTATTCATAATAAATAGAACGTTTCATACTTTACCAAATATTAGCCTCACCAAAATAATTAGCTGAGACATGGCTTATAAACAGTTTAAATAATAGAACGAATCAATTACAATATGTGTGAATAACAATAATCATTATGAATGTGAATAACCAACAATAATTATCCACTAACATGCTTGAAAGATAATAACTCGAGTTTGAGTTATAGAACTTTCCTGATCTGTTGACTACTGCTACGCAATTTAATTTAACTTCTTTTATAAGACCTATCATTAATAAAATTGATCTCTCAATTAGCATCACATATCTCACTTAGAATACCATTATTCCATAATAATTTATCTAACATGAAATCACATAATCAAACATTGGATACTACCATAAATCATTAGTAATATTATCGTCCTTTGATAATATTTCAATCACTAAACCATGTACATTTAAATTTAACACTTACTCTTTTATTTTAAAAGTTTTTATTTTTAATTCGGTAAATCGCGAATACTAATACAATAATCTAGATTATACAAACAGACCAATACAGCAACATGGATAGATCAATCCAGCAAGCTGGATTATCCTTTTCAGCATACTATATACCTAATTTATCATATTGAATGCCCAATCATACTATATTCTTAAAATACTTAAGTTCTCTTTATTATTTATTTTAAACTCTTATTTAATATTTAATAATATTTTATTCATTCACAAATATTATTAATTATTTAATAATATCTTACTCATCTCATAATATTATTAACCATTTAATAATATTTTAATCACTTGAATAATATTATTAATCATTTAATAATATATTAATTTAAATTTAATCTAAATATTAATAATTAAATTATAATATCTTATTCTAATATTATTAATCTTTTAATAATATTTTAATCATTTATTAAACTTATAAATAATTTATTTTAATTGTTTAATCTTTACTAATTCTTTTATTAAATAATCATACAAGGCCATAAACATAATATCTCATCACAAATAACCAAAACCCCTATTAAAAATCTGCATATAGCATATCTAAGGTTCTCAAGCCATAAAATCTTATTTTCCTAATTTTCAACATCGTATAATTAATTATTCTTATTTATTCATAACTCAAACACATCCATGAAAAATACCAAAACAGTTCTGAAAATTCTTATTTTTTGGAAAATATTAGTACATGATATTATAAGGAACATATAATGTTTCTGAAATTTTTGGATTTCATTTACTATATTTAAATAGTCCAAAACAGCCAAATCTTGCTACATTTATCTTAAATCGAAACATTGTTCAAAAATTCTAAAATTTACAGGTTATGTTCCTGACACACACACACACACACACACACACACACACACACACACACACACACACACACACACACACACACACACACATATATATATATATATATATATATATATATATATATATATATATATATATATATATATATATATATATATATATATATATACTGTCCGGATCTTAAGCTCACCCCTTATCTAACTCACCCGAGCTCACTCCCCTTTTAGCGACCCGACGATGGTTCGGTCATATAACCGTCGTCTATACTTTTAGCGACGCTATATGTTGTCCGTCGCTAAAAGTATAGACGACGGTTGTATGACCGAACCATCGCCGGGTTCGTCACTAAAGGGGAGTGAGCTCAAGTGAGTTAGATAAAGGGTGAGCTTAAGATCCGGACTCTCTCTCTCTCTCTATATATATATATATATATATATATATATATATATACACACACACACACACACACACACACACACACACGTCCAGTAACAATTTCATAAGTTTTGGAGTTACCCATAAAGAGTTATTAAGTGTACTTTTTAAAGTAGTCATTTACTATAAAATCCATAACTATCATTCTACACGGTCAAAAATTCTCATCATTTTACAGGAGTCAGTTAACCTCTCATATTATCTCTCCAAATTTTCCCATAATTTGTAAAGTAAAATAAATGGATGAAACAACCCCTAGTAGCTGCTGGACAGAAACTATTTTTCTCCATTTTTCCACTTTTCTTTATCCAGACTATTTTGACCAAAACAGCCACCATGGCTTGTAAACTCAATATTTTTGAGTCCTACCACTTGGGTTCACTAGTTAACTTATATATCTAGTACCCCCTCTTTGACGGATAGCAAAAAGAAATTATAGATCTAAAACGGTAGACAAGTAAAGTACATAAAAGTTAGGGTTTCTAACTTTAGAAAATCTAGTTTTCATTTATTTCTTTAGATCTAACTTTTAAACACTCAAATATATTAGATCCAAAATATAAAATACTTATTAACATATAGATCTAAGGTTTTAAACTTCAAGATCATAACTTTATATCATCAAAAATTAAACCAAACAAAAGGAAATAAACTATATTAAAGCTAAAAAAATGTATACCTTTGCTTGATTTTCTTTGTTCTTCTTCTTGCTAAGTTTGATTATGGGACTTGGAAACTTAGAAAAACTCTCCCCTCTTTTCTCTCTTTTGGCCTAAAATCCCCTAAATCTCTCTCTCTATTAGGTTTGGTTTTTGTTAGCAAAGTTTGTGAGATGAAATGAAAGAGAAAAGAGTAAGGTTTTATTTGAATAAAAAAAATGTATAGATATATTGTATATATCTATATACATTTCACCCAAACACTTGATCCTTCTCTCTGTCTCTCATTATTATAAGATTGCTTGCAAAATTGAGCATAAGTGTTAGTTAAATCCAAGGCTTGACATATAAGGGGAGTTGTTAGATTTGGTCACCAACTAAAGTGAAACAATTATTACATACACTCCCTCCTTTTCCCTCCTTACATGACCGGATTTTAGGCCCCTTTCCCATCCATTTTTGTTTTATTATTTTTTCAATATTTAACTTACTAAGTGTCCAAAATGTCCCTTACTTATAGGGCTAAATGTTTTGGCTTTAATTTAATTCTTTTAGGCTTTTAAATTAATTCTTTGGGACATGGAAATTAGGTTAGGTCCAACACTTTTAATTTTATCATACCCTAATTATTTAATTTGGGGTTCCATTCCCCCTATTCGTAATTCTAATAATTACTTATGTACATTAAATTTTTTTAACCCAATTAGACTTGCTTTAATTAAGTTATAAAATTAACTAATTGAGATATATAAAATAAATCTCTTAGGTTTATTATATATTTTAAATACTAACATTCTTCAATATTATAACCCTTAGGTTATTTAATTTCTATACTTAATGTACAATTAGGTTATGTAGCTTTTCTTTTTGATTCACTTAGTAAATAAATATTAATATTCATAATATATATACTTATTTAATCACCTACATAATTCACATATGTCATAACATATTTATCATTATTGATAAATCCTTAACATATTTAAATACTCCCATAATCATTCACTATAAATAATTCATATAAATAATCAATCACTTAAATATTATAAATCTTTTTAATTTACCATTCAAGGTTAATATTCAAGCTATGTTAAATTTTTAAAATAACTTATCTTACTCTTTCTTAATCAAATTAATTAATTATTCATCTTTGTTAACTTAAAATAAATAAATTAACTATATTGCTCAATTTATATCTACTAACACATATTCACTCATATGGTTCAAATACTTTCTAAAAAAAAGTTATTCGTAAAAATTTACATATATGTAAAATTCTCGGTCTTTACAAAAATAGTCATTTCTCCATTACTAGGAAACTTTCTAGCAATTTCTTTCATAGGGCACAAAAGTTATTAACAATTTTCTTTTGGGCAAAATAGTCATCTCCCCACTTCTAGGAATTTTCCTAACCATCATTACCAATTATCACACCCTAGTGGGGCCCACCATCCTTGACTTCTCCCAATTTAATATTTTTGGGTTCTATTAAATTATCATTTAAGGTATATTCTTAGCATATTCTCGAAATATTATTAATTCCTTAGCATATTCCTTAAGATATTTTCTTAAGTTTCAAATATTAGGTTTTCAACCCTAAGGTTTTCCTAAATCGCACAATTCTTCCTTAACTTTCGTAATTCACTTCCATACTTTATTAAGTTAGCAAAATGTCCATTTTGCCATTTCGTACAATATTGATTATGTTTTAACTCCCGAGCTATGTCTGTAACCCGATTTCATTTTATTTCTCTCTATATAGTAAATAAATATATACACATATTTATAATATATGTATCTAATAAATCACATACATATTATTCATAAGTCACAAAGTATCATGGATATTTAATTAATGCACGTGACCTAATATTCTTATATGATTAATTTAACTAATATATATGTACTAAATATATATGTACATATACATATACACATTCACTTTATCCTTATGATATCTATTCATTGAAATTTATTTCCTTAATAAATTTTTCACATATATCATTATAAAATATTCTTACATAATCGCTTTCATCGATTAATTCATTTAAATTTAAAGGTATACCTGATTCTTAATATGCCTTCAAGTACAAATATAAATCCATTCTAGGGTTTTGAATTTTCGTAACCCATATTTTCTCACATCTATTCTTTATCTTCTCATTTCTTACTCTTTAGACATTTATGTCATTCACATTTAATTTTCTTTACATTGCTTTCAAATTATCAAATCATACAGGTTCTTTTAAAATTTTTAATCAGTCTTTTATTTCCAATCTAGGTTTTATTCTTTAACCTTTTATTTAATCACTTAAGATTCTCTAAATTTTTGGGTTGTCACATTCACCCCTTCTTCTAAGAATTTCGTCTCCAAAATTACAGCCTACTAATCACTGCTCCTTTTATTCACCAAAATTGATAACCTTTATTTAATCACATCATATTCATTCTCAATTAACGAGTACATGTTATATCCTTCCATGAGGATCTCTTCTATTATCTCATTCTATAATGGCTACTCACTAGGAGTTTGCATCTTCTAATCATTTAGGAGTCTTCACAAATGTTCAATAATTGTGAAGCAGTATCAATAATCTAAAGAGTTTTATTCATGAAAACTTTTCATATGTTGAGGGGTTATATGGACCATGAAAACATAGTTTTAACGGTATTCACACCACAAAATGATAAATTACAATGTATGTTTACAATCACGAAGAAGGTAAACTACCGCTGCTAGTACTTAAGGTAATCAACCAATTGTACGCTTACGTCGTGCACAACATAACAATCTTGTTTAGCCACTATTTGCGCTACTAGATAAGATTATTTTATCCAATCGGCAAATCTCCCTTTTTCGGGGTTGTTCACCTCAAACTTAGTATAAGAGTCCATACCAAAATAATTTGGTTCGGGATAACTTTTCAAAGAGATACTTGAATTTTTATAAACATTTGTCTAGCTGAATCAAATATCTTAGACACATATTAATAATTCGAACATCAATCGAATTATTTATCTAGCCACTTTAATTGACATTGACTTTTCTTTAACTAGTTTAAAATTATGAAAATCATTTTATGACGTTATGATACGGCACTGTATTCACAGTCCGTTTGAGAATTCTGTCATTTTGTGACTTTGCCATACTACATCATACCATAGTGGGATGAAGATCTTTAGATAACATCCAACACTAGGTTAATCTACATTGATGACTCCATCGTTTTTATCATTTTTGCACCAGGTTCCATGATGCATTAATGATATATAAAATACATTTTGAGATAATTTAAATCATTTTTGTCTAGTCGAAAGAATTAACATAGACATATAAATAACAGAACTTTTAATACTTATTGGTTCAGTAATCTGACCTAATATTTTTCAAAAAATACTTTTATTAGTACGATGTCAATAAATTTTAAAATCTGGCATAGCTAGAAGATTTGGAATACTTATGCTTCCTCCATCAACTCCAATTTTTCTAATGATCCATTGCTTAATAATTATATCCATTTCTACCATCCTTAAAACTTACTATACTGAAAACCCTCAGTTCTTCTTCCATAACTTTTCTATACCATAGTATAGGTCATCAAACTTGCCACACATTATGAGTTCAAGAACTTGCCACAATAATATGAGTTTAGGAACTTTTCCTTTTAATATGTAGTCCAAGAACATATCAGGGACTATCCATACGCTTAGGGGTTCAAAAACATACCATACGATTATGAGTCACAAACTTACCATAAGTTTGAGTTTTAAGAACTCATACCTAATCTTAATATTCTCTAATTATCAAATATAAATATGGAAAAAGAATCACCTTCTCCTCATATGTATATCGATAATGCGATACCAACATTTCAATGATTATCAATGTGATAAAAGGGTTGTACAACTTAGCTATCATATGAGTCCTCAATCAAAATCCCACATGATCCTAGCTTCCTCTTTACTCGATACGAATTTTCTTTAATACGTATCTTTAGCATTTACCACTCTTTCCAAAGTTTACATAGTACAATTTCATAGTACATTCTTTTTATAACGTCAGGTTATATCTTCTTAATTGTCCAACAGATCATCTGTCACTCATAATTCAATTTGATCACGTTGAGATCTTATCTTATAATTGTGTTATATTACAATTCTTTCTTATCTTATGATCGTTTTTAGTCAGGTAACTCCAGATTCTTATCTTCTATAACTCTTCTAGATTCTTCTTTGAATCTTATTTATCTTCTTCTTTTCTTAATAATGAAATTCACAAATTCATCTCTTAGTACTTTAAACTCTATTTGAGTTTAGTCCTTATCCTCATTTCTTCGGTTATAGCCTAAGGTAACCCTACCTAAGGTTTATAACCTACATCTTTCATACTAACCTATAATGCCCCCAAATTCGGGTCCCTTTAACCTCAGACCTGGTGCGTTACGATACATTCTCTTCATACCTATTCTATAACTATTGCAGAATATTCATACATACATTGTTCATTTTCAAATAATTCTACATCATTTCTCAAGGTTTCTAACCTTAACTTACATACATACATTTGGAATCTAAAAAGGTTTACATAATTTATTCACATCAAATAATATAATAGTTAAATGGGCATAACAATCTTCTATTGAAATTTATCATCATCTCTGTCTTCCTTCAAACCTTCGTCTTCATCTGAAAATGTTATCATGATATAGCAAGAGTTGGCAACTACTTTGCCCAACAAGTTTAAATATAAAAAGGATATATCATGATTGAAAAGGAATAAGCTTTTAAGTTTTCAACAATGTATAATAATTGTGAAAGAACATGAATCAAATTTCAATAATTGAATAACTGAATCATTAATGATGAGTGGTCAACAATGACCATGAACAAATTTAACTGAACCTTATGGTAAGCAAGGTGATCAGCCTTTCATACCTGATGAACATATGAAACATGAACTAAGTGCGAATCAATAATCATAGATGTGGAACAATTATCAATAATTAATCTACTAGCATGCTTGAAACATAATAACTCGAGTTTGAGTTAGGAAACTTGCCTTGACCGTCGATTACCGCTAAGCAGGTTAATTTAATCTCTTATGAAAGACCTATAATTTATGAGATTGATCTTTAAATCAGTATAACATATCATGCCTCGTAATATTATTACTTCATTAATAATTTAGCTAATATTTAAGCCACATAACCAATAATTCATTATCTCATTATCATTAATATCACTCAATCATCATCTTAAAACTTTTGTTTAATATTATTAATCACTTAATTATATTTCATTCACTTATGAATAATTACTTCATAATATCTTAATCATTTAAAAATATTTTTAATTTTTTAATAATATTTTAATCATTTTCCACATCTTAATCATTTCCAAATTTTATTAATCATTTATTAATATTTTAATCACTTACTAATATTATTAATCATTTAATAATATTTTATTCACTTACAATCATTATTAACCCTTTAATAATAATCTTAATCATTTACAAATACTATTAATCTTAATCATCTAATATTATTAATCACTTTATTATATTTTAATCTTAATATTTGTAATCACTTAACAATATTTTAATTTAACTTTAATCAAATATTATTAATCATTTAATAATATTTTAATCTAAATATTATTAATTACTTAGTAATATTTTAATATAATATTATTAATCTTTTAATAATATTTTAATCATTCATTATACTTATAAACAATTTAATTAATTGTTTACCCTTTACTATAACATTTATTTAAATAACCTAAAATGTCATAAATATAACATTTTATTAAAAATAACCAAACTACCCTCTAAAAATCCGATTTCTTCATATCAAGGGTCTTTGGTCAGAAAAATTACGTTTTTACCCTTTTTATCACTATATTACTTATTATACACATTTATCCATAACTCAACTATTTACTTGAAAAATACCAAAACAGCTCTAAATATTTTCCTTTTCTGAGATTTGACATATTATAGTTTTCTTATGAACATATTTCTTGGAAATTTTAAAATTTATTTATTATTTTTAATTAATCCAAAACAGCAGGATATTACAACATTTTTAATAAATTGAAAGTTTGTCTAAAACTTCTGAAACTTTCAAAGGATGTTCTGGTTATGTATATGTACTTCTTGTAAAAAGTTCACAATTACGTAGTCCTTTATCGTAAAATCCATAACTTTCATCTTACGCATCCAAAAATCGCCATATTTGGACATGATGCAGTTAACTCATCATACTATCCTACAAATTTTTTTTAGAAGTTTTAAAGCACATAAAACTGACGAAAATACCCCTGGAAAAATAGGCCAAAAACCGCCCTTTTCAAGCTTTTCATTTTTGCTTAACAGATTTGACATAAACAGCTGCCAAGGCTCGAAAAATCATCATTTTTGAGTGTTACCACTTGGGTTTACTAGTTAACTTACATATCTAGTAGCCCTCTTTGACGGATCACAAAAAGGATGTCTAGATTTCAAATGGTAGATGATCAAAGTGGAGAAAGATTAGGGTTTTCTCAAACTTTTGAACATAGTTTTCTTTTCTTTCCTTTTGATCAACTTTTAAACACTCAAACAAGTAAGATCCATACATGAAACCCAAGAAAACATGTGGATCAAGGGTTTTGGACTTCAAGAACATAGGTCTTATATTTTGTAAAACCAACAAAATAATTAACCAAAGCTTAGATTTAGTGTTTATACCTTGTTTTATGCGCTACTTTTCTTGATCTTCCAAAATAGGAAAGGAACTTTGGGTTCATGATCTTCAAAATCCCTTCCTCTTCCTTAAGGGGCTGCCCACTCTCTCTCTTCTCTTTCTCTCTTTATTTATTTTGTTTTGATAGCTTTTAGGAAGTAAGAAATAAAAATGAAGTAAAAGTGTTTTACCAAATATGAAAAGGTATAAGTGTTTGGTAAATATGCATAGATATACCATGTATATCTATCTAAATCTCCCAACATAATCTAGCTTTCTCTCTCTCACTTATAATCTTAAGTTGCTTGTAAGTGTGGTGAAATAAGGTGGCCAAATAGGATGGTGACACACTGGTCACCAACTTTGGAAGAAAAAAAATAAAACACATGTGCTCTTATCCTCTCTTAGGACACATGAGCCATAAGCACTTTCTTTTGGCCAATATAGTCATTTCCTACATTTCCTATATTTAACTCAAGTATGGTTAGTTCCCAACCATAGTTATTCTACTACCACATATCCCATTATTTTGGTCTACTAAATTAAATCCTCATTGGGCTTTTTTTTTGTTGCTAAATTTAGACTGAAATAAATAAATGGGGGATTCCCAAACAGGATATGCCCTATGATGAAGACAACCCAAACATGGGAGACAACCCAAACAGCAAAGCAAAACATCATAGGATATGCCCTATGATGAAGACTATGAAACAACACTAAAAAGATTACAGGTAACAGAACAAAGCATAAAAAGTCAAGACGCCCGAAGTGGAGCAGCCTCGACTACCCTCCTGAAGAAGCCAAAATCCCATTTTTGAAGATCCATGCTCTTGAAACCCACACTACGAAGCACACTCTGCTACCGATCCCAGCCAAACCCAGGCACTCTACGACCGTGGACACTCTACGACCGAAGCACACGCTACGATTTTCAAGGCCGAAGTTCTCTCTACGAATAGCCATCACTCAGCGAATACCCAGCAAACGCAACTCTACGAAGACACTAGTTCAGGCCCACTAGCCGAAGCACACCCTACGACCGAACTAGCCGAGGCACACTCTACGACCGAACTAGCCGAGGCACACTCTACGACCAAACCCAGCCAACCGCAAGCACAACTCAACTCTACGAAGCCCCAGCCTAGGCCGACCCCTAGACCATGAGGACCAAGCCAAACCCCACTCCATAGTCACTTGTTCAGGCCCCTTCCATATCCCAGCAGCCACTGACAGCTACAGCACAAGAGATCTATAGCACCTTTTAAATTTAATTCTTTAAAATTTAACATTAGAGTATAGTCCACACTTAATCAAGTGAATAATATCCCGAATAAGAGACCGAGCAGGAATGGAGGTATGGGAGAAGATTCTAGCATTTCGTTCAGTCCAGATTCTATAGACCACAGAGGCAAACCCAAACTGGAGCAGACTAGAGTGAAAATTTGTGCTGGTTTTGCTAGAGATAAAGCTAGTAATAGAAGTCCAGCTTCGACTAAGACCTCTCCAACCACACTGCCTAAGAACTGCAACCAGAATTTGAAATGAAAAGGGGCAATCAAAGAACAAATGGTTGAAGGTTTCCCTGTCACGCAAGCAGAGCACACACAAAGGGTCTATATCAAGTCCAAATTGAGTTAATCTATCAATTGTCCGAAGCCCCTTATGAAAAGCAAGCCAGAGGATAAATGATTGCCGAGGTGGAACTGTCTTATGCCAAACCAAGTAGTGCCAGGGCAGGATAGGGCCAGTCAGACGTATAGAATTCCAAATAGTAGTAGCCTTAACCTGTGAAGCCATTGTGCCATCCCAGAGAAGGCCATCAGGTTTTGCTGAGTTACAGGGTCGAGAGAGGTCAAATGAATTTCGAAAATCAATGACATCCTAGTGATTCGAGGAAGGCAACACCCACCTAGAGTTTTCAATAATGCTATTCACAGTGGCGCAAGGACCAAGCCCGGAGTTTACAATCAGGGACGAATGAACAGAGTCTGTCAAAGGAGTACGATCGATCCAGGGGTCAAACCATAAGCTAGTATTTTCTCCATTACCAATAACATAACTGATGTGTCTCCGAGAAAGATCCCTACATTGGAGCACCTTCCTCCATATCCAAGAGCAGTCAGGAGGAATCGGAAATGCCCCGAACGATTTCATCTTTAGCACTGTAACATTGACCCACTTAGCCCAAAGAGAGGAAGAAGAAGGGTTGATTACTTGCCACAGCTGCAACAAAATAAGTGATTTATTCCAGTCCGCTATGTTTTTAATAGCAAGACCTCCCTTTGCAAAAGGAAGGCATATCTTTGTCCAGGAAACTTTCGATCCGAATTTGTTCATGGAAGGGTCCTTCCACAAGAATCGTGACATGGATGACTGAAGATCTTTCAATACCGCTGCTTGAAGAATGAAGTGAGCCGACCAATATGCTTGAGTGGCATGAATAACTGACTTTATAAGTTGCAGACGGCCGACATAAGAGAGGAATCTATTAGTCCAGGAGCTAATTTTGGCTTTAACCCTTTCAAGGAGCGGTCGGCAGGCCGCTAGGCTAAGCTTCGAGGTGATTAAGGGTACCCCCAAAAACTTTGCAGGAAACTCCCCCAAACGGAACTCCAAAAGACTAAGGATAAGATCAGATTAGGCCGGGGGAACATGGGATAAAAAGCACCTACTCTTTGAGGCATTGATGTGGAGACCCGAGCCCAATGAGAACTGGTCAAGACAATTCTTGATTACCTTGACAGAGTCAATATCAACATGGCAGAAGATAAGGATATCATCCGCAAAGCAAAGGTGAGTAATGGATAGAGGAGCAGTTCACCAATGGAATTTGAAAGCAGCCTGTTTTGAAGCCTAGGCGATCATAAGAGCAAAGACCTCCGTAACGATGACAAAAAGATAGGGGGAAAGAGGGTCACCTTGTCTAAGGCCTTTGGCCCCTCTGAAATAACCACATAAAGCCCCATTAACCTTAACCGAGAAACTGGATGTGGAAATGCAAGCCTTAATCCAGAATATAAATTTTGGGGGAAAATTAAAAAGCTTTAGAGCAGCCCACAAGAAGTCCCAAGAGTCAAAAGCTTTCCTGAGATCCAGTTTTAAAGCACACCTGGCCGGTCCAGAGGGTCTATGATAATTTCTAAAAAGTTCTTGAGCAAGGAGAATGTTGTCACCTATTCTCCGACCCGGGACAAACGCAGATTGAAAAGGAGAGATGATGGAAGGAAGAATTCCCTTAAGCCTAGACGCAATAATCTTCAAAATGCACTTATAAGTTGTATTGCAGCAGGATATAGGCCGATAGTCATTCATAGAGGAGGGGTTCTGGACTTTCGGCACAAGAGCTATGGCCGTGGCGTTGGTCCCCCTCAACAAGCACCCCTGACTGAAAAAAGAGCGAATAGCTGCAGTAAAAACCTCTCCAACAATGTCCCAAGCATGGAGGAAGAAATTTACATTAAACCCATCAGGGCCAGGGCTCTTGTTCTTTTTCATGTGCTTTAATGTAAGCAAAATCTCCGCATCCGACACATCACTATCTAGCAAATTAGCTTGTTGAGCGGACACAAGTTTTGCCCCTAAAGAGTCAGAAAGGGGAAAAGTATGGCTGGCAATAGAGGAAGACACTCCAAAGAGATTAGAGAAGTGATTTACTGCAACCCGTTGAACAGCCAAGTGCCCAGAACACAGTTCACCCACAGAATTCTCAATTGCTAAGATCTTATTAATGTTCCACCTTTGCTTTACTTGGTTATGGAAGTACCCCGTGTTCTTATCACCCTCCTTTAACCAAAGAATTCTAGATTTTTGCTTTGCAAATTTTTCTTCAAGGAGGAGAGCAGCCCAGAGAGAGTCGAATTGAGATCTCTGAAGGAGGAGGAGGAGAGATTGATTTCTTGGATCAAGATAGATAGCCTGCTGGGTAGCATGCAAATTATCCCTGGCCTGCTTAACATTTGAGAGCAAGTTACCATTACACTTATTAAGATCTTTCAGAGCTAACTTTACAGCATGGAGTTTCCCTGCCAGGATTTGAAGTGGGTCCCCCAAGCAAGGAGTGAGCCAAGCAGTCCTAACCACTTCGTGATAATTTTCCAGACCCATCATGAAATTAAAGAACTGGAAATGCTTGGGAATGTGGGGCAGAGAAATGCCTGACTGGACCACCACAGGGCAATGATCAGAGAGGTCACGAGGGCAGAAGAGGGCTTGAGCGTTTGGATAAGAATCTAACCATAGGTCATTTACTAAAGCTCGATCCAGTTTCTTGTAAGTCGGGTTTGCTAATTGAGAATCCCACCAAGTGAAAAGAGGACCAATAGTGCGTAGATCGATCAAGAGAAGGTCCTCTAGCAGGTCTTTAAAATCTTGCATACCATAGTCCCAGGTTCCAGCCCCTCCATCAATTTCAGTCAAGGATTTTACGACATTGAAATCCCCAATTAGGGTCCACGGTTCATCAATTAAGCTAGCAATTGATCTCAGATCATTCCAAAGAAATTTTCTTTCACTAGGAGTATTTAGTCCATAAACAACAGTAACAAAACCTTTAAAACCAAAAGTGACAGAAGAGAGAGAACAATGAATTAATTGTGCAGACTTTTTAATAACATTGACGGTCCAGATATTTGGGTCCCAACCAACCCAAATTCTTCCATTCACATGATGCTCATAATTAAAATGCCACTGCCAATCCCTACATATAGCATTTGAAATAGAATTGGCCTTAGGTGACTTGACCCTTGTTTCAACCAGGCCAACAAAAGAGATACTATGCTTACGAATGAGATCATGAACTCTAGTCTGCTTAGGAGACATATTTACACCTCTAATATTCATAGAGCAAAAATTTATCATAAACATGGGATTTAAAATTAAGCTGGGGACTTCTTACTCCCCCCCTCCTTTGATCTTTTTCTTTGAGACATGACCAGGATCAAGAGCGCCAGCCGCTTTGTGCTTAAGATCTCTGACCTCCTTTTCGTCTATCAATTTCAGTTTACCCACAAGGGGGTTAGGAGGAGGAGTAATATCAGTGTCGGAAAATTTGTCCAAAGGACTGGCGACCACAACAGAAAGAAGGGAGAACTTGTTTGAATCAAGTGGAACCACAAGGGCCAGATCAGCATGCTGGTGAGGTCCTTTAGTAACCAACGTCCAGCATTCAGGGGCTTTATTAGAGGATGATGAGGGTGGAGCTGTAGCAGATAATGGGGCAGCTGTTGCTAGGGGCGGCATTTCATTGGTAACTGAATGGGCAGCTTTAGGAACCCATTTGTAGTTAGCATGAGGACATTTCAGAAGAGAGTGCCCAAAAGATTTACAATGGGGGCATGACAACGGTTTATTCTGGTACTCCACTTCCACCAAGGTTACTTTTTCAAATTTAGTTTCCTCATCAAGGACAACGACTTCAAGACTAGAAGGCCATCCGGAGGTGGAGGAAATTTCAACACAGATCCTAGCAAAATTCATAGGCTCCAATTTTTCAGTGATCTTATCAACAAGAGAGGTTTACCTATCCCACTCGCAATATAGCTGGCCCGATAAGTAGGACAGGCACATTATGGAATTTCACCCAAACCGGGGCTTTAGAGCACAAGTCAGATTTAAAGTCCAGCCCCTCCTTCCTTGAGCTGAAGAAGCTTGTTTGAAACATACCAAGGTCCTAAGGCAAGGATGTTGTCACACTCCTCAAGGGAGGAGAATTTAAAGATGAAGAAACCCTTATCTTGCAAGAAAACCCTCTGTAGCCCCAGGCTGTCCCACAACTTACGAACACTACTTTCAACCAATTTAAACGGAAGCCTAGAGTGTATAAAGCTACCAACCAGGCAAGATTTCCAGAGGTTATTCCCATGATGAAGAACCTCAGAAGGAGCCTTAACAATGATGGGCTCGTTTTCCATAGAAGGGGGAGCAGGGGGAAAATAGTCCAGCACCAGGGAAGAGGCGGTGGGACCTTTAGACACAACAGAGCTCCAAGAAGGCTTGGCCGGAGCCGGCTCAGCCACAGACCCAGCAATAGTGGTATGCCCCGAGGCACCATCCAGAACCGGAGAGCTAGATAACTCACCCACTGCATCATGAAGTACACTGGGTTGAGTACCTATCGCAACTTGACTACTCACCTTAAGGGAACTATTAGCAAAAAGGTCATTTGCATTTACAGTACGAACAGATTTGCCTTTACAGACAAACTCATTTACATTATCCATAGAGAAGCCATTAGCTTTGATGAAATCCAGTAGCACGTTACATCTTTTTCGCTCATCAGCTGCGTCTATGTTCCCCTGTCTAGATAGCGCTTGAGCAGCTATAAAAATTTCCTTCATGGTGGTACCATGTTGTAGCCCTAGGCTTGCATCAACCATACTATTGGTTTCAGATGCATCCGAGCTGTCCGAGACTGAGGCAGTAATAAGCGGAACTGGCACAGATTCTGCCATAGCCTCATCATCGATGATGGGTGCAGAAGGATTAGAAATTCCAAATTCCGCAAAGAGATCCCGGGATACTGAACTAACAGAGTTACCAGCTGAGAGGTGACTGAAGTCAACCATGGCGGAGGAGGGCGAAGAAGGACGGGAGAAAGGAGGAAGAAGGAGGGGGAGGACCAAAAGAGTAAACGAAGAAATTAGGTAAGGACGGAAAAAATTGGTGAGGTTAGGCGGGAACCAGAAAAGGAAAAGAGAGGATAACGGAAGTGGATGGAAAAGAAACGGGAGGTTAGAGAGAAGGGAGAGAACTCAACAAAGAGAGAGAGTCTAACCCATCTTTGTTTGCGAACATTTTACTACTCATTGGGCTTTTCTAAGTTGTAGGAATCAAGACCAAGGGCAAAATGGTCTTTAAACATTACTAGGGATGGGTAAGATGGTCTTTAAGTTATACCAAGGAAATTTCCTCATAGGACATATTGGTCATAATCAATTTTTTAAGGACAAAATTGTCATCTAACTATAATTAGGAAATTTCCTTCAAGGATGCCATAGTCATTACCAAATTTCTCTTGGGGCAAAATAGTCACTTCCCCATTACTAGGAAACTTCTTAGAAATTTCCTTCTTAGGGCACAAAAGTTAATAAGAATTTTCTTTTAGGCAAAATAGTCATTTCCCCACTTCTAAGAAATTTTCTTAACCATCATTGTAAGACCCCAACTTTTATGAATAAAGATTTAATTTTCTCTAAATATTATTTTTGAATAATAAGGTGTGGATTTGATATAATGTTATATTTGAGGGTAATATTTACAAATTTTACAAAGTAAACAA
Source organism: Panax notoginseng (assembly GCA_016801055.1). NCBI lineage: Eukaryota > Viridiplantae > Streptophyta > Magnoliopsida > Apiales > Araliaceae > Panax > Panax notoginseng. Next base: position 104,782,130 of record CM029016.1, on the reverse strand, counting down.
GTTGTTCTAAAATATTTGTTTGGTCGGGGAATATTTGTTTTATCAGGAAATATTCGTACGACGGCACAATCATTGGTGGACCCCATAACGAAATTACTGTTGAAGTTAGAAAACGATAGAAATATCTTTTTATAAAAATAATGGCGAAAGTTTTACCGTTAACTGTTGAATTACCCGGTGATAAATGTACAGTAATACGCCTGGTTGCATAGTAGCACACGGTATTGTACAATATCTTTGATTATTGATGCTTACGTGAGAAGTCACTCAGTTATACTCAATTATTACTACAGTAATTGTTGCATAGTATCTCACATTATTGATTCAATTATTGTCACTGTTGTTAGTTCCCAGTAGGCACAAATAGATCTAGAAGGGGGGGTGGGTGGGTGGGTTGAATAGATCCTTTTAATTTCAAATACTTTTCTCGTTTATTTTGTATTGCTAATGATTTATCATATGACAAACATAAGAATCTTTTCAAGCACAACGAAATAATTAAAAGATCCCCTTCATTGATATATTCATAATCATACACACATTGTTCTTAGAGTTAGTTAAGTGGTAAGCAGTTAAAACATACATAGCAGTTATAGCAGTTAAGTACATAATGTAAATAACATAAAGTAAAAGACACAAGGGATTTTAAGTGGTTCAGAGACTCAAGCTCCTAATCCACTCTTCTTCTTTCAACTAGCAGGATTTCCATTAAGGAAGGGCAGCACTCTAAATCACTAAGATTCCTTCAAGGCCAGCAGACTTGGAACTTCAGTTCACTAAAAACTCTTCAAGGCCAGCAGCCTTGGAACTTCTGTAGTTCCCTAGGAACTCTTTAAGCCCAGCAGACTTGAAACTTCATTTAGTCCCTTCGGACAAGGACCCCTCAGGCCCTGGCTTCTTGTTGTTGTAGTTGTTGTTGTTGTTGGTGGTGCTGAGCTGCTAAGATGTCTTTAAGCTTGAACATCTTTTGTAGTTAGCAGCTTGGCGTGGTCCTCTTTGCATTATGCTTCGAGTCTAGACCACATCTTTTTTGGTGTAGCTGATCTTCACTCTCTTCTGCTCATCTTCATCTGATGTCAGCTGTGCACCATCACCATCTGGATTTGCTAAGTCTTTGAGCTTTTGGTAGACTTCGTCTAGCACTTAGCAATCCCTGAACTATTCTTCAATGTTTTGTAGACATGATTATGCATATGTTCTTTTTCAGCTTTTGGTTCATGGTAATCTGTTGTAGAGTGACTCTCTTGATCTTCTTTGTACTCTGCCACTTTTTTGAATACTATCTTCTTGGCCTTCTCGGCACTCAGCTTAGCTGCCATCTTCAGTGGCATTCTCATCTTTGTTGAGTGAAGCTTTAGTCTGCTCAAGTCCTTCTTCAAGGCTACTTCACTTCCACCTTCGTAGTCTCACTGTCACTGAGACTTGTTCTTGTTAAGCTCTAGTGGAACTCGTAGAGTCAACAGTAGCATTCCAATAACTCAACAATTCTGTAACTCAGCAATCATCAGCAACTTTTAATCTTTAAAGCTCTTGTTGATTTATACTCCTTCACAACCTTCACATTGTAATGTAGCCGTTGGGAGCTTTTTGAATTGCTTCGCAGATCTCGAGTTATTTGGTGTAAACTGCAGATGTGACATGACATCCCCTTTATGACTTTTCTGACACTACAGTCTACTATTTTACCTACCCCGTCAAAGATGTCACTTTGATGTCTTGGGAAGGTAGTCGACTTTATTTCCTCCTTCTGATTTCTCGATCAGAGATTGTCCTTTCGCATCGATGCTCTCAATACGCACTGTTCGAATATCAATCTTCAGATTGAACCGTTGCCAATGCCTCGCTACGATTCTGATGCACATGTTCTTGGACCTGATCGTAGTGTTTTGTTGAATTTTGCTCATTCACAGGTAGAGACAACACTACGATCTTGAAGAGTGTTTTATTGGAACTTCAATGTAGAACACCTCTTCCTTCTCTTATGCAGTTCTTCAATACTTCTGTTTGCCTCGACGACTACTCCTTGTTCTGGCCCCTTCTGAATAGCAAGACACTTCAGATTTATGGCATGCCCAGCTCGCTTTCTCCTTATGATCTCCCGTTCACTTATCATCAATGGACTGACCCAATGCTTAATCACTTTAGCCTTGTTCTTCATAGGCTGGCCAGTATCTTTGTACACTCCATTAGTTCCTTCTTTGTTTGGCAAACACTACGATCCTGGTTGCTTCCAAGATTGTTGTCTACTATTTTCTTGACAACAACTGCACTAGCTGACTTTCCTTAGTCAGTTACTTTGATTGAATTCTTCTTCTGATCAACTTGTGGAAGACTTCAACTTGAATGGCTTCACAACTCAATCTAAATGCTGATTGGGTTGGTGCTCAGATCTTCTGTTAGCTTGCATGTCATTCGTTGAGTGCTCTCTTGTTTCCTTCAGGTTGGATGTAACTTTGCAGCTTAGACTAGAGGCTTCACACTTTGGATATTATGGGAGTGCTCATTTATTGAGAATCATGTTTGCTTTACGATTCTGTCTTGGCGTTATGAGTACATCTGTTGAGGCCTTAGTTCTGCACTCTACGATTCAGCTTCGGCTGTGCAGGCACTACGACTCCGAGATTAGATGTGACACCCCCAAAATAGGTATACATCACCCATTCTTAGTCGCCAAATACATGGTACAGAATACAAATACAAACTTAAATATACAACATGAGCTGTGAGTTTCAATACAAATATTGTCGTCTAGACAGTATTAAAACTCAAAATAAGTCCTCAATACATTTATTATCACACTATTTCATAGAATAGTGAGGACTACTAATGCTATCATCTGGACCGTCACTCCGTTCCCCGACTAGTCCCTGCTACGTTCTCATTTCCTGAAGAGAACAATGAAAGCAAAAGGGTGAGCTCAACTAGCCCAGTAAGAAATATTATGACTAAGATAATGCAGAATAATTTATCGTTAGCCTTCAACAGTGTTAAACTGATAAAATATAACATACATCAAGTTTAACTGCAGCGGAACAAGCAATCCATTAGAAGAGTCAAGTAGAGAATAATATCTACTATCTTCTATGATTTAAAAGGTTTTTCATCACTTTTATCGCTGAGACTCGGCTTAATAAATAATCCACATTATCCCTGCACTACGGCCAAGGATATTCATTAGTATCACGACCACAAATTATCCATGCACTACGGGCCAAGAATATTCATGTATTCATCAATGGTCATAATCATGTCAACAACTGTCCATCAATGCACTACGGGCCAATGAGGACTTTTTCCACATCATTTGTAACATTACGGTCATGATTATACCGAATAATCCCTGGTCATAATCATACCAAGTCCATATATGCACTACAGGCCACAGATGACTTTCAACATAATATAAACATGAAGATGATGACAATGATATAATAAATTCAATAAAATAAGTTCAAGAATAAATTTTTAAATATTTATACTTTAATTTATCCAGAAATCAATAACGTCCAAATTGTCAACATGATACTTCTTTGTGGAGTAAAATTCAAAAATAATATTGTACCAAAAATAATTTGGACCGAAAACGAATTAATTTTTATCATGAATAGTACCCCGGGTGAATAGTACTTGAGTGAATAGTATCATGTAAATAGTACTTCAGGAATAGTAATCCCGTGAATAGTACTCCGGTATGAAAAAGTTAAAACTTATCAAGAATGCTCAGAATAATATTTTCATGAAAAGTTACTGGATGAAGCGCAAATATCAAGAATATTCTACTAATTTCATGGAGTATAGAAGCCAAAATTTTAACAAACGAGTATAGAATTCGAAATTTGAAACGAAATAATATTACTTACATACTACAAAGTATGGAAGAAAATATTATTTCAAGCGAATATTGAACAAAAATAACGTCTCTTACGAATACGAAAGAAATAATACCCCTTACCTTAGTAGGAGATTGGATACTGCAATAGTGTAGTAACAGAATACTCTTCTTCTTTCTCTCTTATTCTCTCTATACTTTCTCTCTCTATAGCTTGAATGAATTGGTGAAAAATAATAAAGAAATGAGCTTCTATTTATAGGCTTGGCAGAGTAAGGGTAAAATAGTCTTTTAGCCATAATTTATGACATCATTGCTGACATCATCGATCATATTATATCACTGCTTACCTCATCGTTTGATGACATCATCGCTTACATCATCGTCTGATGACATCATCGCTTACATCATCGTCCGATGACATCATCGCTTACATCATAGGAAGTCAAATTCAATTTGTTCTCTTCCACCTCCTTTTACTTTTATTCCATGAATTTACTATAATAATGTTACCATTCAAATTATAAAAAACGTACTATTATATAATCACATCATACTACTATAATGTAATATTATAATAATATATTTGAATAAATTATTTTATCAGAAAAGATAAAATACCAACTTTCAATAAATGTCACATGCTAAAAATTCCTCAGTTTAACTTCACATTGAATAAATATTTTCTTATCATATAAATCAATAAATAATTATTCACAAATAATATTACAGAATCACAATAATGACAACCAGACCGTTCCCAGGAAAGTGGGGGATTTCTGATAAGGATTTCTTCTTACTGGCGCGCAATTAGGTGACCAAACTTCTCCTTGACAGAACTTTCTAGACATTGCCAATAATGCTACCTAATATTATTATTCAAATAATATGAATTATTGATCTGATAATGGAAAATATTGTGCAGTGACAATTATTAAAACAACAATAATATAAAATATCAACGTAACAATTATTGAACCAATAAAATAAAATATTGAACAGTAATTACTGTAATAATTATTGAGTAGTGCCTCCTTACGTAAGAATCAATAATTCAAAAATACTATGCAATACTGTGTGCTACTGTGCAACAACGCGTATTACTGTATTTTAACCACCAGGTATTCTAACAGTTAACGGTAAAACATTCGCCGTTATTTTTTAAAAAGATATTCTTTTCATTTTCTCAATCCAACAACAATTCCATTGTGGGGTCCACCAATGATCGTGCCGTCGTACTAATATTTTCTGTTAAAATGAATATTCCTCGACCAATCGAATATTATATATCAACTTACGTACTTTGCAAAATTTATAAATACTACCCACAACTATAATATTATATCAAATTCACTCCATAATATTCAAAAATAATATTTATAGAAAATTCATCGTTATTCATAACAGTTGGGGTCTTACATCAGATCTTGACACTCTACGATTTCTGTCTTTATGCTTGTTATCTTCATCTGATCTTGCTCGACTACGATCTCTGCCTCTGATATGATAAGTAGACTCTACGACTCCGAGTGTAGTCTACGATTCTTGACTTGGCTTTGGCAGATGCTCGGTCGGCTCGTAGATAGGTTGTCTCTACGATTCTGAACATGACTTCCTCAGCAGACTACGGCTCCAAGGAAGTTCTTCACGACACATTACGATCCTTCTTCGTCTCTCCTACCAGTTGGCAAACTCCGAGATCTACTATCTTACAGACTATGATTTCGCCTTGATAGCTCTCGAGTTTTCCTTGACTCTCCTAGCAGACTATGATTTCTAGTGTAGTGCTCGATGATCAGACAAGCCTATCTATTACATTATAAGATCAACCTAACAAGCTTGATCTTTCTATATTTATAGTCCTTGTACATCATTTCTTTTTAAGGACTTTACAAAGCTGTTTTGCTTATGTAAGATCAACCTAGCATATTTGATCAATTCATTCTAAGTCCTTATACATATGTTCCTATTATCTATCAAAGGGCTTTACAGCTTTTCTTAATGTAAGCATACTTGCATATTCATTCATATATATCATAATCAAATCATATGTAATAGCAATAACATTCACATTCTTATCCCTGGCAAACTCCCCCTATTTGATTATGACAAAAATAATTAGTGCATGTGCATGATATGAATGAATCTTATATATAGTGAGCAGCTGTATTTCTAAAACAGATAATCATGAATGTCATTGATAATAATATGGAATTTAATAAACTGTGACACTTTACATCCTGGATCCATAACATACCTAACTAGTTAGAGATATACCTTTTTGGCTCCTTATATGTTTCAAGGATGTCTTTTGATCAGCTACTTATCTGCTTGATCTTTTTTCTCCTGCTCCCCCTAGGATGGTGACTTCATTTTTTTTCTCTGCTCTCCCTCAGATTCATGCTCTTCTTCTTTTTCTGGCTCCCCCTCAAACTCTGTATTCATAGGATCATCATCCTTTGGCTCCCCCTCAGATGATGATTCTGCTTTTGCTGCTGCTATCTCCTTCTTTTCTTTTTTCTTGGCCTTCTTATTTTCTTTTCTTCTGCTCTCCTTGCTCTTCCTTGAATGTTTCTTTCTATGCCTCTTTTTCTCCCCCTTTTTTTGTCATTAATCACTTGTGAAAGCTGCTCCATGTTGGACATTAGTTGCTCCATCAGGTAAGATAAGTTACCAACCTCAATCTCAAGTTCTTGTTGGCTCAGCTCAATTTACAAGGAGGGAAACTAATTCAGATTGTCAATCTTGTCAAAGAGGGATAGGATTTGCTCTTCATTAGCCTTCTGTGCTGGTCGAGCTTCTGCCTTCTGCTCATTTATAGCCTTCAGATAGATTTGATCTCTCTATTTGATTTTGAGAGATATATCAGATATAGTGGCTTGAAGTCTGATTTGAGCTGCATTGTCTCTAGCTTCTGTCGACATCTTTGACTCTTCACTAATGAGAGATAGCTTCTCAATTAGCTCATCAGAATTCTTTAGTAACTCCTGTTCCGTAAGAGTTTGATTATGTGGTTGGGGCTTCTTGTTGAGCACCAGATTGAACTCTACGATTTTCATTCTTGGACAGATTTTCGAAAGCAGCGAGAATTTGAAAAATTGTTGAGTGCCAATCGTTGTTGGAGGATGAAGGAATGTCAGACAACTATGCTTGGGCAGAGGGAAGCTTCTCGGACTGAACTTGATCATCTTCAGTGGTAGGGTGAAAGGACTCTATGATCATATCCTTGGCCATGATCCTTCTTCCATCAGAATCCACTCTACGATCATAAGGAATGTAGTGATTTCCAGCATTTTGGTAGACTTTGTAGTGAGGTTGGTCTTTGATCATATTGCTTACAAATTTCTTCACCCTTGGGAAGTTCTGTGACACCAGCTCTGTGCTTGAAAACTGAGAGTAGCATCAGCTGAAGTATCTTCCCTCTTTTTCATTATATGCCTTTAACCAAGGCATCCATGGGAAGACCCATCTCATCAAAAGATCATCAGGATTGTAGAGGATAGTGGTGCAAGTCTAATTCCATGTTGTTCCAATTTTTGAACTCATCATCTGTAGTCATCCTTACGACCTTGAGTTATTCATTGTCATATCTTACCCGTCTTTCTGCTAGTACTTCTGGTGGTTCATTAAAAACTTCCACCACTATTCTTCTACTGATTCTTGCTGGAGAGAGGACAAGATAGTCTGCTGGTTCCTTTGATTCTTGATTTGCAGAATTAGAATCTTTCTCCATTTCTTCACCTTCTGAGCTTGAATCATGCTGACTTTTTCCATCAGATTCATCAGTGAATTCTTCTTGCTTATTTTCATCACTAGTACCTTCTTCAACATCTTCTTCCTTGGATTCAGATTCAACATCACTCACTTTAATGATTGAAGTAGAATGTTCACCTTGCTTCTTTGGGATAGATCTAGCAAGTAGTTTGTTGCTCTTTCTTCTCCTTGGAGGTTCGACTTTAGGAGAGTCAGACTTTTCTTCCTCTTCAGAATCTGAAGCCCTTGAATCATCAGACAAGCTTCCTTGAAGTTCAGCATTAGTAGGGGCCGATCCTTCTTCTTCGGACTCAACATCTTTGGAAACATCATGTGAACTTGTTGAGGCATTTGCAGTAGGAGATGTAGTTGTGTTAACTTGCATCCTTTCTTCATCATCAAAGTGGATGCTCTGAGAGTTAGCCATAGAGCTAGCATATTCTTTCTTCTTCATCGTCAGATTTTGCTATTTCTTTCATGGATCCAGCTTCACCTTCATTGCTGAATTTGTTCTTTGAGAGTTCAATCTTAAGACTTTCAGTTCCCTTCTCATCTTCTGACTCTACGCTCTCACCCTTGGAAGATAGACTTTCTTGGGGAACTGGGATTGACTTCTTTATCACCTTTGCTCTCTTTTTGGATGGCCCTTGGAGTAATTTGTCACTTCTTCTCTTTGGGGTTTCTGCAGTCGAGACCTTTTCTTCTCCTGCTTCCTTGTTGTAAATGGAGAGATTTCTTGGTGGAACCTCTGTTTTCTTCATACCCTTGGACTTCTTCTTTGCTGGTGTGACTGCTACTGGTATAGAGAATCATTAGATTGAGAGCTTTCCACCTCCTTCGCCTTTCTCTTCTTTGCAGAGACCTTGTTGCTGCTCCCAGTTATTATTAGCCTCCTATTTTCCTTGGGATTTTTCTTCTAGTTTACAAACAGCTGTGGAGACATCACTTTGCGAACGTTCAGTGGTTCTCCCTCATCATCCTTTATCTTGCTTCCCAAATTCTTCTTTAGCCCTATGGTCAAGAGTCTTCCATGAAAAACCTTTGTAAAGGATTTGTCTGTAGACTTCTTCATTTCAGCCTTTTCCAGCCATTTAGAAATTTGATCTAGCAAGACAACTCCAAAGTTTATTCGCTTCTTTAGAACTATTGCAGACATAATCTTTAGTTGTTGATTAATCAAATTGTTATGAGCAGTATCCTTGCATAGTATATGTTTGCCCACTATCTCAGCAAGGAACTCGAATTCTTCAAGAAACTCATTTTTCTTCATGTCCTTCAGACTAAGGTTTCTCTTGTATACCATAATCTTCTTTGCTTGATCAGTGTCGATCTGATCAAGGCTTTTCAGTCCTAGGTCAGGAAGGCCTAACATTGATTGATGTCAGACGATTTCAGCTTTAGAATCTGACCTTTGACCTTGGTAGAAAAGGTTTCGGAATTTATGGAGGCGTTTGAGTAAAACTCTTTAACTAGTTGAGCATATATTCGAGTGTTCGCCTCAAGACATTCTGAGAATCCAGCCTTCTTCACCAATTCAAGAATATCTCTAAACTTCTTTTCGGATTTCTCAAACGTCTTGGTTCCGAGCTGAATGCCAGTGATTACTCTCCAATATGCCATTTAAAGAGTTCGAAGAATATGGGTATTTGATTTAGGAAGTTTTATAAGAGATAGTTGAATGTGATTTGGGCAAGGCTCTGGAGGGTTAATTGATTTAGGCTGTGAAGAGGATTATAGGATTTGAAAAAGTGAGGGAGAGAGGTTCGACAACCTTTAATAACTATTTGCATATTTGAATTTGTCTTTATGGCTATTCCTTCTAACTCTACATAAGCTGTGATGTGTCAACCACCCATTGGTTGCACGATGCCCAGTAATAAACTTTAACTCCCCATAAACTTTTCAGTTTGATATTACTTTTAAGAAAATAAGCATTACTAACGTGGATTGACCGTTGACCCTTTTGGTTCGTAGAGTAGCTCAGTGAGGTAGCTATGAACTCTATGTTTTCCTTTGATGACTCAACGATCTTCTTCTAAGAGATGCTGCAGTAGATGGTTTGACACTATTCCTCATCTTAAAACTGCATAGCTTAACCACTGATGTACTTTATAAAGGTTTAGGCACTCTACTTTTAAGATGAGTCTACAGGCCATCTTTCCAATCAGTATTTGAACTTGTCTCCTCATGATCTGAATAGTTGAGTATTTGTTTAGTTCTTCAGAGCTCCTTATGAGCTAGTGTATCCTCTGGGAAGTTTGTGATCGTCAAGTCTACTTCTTTAATCATTGAGGTTGAACTACGATCGTTGAGTTCTCTTCTACGATCGTTGATTGTCTTGGTCCTTGAGATGAACTTTACTAAGCATTCCTTCTGGGTTAAGGTAGCTCAGGAAGGGCCAACCTCTTAGAGTGAACTAAGGGTCAGGTTTGTCCCTGAGGCACTTTCCAGATGGAAAACTTTAGAAGTGGTTAGCACTGATATCTCTTTTGACATTTTCTGCTGGGGAGATTATCAACCAATTCTAGAAATTTGCAATTGGTTGTAATCGTGGTGTCTTCCTGCTCACACTGTAATCAGATTGTTGATCGTCGGCGCTTCATGATTTTGAGTTAGGTGACTGACAGGGTTATCAGTAGTACATTTTGAGACATTCCTACTGACTATGGATTTTTATTTGGTTCATCAGCCACAAAGTTTTGGGACTCTGTAACTGGTATATTGCTTCATAGTATGTTTTTTATATTTTTAGCGATGTTGTTTTTTAGCAAATCACTGCTCCCCCATAGTTGATACTGTCTTCTTAGTAAGGTGTGATTTCCTTTTCTTCATGTGCATTAGAAGGCAACCTTGCATATCTCCTTCTGACTGGAATCATAACTATTAATTAAATCTCCTTATATCATAGACATGGATATCTTCAGGATTGAACACTTTGCGATCATTTGACAGCACTACAAACGTTGTCTTCCTTGTCAGTTTGTACTCATGGAGTTCTACTTTAGTAATGAGTTCCTCATGATTAATGCTCGATGATCCTCTGATGTGAACTTCCTTGAGGATTCTTCTCATATGATATGCTTTGCATGATTGAGCATATAAGACCCTTTTTATCATAGGGTGAATGGTCTTCTTCCATATAGAGATCAGTAGCCATGTGAGCTTCATTCATGTTAGCTCAGCAGGTCTTCAAGGATAGGCTTTGACATATAGGAATTTTATCAGAATCATTTCTGAATAGTTTTAAGCCTTCTGCTGGTTGAATCTTCTTGACTGAAGTCTTCTGCTTCAACATTCCTTAGTGTGGTTAGATAGACCAAGTCCCTACAGGTTAGATACATTTCTATTTTTGGTACCCATAGTTAAATGGGTCCTGTCAGGTTAATTTTCAAAATCTCTGTTCCTCATATGTTTGGATTTTCATCATATTGTTCACTAATAATAATATTTGTGCATACATCCAATAGATATTACATTTTAAGATGCATGATGATGAATGTGTGTAAGATTAACCATTTAAATAAGACACTCTTTTTCTTTGATGGTTTCATCATTTGCTTGGTTATGTTCACATAGTTTAAAAGTTCACAGAGTGAGAATCAACACTATCACTTATTTGTATATGGTTGATTCATGGAGGTGATCAGTTTTTACGAATCTTCAAGATACTCTTGTAGAACTGATCATACTCTATGTATTATCAAAAACTTAGAACATAGGTTTGTACATACATACTAACCCAACAACAATGATTTCTCCACTTAAGATTAATTAAATCATGATATGCTTATGACCTATTTCAGACTTCTTTCAAAATGTAATCCTCAGCCTAAAACTTGGATCGGAGAGAAAGTTTGTAAGCATTTGAGTTTCCAACCACAGTGTACTTTCTCTCTTCACCTTTTTAGGTAGAGTATGATTTCTTGAAAGAATACTGTTATAGTTCATAAGGAGGTGCGACATGATGTGCACATTTATATTAGTGAGGAACCGTACCTTTCTAATGTCAATTTCTTAACAGTCATTTAACTTAGATATACTGAGGTTAGGCATTGATGTGCATAGTTTTTCATTTGCTCCTGATCCTTCAATCAATCAGTCGTGGTCTTGAAGATGTAAGTTAAGAGAATATTGGTATTTTTATTTCTTTGTCATCCTTGAGTCCACAAGGTTTACATCCCGCTGCTAGTTGGCCAAATACATATTTGAGAAGTTCTTCTTTCTTCTCTAGATAAGCACTTCTTAGCATGTATGGCCTTTTCATCTTTCAGGCTGGTGGATGCTTGACTCTTTGCTGTTGGTAAGCTTCCTTGTCTTGTCTTCAGACTACAAGATTGACTGTGGGCAAGGATTAGTCTTGTTGTTATGGCATTTAAGAACATGGACCAATCTGAGCAGCTTCAGGTGTATATACACATGTACCTGTACACAAAACTTTCAACATGTGAGCTCATCTGCACTTACTACTAAACTAAGTTTAGAATAATGTTTGTGCCTAGGATCAGACTCAAAGCGATTAGCTTTTGAATATAGCAAGAGAACCTGCTCTGATACCAATTGTTAGTTCCCAATAGGCACACAATAGATCTAGAAGGGGGGGTTGAATAGATCCTTTTAATTTCAAATACTTTTCTCATTTATTTTGTATTGCTAATGACTTAGCATGTTACAAACATAAGAATCTTTTCAAGCACAACGGAATAAGTAAAAGACCCCCTTTCATTGATATATTCATAATCATACACACATTGTTCTTAGAGTTAGTTAAGTGGTAAGCAGTTAAAACATACATAGCAGTTATAACAGTTAAGTACATAATGTAAATGACATAAAGTAAAAGACACAAGGGATTTTAAGTGGTTCAGAGACTCAAGCTCCTAATCCACTCTTCTACTTTCAACTAGCAGGATTTCCATTAAGGGCAGCACCCTAAATCACTACAATTCCTTCAAGGTCAGCAGCCTTGGAACTTCAGTTCACTAAGAACTCTTCAAGGCCAGCATGCTCCGAACTTCTCTAGTTCCCTAGGAATTCTTCAAGCCCAACAGGCTTAGAACTTCATTTAGTCCCTCCGGACAAGGACCCCTCAGACCCTGGCTTCTTGTTGTTGTAGTTGTTGTTGTTGTTGTTGGTTCTGAGCTGCTAAGATATCTTTAAGCTTGAACATCTTTTGTACTTAGTATCTTGGCGTGGTCCTCTTTGCATTCTGCTTCGTGTCTGGACCATATCTTTTCTGGTGCAGCTGATCTTCACTCTCTTCTGCTCATCTTCATCTGATGTCAGCTGTGCACCATCACCATCTAGATTTGCTAAGTCTCTGAGCTTTTTGTAGACTTCGTCGGGCACTTAGCAATCCCTGAACCCTTCTTGAATGTTTAGGAGATATGATTTTGCATATGTTCTTTTTCAGCTTTTGGTTCATGGTGATCTGTAGAGTGGCTCTCTTGATCTTCTTTGTACTCTGCCACTTTTTTGAATGCTAACTTCTTGGTCTTCTCGGTTCTAAGCTTAGCTACCATCTTTACTGGCATTCTCATCTTTGTTGAGTAAAGCTTTAGTCTGTTCAAGTCCTTTTTCAAGGTTGCTTCACTTCCACATTCGTAGTCTCACTGTCACTGAGACTTGTTCTTGTTAAGCTCTGGTTGAACTCATAGAGTCAACAGTAGCATTCTAACAGCTCAACGATTCTACAACTCAGCAATCATCAGCAACTTTTGATCTTTGAAACTCTTGTTGATTTATACTCCTTCACAACCTTCCCGTTGGAATGTAGTCGTTGGGAGCTTTTTGAATTACTTTGCATATCTCGAGTTATTTGGTGTAGACTGCAGATGTGACATGACATCCCCTTTATGACTTTTCTGACACTGCAGTCTACTGTTTCACCTACGCCATCAGAGATGTCACTTTGATGTCTTGGGCAGGTAGTCAACTTTATTTCCTCCTCCTGATTTCTCAATCAGAGGTTGTCCTTTTGCATCGATGCTCTCAATAAGCAATATTTGAATATCAATCTTCAGATTGAACCGTTGCCAATGCATCAACCTTTAGATGACCAAACTCTACTATTCTGATGCACATGTTCTTGGACCTAATCGTAGTGTTTTGTTGAATGTTGCTCATTCACAGGTAGAGACAACACTACGATCTTGAAGAGTGTTTATTAGATCTTCAATGTAGAACACCTTTTCCTTCTCTTGTGCAGTACTTCAATACTTCTGTTTGCCTCGACTCCTCTCAGATACTGATGGTTTGACTCCTTGTTCTAGTCCCTTCTGAATAGCAAGACACTTCAGATTTATGGCATACCTAGCTCGCTTTTTCCTTTTGATCTCCTGTTCACTTATCATCAATGGACTGACCCAATGCATAATCACTTTAGCCTTGTTCTTCATAGGCTGACTAGTATCTTTGTACACTCCATCAGTTCCTTCTTTGTTTGGCAAACACTACGATCCTGGTTGCTTCCAAGATCGTTGTCTACTGTTTTCTTGACAGCAACTGCACTAGCTAACTTTCCTTAGTCAGTTACTTTGATTGAAGTCTTCTTCAGATCAACTTGTGGAAGACTTCAACTTGAACGACTTCACAAATCAATCTGAATACTGATTAGGTTAGTGCTTAGATCTTCTGTTAGCTTGCATGTCATTCGTTGAGTGCTCTCTAGTTTCCTTCAGGTTGGATGTAACTTTGCAGCTTAGACCAGAGGATTCATACTTTGGATATTCTGGGAGTGCTCATTTATTGAGAATTGTGTTTGCTCTACGATTCTGCCTTGGCGTTATGAGCACATATGTTGAGGCCTTAGTTCTGCAGTCTATGATTCAGCTTCGGCTGTGCAGACACTACGACTCTGATATCAAATCTTGACACTCTACGATTTCTGTCTTTATGCTTGTTATCTTCATCTGATCTTGCTCGACTACGATCTCTGTCTCTGATATGATCAGTAGACTCTACTACTCCGAGTGTAGTCTACGATTCTTGACTTGGCTTCGGCAGATGCTCGGTCGGCTCGTAGACAGGCCGTCTCTACGATTTTGAACATGACTTCCTCAGCAGACTACGAGTCTGAGGAAGTTCTTCTCGACACACTATGATCCTTCCTCGTCTCTCCTTGCAGTCGGCGAACTCCGAGACCAGTATCTAATAGACTACAATTCTGCCTTGATAGCTCTCGATTTTTCCTTGACTCTCCTGGCAGACTACAATTTCTGGTGTAGTGCTCGACGATCAGACAATCCTATCTATTACATTATAAGATCAACCTAACAAGCTTGATATTTCTATATTTATAGTCCTTGTACATCATTTCTTTTTAAGGACTTTATAAAGATGTTTTGCTTATATAGGATCAACCTAACATATTTGATCAATTCATTCTAAGTCCTTGTACATATGTTCCTACTATCTATCAAATGACTTTACAGCTTTTCTTAATACAAGCATACTTGCATATTCATTCATATATATCATAATCAAATCATATGTAAATAGGAATAACATTCACATGTTTATTCCTGACAACAATCTGCACAATATTTTATATTATTAAATCAATAATTGAGACGAAAAAGTTATTCATATTATTATTTGCATTATTAACGATGCCTAGAAAGTTCTGTTGAGGAAAGGGGTTTGGTCGCCTAATTATGCACCAATAAGGAGAAGTCCTTATCGGAAAGCCCCCTCTTTCCTGTGAATGATCTGGTTGTTACTATAGTGAGTTATAATATTAATGATGAATAAGTCCGTGTTGATTAAAGATAAGAATAATAATTGATGAGTGGAAGATGTTTATTCATTTATCCTTTTAAATTGGTGTTTCTTCATTTAGTTTTTTTTTTGGACGCATAATTTTTTGTGGCCCAATTACCTTCAAAGGAGGTAATCCTTTGATTGGTTGGTTATGAGACTATTGGCAAAATTTTCCAAATCAGATAGTACTGTTCACTGACTTATGAATGAGGGTGCTCCCTCATTGGCACATAACTCCCAAATTCAAGTTACCCTCATAGGAGGGAACTCTCTGATTGGCTGTCTCAAATACATGTTAATAAATGGCGCCCGTAAATTTTTTTCATGGATGTGATAATACTGAATATCATTAGCCCATGGTGCATGGATAATTCATAGATGTGATAATAACGAATATCCTTGGCCTGTAGTGCATGGATAATTTGGTGATGTGAAATATTTATTGAAATGTGTTTCAGAGATAAAATATTGATGATGAACTTTTAAATCATAGAAGATAGTAGATATCATGCTCTACTTGACTCTTCTAATGGATTACTTGTTCCGCTGCGGTTAAACTTGTTGTTTATTATATTCTATCAGTTTTACACTATTGACGGCTAATGATAATTTATTATGCATTATCTTAGTCATAATATTCTTTACTGGGCTAGTTGAGCTCACCATTTTCTTTCATTGTTCTGTTCAGGAAATGAGAACATAGCCGAGACTAGTCGGGGAATGGAGTGATGGCCTAAGATGGTGGCTATAGTAGTCCTAACTATTCTATGAAATTGTGTGATAATAAATATAATGAGGAATCCATTTGAGTTTGGATATTATGTAGAAGATAATATTCATGTTAAAACTCTCAGCTACATTTTTGTCGTATTGTATAAATGAAGTTGTATTTAAATTCTGTACTATGTATTTGGCGACTCAAAATGGGTTCTGTATACCTATTTTGGGGGCGCCACAGTTGGTATCAAAGCTTAGGGATATAATCCCTGGCTGAGATTTGAGGCTAGAACTAGGAGGGGGGAGATGGGTAAATCATTTGCTAGTATGACCTACCTAAGCTTAATTGTTATTTAATTGGTCGGTCAGAATATAGGGATAATATGTTGTAACAACCCCAAAATTCATACAATTTAATCATCGACTTTGGTCGTTAATAATACGTCTAACTTCTGATTTTACATCATTATTCAATGTTAAACTTAATAAAATGCGAAATAATTAAAACTTTTCTATCATCTTACTTTAATTCCCTAAATCAAAACCTTTATCATTTACATATCTCTGTATCAAGTTTAATTTATGATTCGCTTCATCAGAGTTAATATATATACATATATATCAAATTGATATCCTTTATACATCGGACGGTTTAAACTTTAACTTTACAACTCAACATAAAATATACATACATAAAACATTGAGTACATCTCATGAACCTTACTCATGATTTAAAGAAATAACAACTTTAGCTAAAATAATAATATTTGTGTATTACATCTTATTCATGTCTTTCAAGTACCACATAGTGTTACCTTCAATCCTTTATCTACAAAAATGGTTATTTACAAAGGTTGAGCTCGACAGCCCAGCAAATCTAACAGTTTTCATGTATCACGTAGCACATAATAACATGCTTATCATACATCTCATAAACATTGGACAAACATAACATACATGTTTAGTTCATATAACAAGTAAAGAGATTGAGTTCCTTACTCAATCAACATTCATTACTCAATCAACGTAGTCATAAATTGACTTTAACATTTCATACTTTCAACATATATACAACACATCATGCTCTTTGAAATAAAGATTTAAAACAGTTAATCATCAAGTTCACAAAGCAAATAAGAACTGAAAGACTTGCCTTGATCGTTGTTTACCAATTATCAAAAACATCTTAGATGCTTTGTGTACATTCTACAACAGTTCAAAGGTTCATATTCACATGCATTAGTTACATATATAATGAAACCACATTGACTCTTAGTCTTAATCTTTTTATAACTTTCGTCTCTTTGAAACTTAACACATATCTTCAGGTGTTTACTCCTCTTCGTATGACACTTATCATTACATAATCCTATCTTGTGTTTCTTTATAATTCTTTCGTAACCGACACTTAAAGTTCGTTAAAGTCGTCATAGATTCTATTACCTCATATTAGATGTATTACACTTGTTAACAACAACTAAGTTAACCTCCGCCTTATATCTCGTTAAGCTTATCTTACAATTGACCGTTAAGTCTTCTAACGCGTGCTTACATCCTTTTAAACATATATTAGGTTAATTAATCAAATTACATTCAAATCGTTCTTTCAACTTTGTCTCATGCTTTCCAAAACATTTACTCAAATGGGTACTTACCATGAAGATAAGTCCCTTATATTGTCCATACACCATTTTGGATGTATATTAGGTTAATTTAAATTAAGTTAACCTTTAAATCATGCTTCCAAATTCTTCCTTTAATTGATACTTAATAATAATTTAGGTATTCAAAGTCTTCCAATATGTGCTCGTTAAGTATTTAATGGACATTAAAATCGATTATATATTCTTTACTATACATTAAAGCTTTCCTCACTGTATCTGTTCAGCACACAGCGCGGTCGCGCCATGTTTTCCTTTGATCTCTGCGCGGCCGAGCCCCAGCACGACAGCGCCCATTTTGACTTTGGTTGCAGAACGGCCGCGCTGCAACGCATACTCAATTTCTGCAGTTCGTGAAAAAGCATTGTTCATCCCAAAAACACCCAATTTTAACAAACCCAGATGTTATAAACTCGATAAACTCAACATCCAGCATGCATAACACGATTCTATCCTTATAAACAACTATAACAACCAATTCTAGATGTTCAAATTTCCATGATCATGCCAATTTTACATATTTTGACATATTTAGCTTAACGAATCGCTACGAACTCGTTATTCAACCAATTTGATCTGTTTAACTTGCGTTCTTTTCATTTTTTTAACGCATTAACAACATCTATTATCAATTTACAAATTTCTACATGATTTCCCAACTAATTTTATCCTCAAAATAGACCAAAATACATAAATATTACCATATGGCTCAAATTTCTTTTTCTTAGACATGTTTGCATGAATTTAATCACTGAAAACTCGATTTTAAACAACTTACAATGAATTATATACTGTCAAAAACACATATTACATATTCTTTAGCAATTTAATCACCAAAAATAATCTTTTTTGATGAAAAACTTAAGAGAACATAACTATAGTTAGGGCTAAATTATTACCTTCTTGATAAAGCTATGACTTGGCAAATCATGAAGAATTCCTTGATCATTCTTCTTCTTCCTTTTTATTTTCAGAACTTCTTCTAATTTCTCAGAGAATTCTTCTCTTTCTCTCTCAACTTTCTCTGAACTTTTCTCTTTTCTCTCCCTCACTCTACCTTAGTAAATAAAACTGGCCACCACTTTAACGTGGTTTAGTCAGCTATCAAAACCAACAGACTCAGTAGTTACAAATACAAAAGTCACAAAGGCTTGCTTGGGCTAACTCCAAATAACTTTCTTTCTAATTTATTTTTATAACTTCAATCGTCACACTTTATTTAATTTAATTACTTAATCAATACACTTCCAAAATCATTAGCCCTATGATTATTTAATTAAATTAGGACAACACCAACACATTAGCGGAATAAAATACGCACAAATTATAAAATTATTTATCATCAATTTATTTAATATCATCATGCTTAAATAAATTATTCCATAATAATTTCCAACTAAAATATTCATTTTAATTTTCATAAATATTCCAACAGAAATATTTATTTTATTCGATAAATATTTTAACTATTTATTATTTTAACAATCATATTACTTTAACATATCACACTCATATGTAATATTCTACTTCCTCATTTATTAAAACAAATATGCTTACACTAATTCACTATTTAAACTAAGTGAATTACTTGTTTTATTTATGAGATTTAATTCATAATAATTTTATTACCAACAAGGCATACCAAATAAATTATATTATTCCATAATATAATTTTTCATCTTAATTAACTAATATTATTTGGTCAATTTACTTTTCATAACAGTTACATTTAATTTCTTCAATAGTTTAATTAACTATTAAACCTCTTTTTCCCAATACATGAATATATATAATTCTCTTCGCACCAAATTACATATTTCAAAATATATACATATCATAATAAGCATTTTAACTATTAAATTCTTATTTTAATAACTTATAAAAATTCGGGTTGTCACATATGTGGCATGTCAATTAACTCTTGTTTTGTGGTAGTGTTTGAAAATGACATCTAAAAATTTTGAGATAATTAATGGAACACATGAGACTGTTGAATCACCAACGATCAATAACCAAGATAATGTGCATCAGGAGGGCAATAATCATCAGGAAAATAACAACACCGACCAAATGATGAACGATGTGATGTTCAAAAGCTTTCTGCAATTCATGCAACATCAGGCGAGAGAGACTCATGTGCAAAATGCAGGTGGAAACACTGGCAACTCATGGTTGGTCACTACTAAGCAATTCAAGTAGCTGGGACCACCAGAGTTTTTGGGAAAGTCAGAACCACTTAAGACGGAGACGTGGATTAAGTAGATCACCAAGATATTTGATGTCTTGGGATGGTCCGAGGAACAAAAGGTTCCCTTTGCCACCTTCATGTTGCAAGGATAGGCAAATCATTGGTGGGAATATGTAAAGTGTACTCAGCCTGCCGCACTAAAGATGTCTTAGGAGAAGTTCTAAAAATCGTTCAACGACAAGTACTTTCCCGAAAGTATTCGTCGCATGAAGAAGGTGGAATTCATCAAGCTGGAGCAAAACAATATGACCGTATCACAATATGAGGTTAAGTTTATGGATTTATCCCAGTTTGCATCTCATTTGGTAGATAATGAGGAGCATATGACACAAATGTTTCTGCGAGGTTTGAAACCTGAAATACGTTAATACCTCATTTCTCACAAAACTTTGCTTGTATTTAGATGTTGTGAATATGGCTCAGTTATTGGAGCACGATAATGAGTCAACCCAACCAAGCGATAGCAGCCGACAAAACGATAATACAAGTGGTAGCAGTAATCGAAGCGGTGACAAGAGGAAATCAACATGTCAGAAATGGTAGCCACTTCGGTGGTAATCCTGGCCAAGATAATAGAAGTAGAAATTTCAAGGAGAGGAGATTCAATAATGATGGAAAGACGTCAGCACCAGCACCCGTTGTTAAGGAAGGAGAACGACCACCGGTCGTATACTATAAATGCAGAGGGGAGGGACACATCAGTCCAAACTGTACGTAGCAACCCAAAGCCTACAATTGTGGAAGAGAAGGTCACCTGGCCCAATTTTATTATGTAGTAAATACAAGTCCAGCTGGGATGGTGACACTAAATGCCATCCCAGACAAGTCAAAGCCAGTAGTTCAAGGGAGAGCGTTTGTCGTGACCTCCCGAAAAACGAGGAACCCGGATGAAGTTATCACGGGTAAGCTAATCATAAACTCTTGCAAAGTCTATACCTTATTTGATGCCGATTTGTCCAATTGTTTTATTTCTCCTACTTGCGCTCAACGTTTAAATTTAACTCCAGAGAAATTAGACTTTGACTTATCTATTGAAACTCTGTTGGGAGAAACCTTCATTACATCCATTGTTTATAAATCTTGTTTGATTCAAATCGGCACCCTTACATTACCTGTCAATCTTATCTCTTTGAAAATACTTTCATTTGATGTGATTTTAGGGATTGATTGGTTAACTACTCATCATGCTAAAATTGATTATTTTCGTAAGGTTGTTAGCTTTTATATTCCTAACCAACCTATTATGAGAATTCAAGCAACCAAATCACTAAAGTCAATCACTTACATATTAAGCCATAAAGCCATTCGTTTATTAAAAAACGAATGTCAAGCTTTCTTAGCCCATGTCACGGATTTAAACAAAAATACGTCAAATTTGAATGATATTTTTATTGCTAATAAATTTCCTGACGTATTCCCTGAAGAACTTCTTGGCCTACCTCCAGAGCATGAAATAGAGTTTTGTATTGACCTTGAACCCTGTACAAAACCTATTTCTAGAACCCCATATTGAATGACTCCTATTGAACTTCAGGAGTTAAAAACCCAACTGCAGAAATTGTTAGACATCAGTTTCATTCGTCCTAGTACGTCTTCCTGGGGTGCTCCTCTTCTATTCGTAAAGAAGAAAGATGGGAGTATGCGATTTTGTATTTATTATCGGGAGTTGAATCACCATCAAAAATTGGTACCCGTTGCCTCACATTGATAACCTGTTTGACCAGTTGTAAGGTGCCAAATTCTTTTCAAAGATCGATCTTCGTTTCGGATATCATCAGTTAAAGATTAAAACTGATGACATTCCAAAAATTGCTTTCAGAACTCAGTACGGGCATTACGAATTCCTAGTCATGTCTTTTGGATTAACTAATGCTCCTGGTGCCTTCATGGATATAATGAACTCGTATTCAAGGAACATTAGGATAATTTTGTGGTTGTCTTTATTGATGGCATCCTCATTTACTCCAAAAGCCATGAAGATCATGAGCAACACTTGAGGGTGATACTCCAAAAGCTTCGTGAAAACAAGTTATATGCCAAGTTAAATAAATGTGAGTTCTAGATTGAGGAAGTAGCATTCCTTGGGCACGTGATATTAAATCACATAATATCTTTTGACCTGACGAAGATTGAAGCAATTCAAAGCTGGGAGCATCCTAAGTCAGTAATTGAAGTACATAGCTTTCTGGGCTTAACTGGTTATTATCGGAGATTCATGGAAGGATTTTATTGAATCGCTACTCCATTAACTCAGCTTACTTGAAAAGATATAAAATTCAGTTGGAGCAAGGAATGTGAGAAGAGTTTTTAAGAACTCAAGAGAAGACTCATTTCAGCACCTGTTCTGATAATACCATCTGGTTCGGAGGGATTTATTATCTATAGTGATGCTTCAGGTAGAGGGTTTGGATGTGTTCTCATGCAACATATGAAAGTCATAGCATATGACTCACGATAACTCAAAGAATATGAGATGAATTATCCTACTCATGATCTAGAGTTGGCAGATGTCATTTTCACGCTTAAAATCTGGAGGCATTACCTTTATGGGGAGAAGGTGGAGATCTATACAGATTATAAAAGCCTCAAATATTTCTTCACCCAAAAGGAACTCAACATGTGGCAACAACGTTGGCTCGAGTTGTTAAAAGATTACGATCATACCATTCAATACCATCTTGGAAAAGCGAATATGGTAGCTAAAACGTTGAGTAAAAGATCATATGCAGGTACGAGTGCAATATTGTCAACGCAAAGGCCCATTTGGTATGACTTACAAAGGATGGAGGCACACCATTTGCAATCCATCCCGGAAGTACCAAAATGTATCGTGATCTTCGACATACATTTTGGTGGAGCAATATGAAGAGAGAGATAGTAGAATTTATCTCAAGGTGTTTAACTTGTCAACGTGTCAAGGCGGAGCATCAAGTGTCAAAAGGTCTATTGTAACCACTTGAAATTCCAGAATGGAAGTGGGAGCACATTACCATGGATTTTGTTACTGGTCTTTCCAAGGTTTCTCAAGGCATATATGCAATTTGGGTCATTGTCGATAGATTAAACAAGTTTGCTCATTTCTTACCTATACGAGAAATTTATTCACTTGAACGTCTTGCTTGTATATACAAAAATGAGATTGTAAGACTGCATGGTATGCTAGTATCCATAGTTTCTGATCGAGACCCAAGATTCACTTCACGATTTTGGGTCAGTTTGTAGAAAGCCATGGGCATGGATTTACGATTCAGTTCGGCATATCATCCTTAGATGGACGGATAGTCGGAGAGGACTATTTAAACTCTTGAAGATCTATTTAGACTATGTGTCCTAGACTTCAAGGGAAGTTGGGATAGGTTTTTTTCTTTAAGCATAGACATGGCTCCATTTAAGGCGTTGTATGGACGCAAGTGTCGTTCTCCAGTATGCTGGGATGAGGTGGGTGAAGCAACATTGTTAGGACTGAAATTGACTATGAAAAAGATTCAAAAGATCTAACAACGTATAAAAACCTCACAAGATCGACAAAAGAGTTATGTTGATCTTCATCGAAAGGACATGGAATTCAATGTTGGAGATCATGTATTGTTACGTATTGCTCCACGGAAGGGAGTTACGAGATTTGAAAAGAGAGAAAAGCTCAATCCTCGATTCCTTGACCCATTTGAAATCCTCAATCGAGTAGGAACTATAGCCTATAGACTCATCTTACCGCCAAGTATGTCTCGTGTTCATAATATTTTTCACATATCTATGTTGTGTAAATATGTGGAATACCTGAACCATATTATTGAGTTAGAACCAGACGAGTTAGTGGAAGATTTAACGTTTGAAGAGGTACCTGTTAAAATCTTGGATAAGAAGGAACATATTCTACGCTCCAAGGTTATATCTCAAGTCAAAGTTTTGTGGAGAAACCACAATGTTGAGAAAATGACTTGGGAGTTAGAATCTGAAATAAAATTAAGGTATCCTCACCTCTTCGACATACCAGGTACGTACACCAATTTCGAGGATGAAATTTCATACGAAGGGGAGGTTGTAAGACCCTAACTTTTATGAATAAAAATTAAATTTTTTCTAACTATTATTTTTGAATAATAAGGTGTGGATTTGATATAATGTTATAGTTGTGGGTAATATTTACAGATTTTGCAAAGTAAGCAAGTTGTTATAAAATATTCGTTTGGTCGAAGAATATTCGTACGACGACACAATTATTGGTGGACCCCACAACGAAATTACTATCAGAGTTAGAAAACGACCGAAATATCTTTTTATAAAAATAACGATGAAAGTTTTACCGTTAACTATTGAATTACCCGGTGATAAAAGTACAGTAATACGTGTAGTTGTATAGTAGCACACAGTTATTAAATCAGTTATACTCAATTATTGCCACAGTAATTGCTGCATAATATTTCACATTATTGATTCAATTATTGTCACAGTATCATCTGCTCAATATTTTATATTATTAAATCAATAATTGAGACGACAAAGTTATTCATATTTACTAATTGCATTATTAATGATGTCTAGAAAGTTCTGTCGAGGAAAGGGATTTGGTCACCTAATTGCGCGTCAATAAGGAGAAGTCCTTATCGGAAAGCCCCATCTTTCCTGGGAATGATCTGGTTGTTAATATTATGAGTTATAATATTAATGATGAATAAGTTCGTGTTGATTAAAGATAAGAATAATAATTGATGAGTGGAAGATGTTTGTTCAATTATCCTTTTAAATTGGTGTTTGTTTATTTATTTATTTTTTGGACGCATAATTTTTCGTGGCCCAATTACCTTCAAAGGAGGTAATCCTTTGATTGGATGGTTATGAGATTATTGGCAAAATTGTCCAAATCAGACAGTACTATTCACTAACTTATGAATGAGGGTGCTCCCTCATTGGCCCATAACTCCCAAATTCAAGTTACCCTCACAGGAGGGAACTCTCTGATAGGTTGTCTCAAATACATGCTGATAAATGGCGCCCGTGATTTTTTTTCCCTGTGCAGTCCGTGATTATTTTCTTAAGTAGTATCCTGACATTCTCCTATAAATAGGATGCTTAGTTTAGAAATGAAAATCACACCAGAATCAGAGAATTCTTCTTCTATAATATTGAGCGTATTTCTTTTGAGCATAAGGATACTTTGAGCATAGTAAATAGTGCAAGTTTCCTTCAAGAATATTCCCGCTATACCATTTAGAAGTACTCTCCTTTTTAAGTTAAGGGATATTATTTTTGTTCAATATTCGTATGAAATAATATTTTCTTTCATATTCTGTAGTATGTAAGTAATATTATTTCGTTTCAGATTCCGAATTCTACACTCATTTTGGTAAGTATTGCTTCTATACTCCTAGAAATTAGTAGAATATCCTTGAAAATTGCTCTTCTTCTAGTATCGTTTCACAAGAATATTTTTCTAAATATTCTTGTTAAATTTTGATCTTTTCATACCGAGATACTATTCACGGGGTACTTTTCATGAAGTACTCCCAACGATAACAGTGTTGAAAAACCTTTTAAATCATAGAAGATAGTAGATTTTATTTTCTACTTGACTCTTTTAATGGATTGCTTGTTCCGCACTATTCACTCGGGTACTATTCACCCTGATTTATGACAAAATTGATTTCTTTTCTGTCCAAATTATTTTTGATACATGAATATTATTCTTGAATTTTACTCCAGAAAGCAGTTATCATGTTGACAATTTGGGCATTCTTGAACTTTGGATAAATTGATTTATAATTCTTTAAAATTTATCCTTGCTCAAGCTTCATTGAATTTTATATTATTGTTATCATCCTCATGCTTATACTGTGATGAAAGTCATCTTTGGCCCGTAGTGTATAGATGGACTGTTGATTGCTATGATTATGACTATGTATCGGTATAATTATAACTTGTAATGTTACAAATGATGTGGTAAAAATCCTCATTGGCCCGTAGTGCATTGATGGACAGTTGTTGGCATGATCATGACCACTGGTGATACTAATGAATATCCTTGGCCTATAGTGCATGGATAATTTGTGGATGTGATAATAATAAATATCCTTGGCCCGTAGTGCATGTATAATTCATGGATGTGATAATAACGAATATCCTTGACCCGTAGTGCATGGATAACTCGGTGATGTGGATTATTTATTGAAATGTGTTTGAAAGATAAAATATTGATGATGTTTTTAAATAATAGAAGATAGTAGATACCATGCTCTACTTGACTCTTCTAATGTATTGTTTGTTCCACAGCAGTTAAACTTGTTGTTTATTGTATTCTATCAGTTTTACCCTGTCGAAGGCTGACGATAATTTATTCTGCATTATCTTATTCATAATATTCTTTACTGGGCTAGTTGAGCTCACCCTTTGCTTTCATTGTTCTCTTCAGAAAATGAAAACATAGCTGGGACTAGTCGGGGAATGGAGTGATGGTCCAAGATGGTAGCTATAGTAGTCCTCACTATTCTATGAAATAGTGTGATAATAAATGTAATGAGGACTCCATTTGAGTTTGGATATTGTCTAGAAGACAATATTTGTATTAAAATTCTCAGCTACGTTTTTGTCGTATTGTATAAATGAAGTTGTATTTAAATTATGTACCATGTATTTGGCGACTTAGAATAGGTTGTGTATACCTATTTTGGGGGCATCACAATCATCACCAATTATCACACCCTAGTGGGGCCCACCATCCTTGACTTATCCCAATTTAATATTTTTGGGTTCTATTAAATTATCATTTAAGGCATATTCTTAGCATATTCTCAGAACATTTTTTATTCCTTAGCATATTCCTTAAGATATTTTTCTAAGTTTCAAATATTAAGTTTTCAACCCTAAACTTTTCCTAACTCGCACAATTCTCCCTTATCTCTCATAATTCGCTTCCATACTTTATTAAGTTAGAAAAATATCCATTTTGCCATTTCGTACAATTTATTATGATTTAACTCCTTAGCTATGTCGGTAACCCGATTTCTTTTTATTTCTCTTTATATAATAAATAAATATATAAACATATTTATAATATATTTATCTATTAAATCACATACATATTCTTCAAAAGCTACAAAGTATCATGGATAAATAATTAATGTGACCTAATATTCTTATATGTTTAATTTAATTAATTATTTCTCTTGCTAAAATATATATAGCACATCATTAAATATATATCTACATATACATATACACCTTCACCTTATCCTTATAATATCTCTTCATTAAAATTTATTTCCTTAATAAATTTCCCACATATATCATTATAAAAATTTCTTACATAATCGCTTTCATCGATTAATTCATATAAATCCATTCTAGGGTTTTGAATTTTTGTAACCCATATTTTCTTACATCTATTCTTTATCTTCTCATTTCTTACTTTTCAACATTTCTATCTTTCACATTTAATTTTCTTTACGTTGCTTTCAAATTATCAAACCGTACATGTTCTTTTAAAAATTTTAATCAGCCCTCTATTTTCAATCTAGGTTTTATTCTTTAACCTTTAATTTAATAATTTAAAATCCTCTAAATTTTTGGGTTGTCACAACGATCATGCAAATGAGATCTCAATTCTTAGATAGCTCACAAACTAAAATTGTTCTCAATCGTTGGATTACTAAAAAAAGGGATTAGTGAATCCGGATAGATTAGTACATACGTTGCTTGCTCATTGGGCGAGGCTGATTGATCTCATGATCATTTGTGTAGAGACACTAAACCAACTATGTAGGTGTTTAGTGGAGAATAAGTTCACTGAACATGGCTTGCTAAGGAATACTAATGAGTGAGATTTATACCTGCGAATCGGATTCTCTAATGCTTAAAAAGTTGCTTGTTTGTTGTATTTTATATTGCTTTTATAGTATTTTATTAGTATTTTGCTTAATATATCTTATGTAGGGGTTTTCAGGTCATTTTCAGCTTTCAGGGGCAAATGTGTCAGTTTTCTAGCACTGGCACTGCAATGCCTCTTTTAGGCTCACTATGTGTTCGACACATTTTTAAAGTTTATAGATACGTGATCTACGTCGTTCATATTCAAACTACTTAGTTTCATAATAATTTATTTCAATCAATAAGGCTTAACAACTTTCTTTAACAAAATTCGATGTTTTAAGCTTTTAAACCATGCATTGGTACTAATAAGCCTTTACTAGTATGCTTCACATGTATCTATCTCATTTACATAGACATAGCATAGTTCATACTTTTAAAACATGTTTAAATAACTTATGTCATGCTTGACTAGTTGAGTGCACATATCATTCATGTTCGAAGGCATAGACAACTCTATCATGCTTTCTTATAAAGTTATAATGCAAGTAATACAATGCTCATTAAAGTTAGTTTCTAAAACTTTTAAATTTCTCTTTAAAACTTATACTAACTGAGCTTGACAACCTTTTATGTGCAATATATCTTTAAATTACATTCCTTGTCCATCTGCGCACATAACTAGGCCACAATCACATGTTCCCAAAGTTGAAACTTAAAAGACACAAAGTTCGTCCAATTTTATTTTCAAAACTTCAAGTTTTTCTTTCAAAACACTTTAACCCAAGCTATATCAATGTAGTATATGCAAGGTAACTTTAAAACTACATTTCATGTCCGTTGATATGCGTACATATGGTCCAAGGTCAGAACTCAAAGGACACCAAATTCATCAACTTCCGTTTCTCAAAAACTCTAAGTTTTCTTTTAGAAAATCATGTTAAAGCATTCCATTATGAGTAAAGAAATTTTAGCTATATGACATGTCTATTATAATGCATATTTATGTTTTGTCACTTAGAATAACATATTCCATCGTCGGGAGCACTATACTTGTGTATGTGCTCTCGCTCGACGCCCTCCGATGGCCTTCGATTACGTAATAGTAACAAAGATGACTATTTAGACCCTTCCTAAAGATCTCAAATTAAAAAACTTAAAGAACAAAAGTTGTAGGTCTATTCGTTCTCGTTCCGGATCATCTTGAATCTCCTTAATCGGAGTTCGTATGAAAACGTTATGCCCATTTTAGTAAATCATGTTCTGTCAGATTTTTTTCAACATCTGTAAACCAGACCAACCCCCACCGGGGCGGGAGTCTTGCCTTAAAAATAGGCCGTCGGGGCGGGCCTAGCTGCTGTAAGTGGGAAATTTCATGCCCTGCTATGAGCTAACAAGCCAAACTACTTTCTAACCTTCATAATTTGAGTTATACATGTCCAAATTAGTCCGTTTTCGATTATATGGATTTGTAATTCATAGAACTACAACATACTATAATACCCATCAACTAACATAAATATTAACTAACCCAAATATGAATCTATAACTCATGTTCATGTAAATGTTCATGTTTTGGACAATTTAGCGAAATCATTCACTACGAATTCGTTTCTAAACTAAATTGGTTCGTTTAACTTCCTTTGATTTCGTATTCAACCATATTAACGATGTCTAGCATCAATTCATGTATTATAACAACCCTTTGCCATCAATTTTATGACTCAAAAGCTACTTTTTTTAAGAACTTTGTAAAACTTGAATTTACGAACACATAGAGGGATGTTTCCTTCTTAATACTTAATTGGCTAACTATTGCTCTTCAATCTTCCAATCTCAAATTGCTCACTCTAATTTCCACTTACTCTCTATATAAAACTCATCAAGAACCCAATCAACCTAATTAGAGAAGAGAAGGCTCCAATTTATAGAGAATCACTTACCTAGACCATGGCTTTACTCAAAGTTGAATCCAATGGGAGATGGAAGAAGAAGTTGGTTAAGGAGAAGTTGGTGGAAAATCAAATCAACCCACTCCCGTCTTCATCATTTGGAAGCTATGGATTTTGGAGAAGAAGAAGTAAGATAGCTAGCTAGCCTTTTTTATTTCACTGAGTTTGAGAGTTGAAGAGGTAGGCTAGGCCAATGGCCTATTCACGTGATACATGAGGTGAGACTGACAAAATTGGACAACTCTCTAATGCTTAGCATTTAGACAACCACTATTAGCATACATGGGTTATTTGATATTTTTCCCCAAATGTGTATACATATACACCCGCTCACATAGAATTATATAATCCATGTACATTTGATTATTCTAAATAATATTTACATTAGACTAGAATATAACTTAGGTGGGCACCAATATTATTTTCCATAAAATTTATCATCTCAAATATACCCAATTATCATAATGATAATTAATATCAATTATTTATGAACTCACCATTTATTTTTCCATTAAATCCTCATTTGATTTAACTTCACTAGTTATGCCACACAAGACATAATTATGTGAACTTAGTAATTAATAGCTCACAAGCTTATAATAATATAATCTCACAAATTAAATAACAGTATTCTCAACATTACATCTTATAACATGGTCATGGAAGTGATCTATTGCACCATGTTACATTTTATTATCTCACTTGTACATAATGGTAACATACTAGTCTTTATGCACAAGTATTCAAATACTTCCTATATTATATAGTTACCATTGAAGTGTCACACTTCATTTCATATCATATAGATGTAGCTACTATATAATATATAATCATTGCACATACAAATTAATTCCTTAAATTATTCATTCATTACATTATTTAACGAATGCTTATTTCTTCACTTTGCCACACTAGGCATATTTCACAAGCTCAATCTTAAGCTTCTCTCATTCTCCACACTTATTATTCTTTCAATATAATATTTGTGTGACTCAAGCATTTAAATGCTAAACTACCTAAATTAATTATAAGTATAACATTTTCGCTTATAATAATTATATAATATATACTCCATTAGTTATTTAAATGATAACATCCATGATAAAATAATAACTTAAGTTATTTAATATATTAAAATAGCTTAGTTTTCTTTCATTAATTAACTCCCTTGAAAATACATTAGAAATTATATATTTTGTCATAACATAAATATTATGTTTTTGTTGGGTAAAATTTAATTACGCACAACACGCAAGTATACGTGGTCAACAAGTAATATAATAGTAAGTAGAGTATCGTTCCCACGAGAAATTGTTTAATAAAAATCACCAAGTACTAACCCGTAATCAACTCAATCTTATTTAAACGAATGAATTTCAATTTATAATTAAACTAATTCTAATTACGACTAATTAAATTAAGATTACGGAGATTTAAAATCACAACTTCACTTATTGCTTCATTTAAGTTAACACACTTCTCATCAATTATTTTCTATCTTGAATTGTTAATTAAGAACACTAAAGTAGATAAAACCACCTCTCGATGCATAATACCCATACTCACTTAAATCCACAAATGATAGAATTAAGCAAGACACCCTAATTAACTAATCCACTATATCTCTATGTGAATTATAATTAAAAAGGATTTAAAGCACAAGTTCTCTATAAGATTACATGCGATGTTAGGTATATCTCTATCCTAAACACGAATCATGAATTCCATCTATGTAGAAATCACAAACACATGCTATCATGATAAGATCTAAATCAATACTTCATCTCTCGAGTTCATATAGATTATCACGGTAAATTGATGGCCAATCAATTAAACAATTAAGTCCAAATCATAATAGACAATCCTCATAATAGAACATAATAATTGATAGCGAAGCATATTAAAATAAACTACACAATAAGATCCATTGTAATCTCAAACAAAGAATTAGTTCATGATTATTGAATTAAAACTAAGAATCCACAATTGAATAATCATTAAAAGACAAAAATAAGAGAAGAGTAAAGAATAAATCTGTTGTCAGCAAATCTCCATCTTCCACAAGCTCATGCTCTTGATCTTCAATGGTGTCCAAGTTGCTTCAATCTCCCAATCCCATAAGAACTAGGATTTTTATCTAATTTACTCTAATCTAATCTAATGGAATCCTCTAAAACTAGCCTAGATCTCCTTTCTTTTATGTCTCTCATCATGTATTTATAGTTCTAATGGACACCCAAGCAAGTTAGGCAACTAAGAATCCTATTCTAGCTCAAATTGGACATCAAATGACCAAAAAAAACGCTACATTCTCGCCGCCTAGCGCGCTCAGCGCCGCTGCTAAGCCTTTCTGGGCGCGGTCCTCGCTACAGGGTCAGAAAATCTGGCCGCCTAGCGCGCCCTAGCGCGGTCCGCGCTGCCCTATTTTCTGCTGCAACGTCCTTTGGTTAAACACGTATAACTTCTGATCCGCTTAGAGTTACGGGGCCTGCCACCTATCAAATCAAAGATAACGACGGGATCTACAACTTCCATGCTATGAGGATTGACAGATTTGGATCAAGGCGGAAATCGAGCTTGAAGTAGATACTGTGTAAATGGCAAGCATGACAACTCTTAGCTTTAATCTTTGTTGATATTTTGGCCATAACTCTCGCAT
The DNA here is from genome assembly GCA_016801055.1 of Panax notoginseng. Taxonomy (NCBI): domain Eukaryota; kingdom Viridiplantae; phylum Streptophyta; class Magnoliopsida; order Apiales; family Araliaceae; genus Panax; species Panax notoginseng. The sequence continues at coordinate 104,749,753 of CM029016.1, read as the reverse complement.
CCAAACTCCGATTGGGACAATTCAAGATGTTCCGGAAAGATAAGAAGTAGAGCTACCGTAAAATCCAAGTTCCAAGCCAAGAATATGCATCCAACTTGATGTTCAAAGTCCTTCAATATTCCCTAATAACATTTTCTTGCGTAGTTTTAGTCCAAAAGATGTACGAATTCTTTCCCTTGCTTCTGCATGCCAATGCCGTGTCATCGCCTACAAAATAACATAAAACGTATGAAAAGTAACTAAGAAACATGAGATTAAGCAAATAATTTAAGTAATAGATACCGGATAAGTAGGTATAAAACCTACATATCAAATACCCCCAAACTTAAACCTTTGTTTGTCCTCAAGCAAAAACAAAAAATAATAATGCCATGTAATGCAACTAATCTACATGCCTACGAATCCAGCAGTAATGACAAAAACAAGTCTATTCAACCGGTCTTAGAGAAATCAAGTAAACACGATAATACATCATATCAAAATAAATCATTAACTTCTCAATCAATCATCAAATCTTAGACTGTTATCATTGATATAGTGCGTGTGTGCTCCACAACAATGTTAACTGATATAAAATCAAATTTAACACATAATAAGTCTCTTCGAAGGCATCATACAATGTAAACTCAAGAAATTCAAAAATAAGCTAGATCCAACTAAAATTAAACAATTACCGATATCGAGGGTCAACATGGGATACTTATGCTTCATTTTTCATCTACGGGGCTTTTTGCTCTTATTTCCCGTTTTATTCTTTTTTTTATTTTTTGGTTGATGGATAGTGAGTGCGTTTTACGCTCCATCTCACGCCTGTGTTTATGGGGAGTGCATTTCACGCTTCTTCTCGACCCACCACAAGACTCAATTTATTCAACTCTTTTTTTTTCTTTTCCCCTTTTTTTTCAGCTTATATACCCCAAATATTCTCCCAAACTTAGGTTCTTGTCTAACCTTATCCATCACAACTTATTCTTGTCATTCTTTCATTCAAACTAGCATTATCCTTTAGAGTCTCATTATGTATCAATTTAAACTCAATCAATCAACAAGTTGTTCTTATAGTGCTATCCTTATTATACCAGTTTCAAACAGCAAAAGACTCAATTCATAACAAGAAATCACATCAAAGCTCTAATAGTCAATACTATACTTGTCTACCCAATTCCATCTCATCATTGGCCAAAATAAACTGTAACTATCAAACAGCTGGAATCATGCAAGATGAACATAGTAACTAACTATTATTTTTGAATTTTTGAATTTTTGAATTTTTTTTATTATTTCGAGAAACTGAATGCAAAAACTAAATGTAACTATATGAACTACAATGTAAATAACTAACTATATATGCAATACGACACTAAAATGCCCCCAAACTTAAAACAGACATTGTCCTCAATGGCTAAGATAGGAAAAATTAAAAGAGAGGACTTCCCTGAAAATACAGCATTTTCCTCCTTGTCTGCTAAGTCTGAAGAATAGGCCAGACACATTGGAATAAAATAGGAACCGCCCTTGAGTTGGACTTGACTAACATTGCAATTAAACCACTTTTAACGCCTCGGATTTCTGAGCGGCGCGGAAATTGAAAACCAACGTGGATTGGAAGTTGGGGATGGATGGGTTTAATGGGAATGGAAGTTGAAAAGGAGAAGGAGAGGTAAAGATGAATTAATGTGAGGTTATGGGAAATAGGAAGTGTAGTAGAATTAGGAGAAGTGGAGAGGTGGTATCATTGTTGTGGAGAGATGGAGAGGTGGGGCTTTTGGACTGAACACGACTCTGTGTTGTGCAGCTGTCGTCACCGCGCGGTCCGCGCTTATGGTGGCGCGCTCCGCGCCTGGAAGACTAATGAGGGCTAAGCGCGCCTGCTGGAAGTAGAAGTGTCTGACCTGGTGGCGCGGTCCGCGCTGTTGGTGGCGCGCTCCGCGCTAGTAGGGCAGTGTGTGAGGGCTCCTAAAAGTGTGAATTGCTTTCCTTACTGACCTAGTGGCGCGGTCCGCGCTGTTTGTGGCGCGCTCCGCGCTATAAGGGCAGTAGCTACTTGACTGATTTTCCTTGAATTTTCTGTACATTTTCCATAGATGTAGTTAATCTCGGATAAAAAAAAACACACATATTTAAACTAGATTATAAACTAAGATTTAAATAATAACTAAAAGAGAAAGAGTTTAGAGCTTGGGTTGCCTCCCAAGTAGCGCTAGTTTTAACGTCGTAAGCCCGACTTTATCTGGTCAGCCCTATCCAATTCCTCTTCGATAATTGAGGAACCCTCCATCCATTAGAAATAATGTAGCTTTTGGTAGGTTCCCAATTGTGATAGCCATTGCTTTAAAGTCACCTAGCATGCTCTGATTAGGTATGCTCTCAATCGAGAACATCCCATTGCTAGGTGTTTTCTCCATTGTGTATGTGATCACTTTGGGGCATGGAAGCTTATCACACACAATGGGCTCTTCGTCTATTTTCTCTTTCTCGTCCCACCATGGATTGAAAATTGTACTCGCTCTTATGTCAACAAGAGCTTCGCCATCGACATGACTACCAAGTGGGCATGATTTTGCAAATCTAATTGAACCCTTGAACTGTGGCGGAGAAGGCACTTGAGGCATTAATAACATCGGCTCATCCGCGTTAGTACTCATAGTTAGTTCATCCCCACTAGTCTCCTCTTTTTCAACATCTCGTATCTCATCCAGTTGTAGATTTGGCTCGGGCACTTCATCAATCTCGGAATCCTCGTCATAACACCAATTGTTTTGAGGATAGTTGTTCAAAGCTTTGAACATTTGATCCATCTGGTTCTGCAGATTTTGAATTGATATCTCTTGATTCTGAATTGACCGCTCTTGATTAATCCTCCTCTCCTCGTTTGATGCTATGAACTTGGACAACAATTCCTCCAACCTTGAATTATTTGTCTCAGTCTCGGAAGCCATGTATTTAGGACCAATGTTTGAAGTAATGTTGAGTTGTTCCATCTGGTTCTGAAAATTGAAGCTCGATATTTCTTGACTCATCATCCTCTCCTCTTGGTCTGCTATGCCCTTCAATATTACATCCATCGGATTTGGCTTTTCTTCTTGTGGCAATGGAGGTAGACATGAAAAGTCCGGTGTGTATGATTGATTTGAAGCGTAGTATTGGTCTTCATAATTGTAGCTCCATGACGAATCCGGGTGATACCCCCAATCTTGGTGATAATTGGCATATGCATAATCGTTGAGGTATTCACCACTGTGTTGTCCCGGCCCAAAACTAATGGTGCATTGATGACTCGGATGATTACCAGCACAATAATTGCAAGTAACCGCTACACTTTGACGACGTTGTGCTGCAAAAGTGTCCAACCTCCTCGAAAGTGTCTCAATCTGTGCTGATAATGCAGAAAGTGTCGCGGGTCCATCAATCTCCGCTCCCCTTGGCTGAGTCATTCTCGTATACGACCATTGATAATTAAATTCCGCCATGGTACCTGACAAGAAAGAAAAATAGGAAGAGAATTAAATAAAAAGAAAAAAAAATGTTTAAATTAAGACTAATTTGATTGAAGCTAATATTGGCAAGAATATATTAACTAATTCCCCGGCAACGGCGCCAAAAACTTGTTGGGTAAAATTTAATTACGCACAACACGCAAGTATACATGGTCAACAAGTAATATAATAGTAAGTAGAGTATCGTTCCCACGATGAATTGTTTAATAAAAATCACCAAGTACTAACCCATAATCAACTCAATCTTATTTAAACGAATGAATTTCAATTTATAATAAAACTAATTCTAATTACGACTAATTAAATTAAGATTACGGAGATTTAAAATCACAACTTCACTTATTGCTTCATTTAAGTTAACACACTTCTCATCAATTATTTTCTATCTTGAATTGTTAATTAAGAACACTAAAGTAGATAAAACCACCTCTCGATGCATAATACCCATACTCACTTAAATCCACAGATGATAGAATTAAGCAAGACACCCTAATTAACTAATCCACTATATCTCTATGTGAATTATAATTAAAAAGGATTTAAAGCACAAGTTCTTTATAAGATTACATGCGATGTTAGGTATATCTCTATCCTAAACACGAATCATGAATTCCATCTATGTAGAAATCACAAACACATGCTATCATGATAAGATCTAAATCAATACTTCATCTCTCGAGTTCATATAGATTATCACGGTAAATTGATGGCCAATCAATTAAACAATTAAGTCCAAATCATAATAGACAATCCTCATAATAGAACATAATAATTGATAGCGAAGCATATTAAAATAAACTACACAATAAGATCCATTGTAATCTCAAACAAAGAATTAGTTCATGATTATTGAATTAAAACTAAGAATCCACAATTGAATAATCATTAAAAGACAAAAATAAGAGAAGAGTAAAGAATAAATCTGTTGTCAGCAAATCTCCATCTTCCACAAGCTCATGCTCTTGATCTTCAATGGTGTCCAAGTTGCTTCAATCTCCCAATCCCATAAGAACTAGGGTTTTTATCTAATTTACTCTAATCTAATCTAATAGAATCCTCTAAAACTAGCTTAGATCTCCTTTCTTTTATGTCTCTCATCATGTATTTATAGTTCTAATGGACACCCAAGCAAGTTAGGCAACTAAGAATCCTATTCTAGCTCAAATTGGACATCAAATGACCAAAAAAAACGCTGCATTCCCGCCGCCTAGCACGCTCAGCGCCGCTGCTAAGCCTTTCTGGGCGCGGTCCGCGCTACAGGGTCAGAAAATCTGGCCGCCTAGCGCGCCCTAGCGCGGTCCGCGCTGCCCTGTTTTCTGCTGCAACGTCCTTTGGTTAAACACGCATAACTTCTGATCCGCTTAGAGTTACGGGGCCTGCCACCTATCAAATCGAAGATAACGACGGGATCTACAACTTCCATGCTATGAGGATTGACAGATTTGGATCAAGGCGAAAATCGAGCTTGAAGTAGATGCTGTGTAAATGGCAAGCATGACAACTCTTAGCTTTGATCTTTGTTGATATTTTGGCCATAACTCTCGTATCCAAACTCCGATTGGGACAATTCAAGATGTTCCGGAAAGATAAGAAGTAGAGCTACCGTAAAATCCAAGTTCCAAGCCAAGAACATGCATCCAACTTAATGTTCAAAGTCCTTCAATATTCCCTAATAACATTTTCTTGCGTAGTTTAGTCCAAAAGATGTACGAATTCTTTCCCTTGCTTCTTCATGCCAATGCCGTGTCATCGCCTACAAAATAACATAAAACGTATGAAAAGTAACTAAGAAACATGAGATTAAGCAAATAATTTAAGTAATAGATACCGGATAAGTAGGTATAAAACCTACATATCAAATACCCCCAAACTTAAACCTTTGTTTGTCCTCAAGCAAAAACAAAAAATAATAATGCCATGTAATGCAACTAATCTACATGCCTACGAATCCAGCAGTAATGACAAAAACAAGTCTATTCAACCGGCCTTAGAGAAATCAAGTAAACACGATAATACATCATATCAAAATAAATCATTAACTTCTCAATCAATCATCAAATCTTAGACTGTTATCATTGATATAGTGCGTGTGTGCTCCACAACAATGTTAACTGATATAAAATCAAATTTAACACATAATAAGTCTCTTCGAAGGCATCATACAATGTAAACTCAAGAAATTCAAAAATAAGCTAGATCCAACTAAAATTAAACAATTACCGATATCGAGGGTCAACATGGGATACTTATGCTTCATTTTTCATCTACGGGGCTTTTTGCTCTTATTTCCCGTTTTATTCTTTTTTTTATTTTTTGGTTGATGGATAGTGAGTGCGTTTTACGCTCCATCTCACGCCTGTGTTTATGGGGAGTGCATTTCACGCTTCTTCTCGACCCACCACAAGACTCAATTTATTCAACTCTTTTTTTTTCTTTTCCCCTTTTTTTTCAGCTTATATACCCCAAATATTCTCCCAAACTTAGGTTCTTGTCTAACCTTATCCATCACAACTTATTCTTGTCATTCTTTCATTCAAACTAGCATTATCCTTTAGAGTCTCATTATGTATCAATTTAAACTCAATCAATCAACAAGTTGTTCTTATAGTGCTATCCTTATTATACCAGTTTCAAACAGCAAAAGACTCAATTCATAACAAGAAATCACATCAAAGCTCTAATAGTCAATACTATACTTGTCTACCCAATTCCATCTCATCATTGGCCAAAATAAACTGTAACTATCAAACAGCTGGAATCATGCAAGATGAACATAGTAACTAACTATTATTTTTGAATTTTTGAATTTTTGAATTTTTTTTATTATTTCGAGAAACTGAATGCAAAAACTAAATGTAACTATATGAACTACAATGTAAATAACTAACTATATATGCAATACGACACTAAAATGCCCCCAAACTTAAAACAGACATTGTCCTCAATGGCTAAGATAGGAAAAATTAAAAGAGAGGACTTCCCTGAAAATACAGCATTTTCCTCCTTGTCTGCTAAGTCTGAAGAATAGGCCAGACACATTGGAATAAAATAGGAACCGCCCTTGAGTTGGACTTGACTAACATTGCAATTAAACCACTTTTAACGCCTCGGATTTCTGAGCGGCGCGGAAATTGAAAACCAACGTGGATTGGAAGTTGGGGATGGATGGGTTTAATGGGAATGGAAGTTGAAAAGGAGAAGGAGAGGTAAAGATGAATTAATGTGAGGTTATGGGAAATAGGAAGTGTAGTAGAATTAGGAGAAGTGGAGAGGTGGTATCATTGTTGTGGAGAGATGGAGAGGTGGGGCTTTTGGACTGAACACGACTCTGTGTTGTGCAGCTGTCGTCACCGCGCGGTCCGCGCTTATGGTGGCGCGCTCCGCGCCTGGAAGACTAATGAGGGCTAAGCGCGCCTGCTGGAAGTAGAAGTGTCTGACCTGGTGGCGCGGTCCGCGCTGTTGGTGGCGCGCTCCGCGCTAGTAGGGCAGTGTGTGAGGGCTCCTAAAAGTGTGAATTGCTTTCCTTACTGACCTAGTGGCGCGGTCCGCGCTGTTTGTGGCGCGCTCCGCGCTATAAGGGCAGTAGCTACTTGACTGATTTTCCTTGAATTTTCTGTACATTTTCCATAGATGTAGTTAATCTCGGATAAAAAAAAACACACATATTTAAACTAGATTATAAACTAAGATTTAAATAATAACTAAAAGAGAAAGAGTTTAGAGCTTGGGTTGCCTCCCAAGTAGCGCTAGTTTTAACGTCGTAAGCCCGACTTTATCTGGTCAGCCCTATCCAATTCCTCTTCGATAATTGAGGAACCCTCCATCCATTAGAAATAATGTAGCTTTTGGTAGGTTCCCAATTGTGATAGCCATTGCTTTAAAGTCACCTAGCATGCTCTGATTAGGTATGCTCTCAATCGAGAACATCCCATTGCTAGGTGTTTTCTCCATTGTGTATGTGATCACTTTGGGGCATGGAAGCTTATCACACACAATGGGCTCTTCGTCTATTTTCTCTTTCTCGTCCCACCATGGATTGAAAATTGTACTCGCTCTTATGTCAACAAGAGCTTCGCCATCGACATGACTACCAAGTGGGCATGATTTTGCAAATCTAATTGAACCCTTGAACTGTGGCGGAGAAGGCACTTGAGGCATTAATAACATCGGCTCATCCGCGTTAGTACTCATAGTTAGTTCATCCCCACTAGTCTCCTCTTTTTCAACATCTCGTATCTCATCCAGTTGTAGATTTGGCTCGGGCACTTCATCAATCTCGGAATCCTCGTCATAACACCAATTGTTTTGAGGATAGTTGTTCAAAGCTTTGAACATTTGATCCATCTGGTTCTGCAGATTTTGAATTGATATCTCTTGATTCTGAATTGACCGCTCTTGATTAATCCTCCTCTCCTCGTTTGATGCTATGAACTTGGACAACAATTCCTCCAACCTTGAATTATTTGTCTCAGTCTCGGAAGCCATGTATTTAGGACCAATGTTTGAAGTAATGTTGAGTTGTTCCATCTGGTTCTGAAAATTGAAGCTCGATATTTCTTGACTCATCATCCTCTCCTCTTGGTCTGCTATGCCCTTCAATATTACATCCATCGGATTTGGCTTTTCTTCTTGTGGCAATGGAGGTAGACATGAAAAGTCCGGTGTGTATGATTGATTTGAAGCGTAGTATTGGTCTTCATAATTGTAGCTCCATGACGAATCCGGGTGATACCCCCAATCTTGGTGATAATTGGCATATGCATAATCGTTGAGGTATTCACCACTGTGTTGTCCCGGCCCAAAACTAATGGTGCATTGATGACTCGGATGATTACCAGCACAATAATTGCAAGTAACCGCTACACTTTGACGACGTTGTGCTGCAAAAGTGTCCAACCTCCTCGAAAGTGTCTCAATCTGTGCTGATAATGCAGAAAGTGTCGCGGGTCCATCAATCTCCGCTCCCCTTGGCTGAGTCATTCTCGTATACGACCATTGATAATTAAATTCCGCCATGGTACCTGACAAGAAAGAAAAATAGGAAGAGAATTAAATAAAAAGAAAAAAAAATGTTTAAATTAAGACTAATTTGATTGAAGCTAATATTGGCAAGAATATATTAACTAATTCCCCGGCAACGGCGCCAAAAACTTGTTGGGTAAAATTTAATTACGCACAACACGCAAGTATACATGGTCAACAAGTAATATAATAGTAAGTAGAGTATCGTTCCCACGATGAATTGTTTAATAAAAATCACCAAGTACTAACCCATAATCAACTCAATCTTATTTAAACGAATGAATTTCAATTTATAATAAAACTAATTCTAATTACGACTAATTAAATTAAGATTACGGAGATTTAAAATCACAACTTCACTTATTGCTTCATTTAAGTTAACACACTTCTCATCAATTATTTTCTATCTTGAATTGTTAATTAAGAACACTAAAGTAGATAAAACCACCTCTCGATGCATAATACCCATACTCACTTAAATCCACAGATGATAGAATTAAGCAAGACACCCTAATTAACTAATCCACTATATCTCTATGTGAATTATAATTAAAAAGGATTTAAAGCACAAGTTCTTTATAAGATTACATGCGATGTTAGGTATATCTCTATCCTAAACACGAATCATGAATTCCATCTATGTAGAAATCACAAACACATGCTATCATGATAAGATCTAAATCAATACTTCATCTCTCGAGTTCATATAGATTATCACGGTAAATTGATGGCCAATCAATTAAACAATTAAGTCCAAATCATAATAGACAATCCTCATAATAGAACATAATAATTGATAGCGAAGCATATTAAAATAAACTACACAATAAGATCCATTGTAATCTCAAACAAAGAATTAGTTCATGATTATTGAATTAAAACTAAGAATCCACAATTGAATAATCATTAAAAGACAAAAATAAGAGAAGAGTAAAGAATAAATCTGTTGTCAGCAAATCTCCATCTTCCACAAGCTCATGCTCTTGATCTTCAATGGTGTCCAAGTTGCTTCAATCTCCCAATCCCATAAGAACTAGGGTTTTTATCTAATTTACTCTAATCTAATATAATAGAATCCTCTAAAACTAGCTTAGATCTCCTTTCTTTTATGTCTCTCATCATGTATTTATAGTTCTAATGGACACCCAAGTAAGTTAGGCAACTAAGAATCCTATTCTAGCTCAAATTGGACATCAAATGACCAAAAAAAACGCTGCATTCCCGCCGCCTAGCACGCTCAGCGCCGCTGCTAAGCCTTTCTGGGCGCGGTCCGCGCTACAGGGTCAGAAAATCTGGCCGCCTAGCGCGCCCTAGCGCGGTCCGCGCTGCCCTGTTTTCTGCTGCAACGTCCTTTGGTTAAACACGCATAACTTCTGATCCGCTTAGAGTTACGGGGCCTGCCACCTATCAAATCGAAGATAACGACGGGATCTACAACTTCCATGCTATGAGGATTGACAGATTTGGATCAAGGCGGAAATCGAGCTTGAAGTAGATGCTGTGTAAATGGCAAGCATGACAACTCTTAGCTTTGATCTTTGTTGATATTTTGGCCATAACTCTCGCATCCAAACTCCGATTGGGACAATTCAAGATGTTCCGGAAAGATAAGAAGTAGAGCTACCGTAAAATCCAAGTTCCAAGCCAAGAACATGCATCCAACTTAATGTTCAAAGTCCTTCAATATTCCCTAATAACATTTTCTTGCGTAGTTTAGTCCAAAAGATGTACGAATTCTTTCCCTTGCTTCTTCATGCCAATGCCGTGTCATCGCCTACAAAATAACATAAAACATATGAAAAGTAACTAAGAAACATGAGATTAAGCAAATAATTCAAGTAATAGATACCGGATAAGTAGGTATAAAACCTACATATCAGTTTTCTCCGAATAAAGACATTACAATTAGAAATTAATTTTCTTATTGTCTCTCAAGATATTATTCTTAATATAATATCAATTAACTATATGTACGACCCATATACATATATTATATATAGAAAATAGATAATAAGTTTATTTTCTATTATAATAAATTGTTTCCATCAATTTATTTACATATAGCAAATACGTTTTAATATATTTACTATATTATTAATCATACCTCATACAAAAATATATAAGGTAATATTATTATTCAAAAATAACATTTCCTCCTTTTATTAAAATAACTCAATATTAGAAATTATTTTAATATCCTCTATTAGAATTATATAATTATTATTTCTCTCTCTCTCTATAAATTGTTCCCAAAACAATTCCTTCAAATATTAAATATCCATTTAAAGACATAATGATTTATGTCTCCCTTTAATAACGTATATATATTTAACGTTATTCGTACGTTAGCCTTTCTCACATATTACCATTCTGAGTAACATATATAAAGTATCACATATTCAACACACATATTAATTCACTTATTTACTTAAGTAAATTAAACCTTGTACTATATTACCATAGTTATTTAAGGTTTAACATACACATTATATTATTCCATAACATAACTCTCAACTAACTCATGTTTCACTATCCAAACTCATTCGCGGATAACTTACGTACTATCAATAACGTATATTATAATCATACCAGTTATTAGTAATACACACACACAAGAAAATAATAATTATACATTAATGTCATCCACTTACTATGATAAAATAATCCTATAAACTATTTAATATCGATAGGAAATTTTATCCACTTCTTTTATCTCAACTGAATTATCTCTGCGATCAATAACAATATATAAAAATAATATATTTATTAATCACAAAAATCACATATTACCTGGTTCATATTACCCTATGTAACACATTCCTACATACCTCGTATCACATAAATATTTTTATTCGAACCCATTTTACACTTAAGAATTTTATTTACTAAATTCTTATTTTAATATTTTCTGAAAATTCGTGTTCTTACATCCTCTCCCCCTTATAAGGATTTCGTCCTCGGAATCACTGAAACCTCCTCTACTCGGTTCCTTCAGAAGAATAAGAATCTTCCACAATTTTTCAATAATCGGGAAGCAGTATGAATAATCTTAGATTCCAAATTATACTGAGGGGTCACAAGACTGTGAACTCTTCTCTAGGTTTACAAATGCTTCAACAAAATCCTTTACACTGCAAACCAGAGTGTTTATCAATCACAAAGATTGAAAACACCCTTCACGCATACACTAGGTGGCCAGCTAGTACCACTATGTTGGGCCGCAACGTAGTGTTTTGCAACGACTATATGCGTTACACTCGGAACCATTGTCCCCGAAAATATGTCTTCTTATAGGGTTGTTCACCTCAGCATTTTCACATCTGAATTCGCACCAGAACAATCTGGTTCGGCACAAATACTCAAGAATGCTTGAATTTCACAAATATTTTTTTCAGCATTTGTCTAGCCGAATCAAATAGCTTAGACTTTTATCAACAACTCGAACATCAATTGAAATAATTTAGCCAACTTAATTGACCTTCTTCATAATCTAAAAGAAAACCAAAAATTCTTTTATGACGTCATGATACCGTACCAGATTAGTAGTACGTTGAGGATTCCGCCATTATGTGACTTTGTCATATTACATCATACCATAATGGGCTGATTTTCTTTCGATCACAACCAACACTAGGTTTGACTGCATTGATGACTCCATCGTTTATCATTTTTACACCACATCAAATGATGCACATGGTTAGAAATACCTTTTTGAAAATTTTCAAATCATTTTTGTCTTAGCCGAAACAATTAGCATAGACATCTGGATAACGGTATTATTTTTAAAACATCATTTGTTCAATCACATGATCTAATATTTTTTAAGAAAACAGAAGTGCGAACATCAGCACGAAGTCAATAAATTTTGAAAATCTAACAGAGCTAAAGAATTTAGAAAATCCATGTTTCTCCATCAACTTCAATCTTTACTATACCAAAATTTCTAACTTCATAACATATATATACCCGATACAGTTCATCAAACTTACTACACTTTGGAAATTCAGGAACTTGCCACAATTATATGAGTTTAAGAACTTGTCCTAGTCAGACCATAGGCGTCCATTCGCTGAGGGGTTCAAAAATATTTCATATAATTATGAGTCACGAACGTACCATGTGCATGAGTTTTAAGAACTCGCGCCTAATCTTAATATTTTTTATCTTAATCTTAATAGTCTCTATCTATCAAATATGATATGAGAAAAGAATCACCTTCTCACCATAAGCATATCGATAGCGCGATACCGATATTCCATTGATTATCATTGTGAGGAATCGAGCGTGAGCACAAAGCCTCCGCCCACACAAAGGTTTGTACAACTCAGCTCTCACACGAGTCCTCAACTGAAATCTCACTTAACTATATCTTACTCTTAACTTTCTCTTTGCTCGATACGAATTCTTCGTATCTCAACATGTACAACCCCTCATGAGTTCATCTCGTACCATTTCATAGTACATTTTATTACAACATCAAGCTATACACACTTAGTCGTTACAGACTATTTATCACTTTATAGCTCAATCCGATCACACCGTGATCATCAATTTATCTTAGGGTTCTTTCCCATTATCAACTAAACTCCACTCGAGCTCATTCTTATTATCATTGTCATCTTCATCTTATAGACATCATCTTAAATTTTTTATTACCGGAGTTAGGAAACTCCTGAATTCTCATTCTCTAGATAGTTCAAGATTCTTCTTTGAATCTTCACTTATACATTTTAATCTTTATCTTTCTCTCTCTCTCAGGTTATAGCTTAAGGTACACTTACCTAAAGTTTATAACCAGTAGCTTTGAAACCAACCTGTGACGCCCCCAAATCTGGGTCCCTTCGAACCACGTATCCGGTCCGCCACGATACTACTATCGTCAAACTATTTATATTTTTCATTCATAAATTAATGAATAAACTTTACTTTTTACAATTTAGAATATAAATTCGTTCCATTACCAGGATCAACACAATGACCCCAAACTTTTATAAGTTTCTAATCTTGGTCATTTACTATTCCTGTATTACATCACATTCGATGTTATATAAATATGCGGAATATTTTAAACTTTTTCAATCTCCTTTGAAAAATAATCTTTTATTGATTTCATAACTTTGAACCAATTACAATTCTTGAATCAACTATATAATATGATTCTTCAGTCTATTGGAATTACTATATAAGATTTTACATCTTGATTCGATATCCTTTATGTATTAACTAATACATCCTTACAATACAACAAGTACTAAACATCGTAAGTTATCAAGTACACTCCTAGAACCTAAACATGGTTCAAGTAATAAACTAAATAGTATCCTTTGTTGCGAAACTATCTACTTTGTCAACCAAGAAGTACAAAATCTTTACCGTGAGTAACCTGCGAAAGTGGTTATTTGCAAGGGTGAGCTCGACAGCTCAATAATTCTAACAGATTTCATGCAGCACATAGCATATAATAGTATATTAAGTCCATGCATACATAATCAATTAATATTAACTACGCATGTTACTTCACACATAACATGCATAGAAATTTACTTCACAAGCATATCATCAAAGATCAACTTTTAAATTTCATACATAGCTCATATGCATTTCATATATATACATCAACATTCTCATAGCATAATATAGCTCAACTAATAGTTATAGAATTCATATATCAAATAGGAACTGAAAGACTAGCCTGATTTGTAGTTTATCAACTACGACTTAACTGCTTAAAGCTTATCTGCATTGCATGTATTCCTACATAATTATATAATCATGGATTCATATCAATTAGTCATACATTTCATATGTTCTTAATATAACAATAAATATTACATCGTTTCCTAACTAGGTTTGAAAAACCTTCATTTAACCATCCGTACTTGACATCAATATTAATAATATACATTTATCACACACTTAACTCGCTATGTGTTCGACACATTTTTAAAGTTTATAGATACGTGATCTACGTCGTTCATATTCAAACTACTTAGTTTCATAATAATTTATTTCAATCAATAAGGCTTAACAACTTTCTTTAACAAGATTCGATGTTATAAGCTTTTAAACCATACATTGGTACTAATAAGCCTCTACTAGTATGCTTCACATGTATCTATCTCATTTACATAGACATAGTATAGTTCATACTTTTAAAACATGCTTAAATAACTTATGTTATGCTTGACTAGTTGAGTGTACATATCATTCATGTTCAAAGGCATGGATAACTCTATCATGCTTGCTTATAAAGTCATAATGCAAGTAATACAATGCTCAATAAATTTAGTTTCCAAAACTTTTAAATTTTTCTTTAAAACTTATACTAACCGAGCTTGACAACCTTTTATATGCAATATATCTTGAAATTGCATTCCTTGTCCATCCGGGCACATAACTAGGCCACAATCACATGTTCCTAAAGTCAAAACTTAAAAGACACAAAGTTCGTCCAATTTCATTTTCAAAACTTCAAGTTTTTCTTTCAAAACACTTTAAACCAAGCTATATCAATCTAGTATATGCAAGGTAACTTTAAAACTGCATTTCATGTCCGTTGATATGCGTACATATGGTCCAAGGTCATAACTCAAAGGACACCAAATTCATCAACTTTCGTATCTCAAAAACTCTAAGTTTTCTTTTAGAAAATCATGTTAAAGCATTCCATTATGAGTAAAGAAAATTTATCATGCATATTTATGTTTTATCACTTAGAATAACATATTCCATCGTCGGGAGCACTATACTTGCGTATGTTCTCGCTCGACGCTCTCCGATGGCCTTTGATTACATAATAGTCAAAAAGATGACTATTTGAACCCTTCCTAATGATCTCAAATTGAATAACTTAAAGAACAAAAGTTGTAGGTCTATTCGTTTTCGTTTCGGGTCATCTTGAATCTCCTTAATCGCAGTTCGTATGAAAATGTTATGCCCATTATAGTAAACCATATTCTGTCAGATTTTTTTAACATCTGTAAACCAGACCACCCCCCGCCGGGGCGGGGGTCTTGCCTTCAAAATAGCCCGTCGGGGTAGGCCTAGCTGCTGTAAGTGGAAAATTTCATTCTATGAGCTAACAAGCCAAACTACTTTCTAACCTTCATAATTTGAGTTATACATATCCAAATTAGTCCATTTTTGATTCTATGGATTCATAATTCATAGAACTACAACATACTATAATACCTGTTGGGTAAAATCTATATACGCAAAACACGCAAGTGTACGTGGTCAACAAGTAATATAATAATAAGTAAAGTATCGTTCCCACAGAGATTAACACAAATTTCCCTCGCAACTACCAATTTCCTACTAATCTAAATTTTATTAAACTAATCAATCTCCAATTAAATTAAATTGTATCTCAATCATAAAAGAAAAATAAATAATCACCACAAATACCAAATAAGAAAGTCCAAACAAGTATAGAGAATTAGGCTAATAACTTCACTCTAAGCACCCCTTTGATTTGTATTACCTTATTCCAGTTTAACTCACCATTCCAGCTTATTAATCAAGAACACATAAGTAGTATTAATCACCTCTCGATGAATTAACACCGTATTGACTCAAATCCACAATTAAGATAGAATTTAATCAAACACCTTAATTAATCAAGTCACTATATTTCTAAGTAACTTCCAATTAAGCAAGGTTTAATCCCAAGTCATCTTCAAGATTACATATGATGTTCAGCATATCTCTATCTCAACAATAATCACTAATTTGCTCTCAACAAATTTAATGACACATGCTATATTAATTAAGTCTAGATTTATATTTCATCTCTCAAATTCATACAAATCACACATAAAATTGTTGATCAAGCAATTTATAAATTAACGCTCAAATTAGTATAGATAAACTGCATAATAGCTATATTAAACTGAAAACCAAGGTTTCACAATCATCGTTCCACTTAGAGATCCATTAAAAGCCTAATAAATAATTTAGCCCATAATAAACGAATAATACGCTAAATAAACCAAAGGAAACATCATCCCGAATACAGAGCTAGAAAGTTAGAGAAGAAAATTGATACACCACCCTTCTCCGCCTCTAATTCTGAAACTTCGTGAATTTTCCTCTTCTTTGTTCTTTCCAATCCTTGCTCCCGTTGATTGATAAGCTCCCCCTTTGAACGCCTCTCTATATATGTTATTAATAGCCTTTTTACTCTTCCAACCAAGACTCCTATTCCATCACAAAGTTCTGCCCAACGGAGTCCAGCTCGCAAAAAAAAACAGTTCAGTTCACGCACCAGCGCGGTCCGCGCTGGCTTTTACACTACCGCCGCGCGCTCTGCGCCAGGTAGACAGAAACTTCAACATATCCTCAAGACATCCTCAAATGCTCCAATTTGCTACATGAGTCGGAATCACCTACAACCAAACGCAAACCCCATCAAAGATAACATGAAAATACTCAAAAACTAGCAAGATAACAAGCCATATAAACATAATCCATTGGTTAAAACCCACTCATCAAACTCCCCCAAGCTTGAACATTGCTTGTCCTCGAGCAAAAATGCAATGCAACTAAAATCTAAACTACGAATCCAGAATTAAAACCATACAAATGATTTACTCATGCATCCTCAGAAAAATTAGTAAACAAACACCCTTCATACAAAATTCCATCTGCAAGACCATCACTCTATAATCTAACCCTGTCATTATTAGTATAGTGTGTGTGTGCGCAACACCCAAGCC
Source organism: Panax notoginseng (assembly GCA_016801055.1). Lineage (NCBI taxonomy): Eukaryota > Viridiplantae > Streptophyta > Magnoliopsida > Apiales > Araliaceae > Panax > Panax notoginseng. The sequence continues at coordinate 104,732,517 of CM029016.1, read as the reverse complement.
AACCGATACTGAATCAACATAGCTACATAACCAATTTCTTTTCAGGAATCATGCAGTAAAAACTCAAAAATTCACAGATAAACAAACTCTAGCATTAGCTAAATAACCAAGTTCCGGTTCCGAGAAGGGTATTCATACTCAATTTTTCTTTTCTTTTCTCTTCTTTCTTTTCTTTTTTTTTTCTTTTACTAAAGAGATGGTTGGTGAGTGCGTTTTACGCTCCATCTCACACTTGCGTTTATGGAGAGTATTTCTTCTCAATCCACCACAAGCCATCATTTTACTTTTCGTTTTTTTTTTCGAGCTTATATACCCAAATCTTCCCCCAAGCTTAGGTTCATCATACCTATCTTGTTCACTTTCTTATTTATACTAGCACTATCCTTTTAGAAAATATTTATGTAGCAAGTTGAACTAATCAATTAACACAACTGTTGTTACGTGCTATCCGTTTTATACTAATTTCAGACCGAGCAAGATTCAATCACAATAGAACTTGCATCAAAATTCTTATACTTAGGGAAAAACTCATTTACATAATTTCAATTTCATCATTGGCCAAAGCAAATCACAAATATGATCTAATAACTGGATTCATGCAACTATATGGAAAAGAAATAAATTTTTTTTTTCATAGATAAATCACTAGCATGCAACCTAAATAACACATTAATACTGTAAAATCTAAATACCCAATAAACTCCCCCAAGCTTGAACATTGCTTGTCCTCGAGCAAAAATGCAATGCAACTAAAATCTAAACTACGAATCCAGAATTAAAACCATACAAATGATTTACTCATGCATCCTCAGAAAAATTAGTAATCAAACACCCTTCATACAAAATTCCATCTGCAAGACCATCACTCTATAATCTAACCCTGTCATTATTAGTATAGTGTGTGTGTGTGCGCAACACCCAAGCCAACCGATACTGAATCAACATAGCTACATAACCAATTTCTTTTCAGGAATCATGCAGTAAAAACTCAAAAATTCACAGATAAACAAACTCTAGCATTAGCTAAATAACCAAGTTTCGGTTCCGAGAAGGGTATTCATACTCAATTTTTCTTTTCTTTTCTCTTCTTTCTTTTCTTTTTTTTTTCTTTTACTAAAGAGATGGTTGGTGAGTGCGTTTTACGCTCCATCTCACACTTGCGTTTATGGAGAGTATTTCTTCTCAATCCACCACAAGCCATCATTTTACTTTTCGTTTTTTTTTTCGAGCTTATATACCCAAATCTTCCCCCAAGCTTAGGTTCATCATACCTATCTTGTTCACTTTCTTATTTATACTAGCACTATACTTTTAGAAAATATTTATGTAGCAAGTTGAACTAATCAATTAACACAACTGTTGTTACGTGCTATCCGTTTTATACTAATTTCAGACCGAGCAAGATTCAATCACAATAGAACTTGCATCAAAATTCTTATACTTAGGGAAAAACTCATTTACATAATTTCAATTTCATCATTGGCCAAAGCAAATCACAAATATGATCTAATAACTGGATTCATGCAACTATATGGAAAAGAAATAAATTTTTTTTTCATAGATAAATCACTAGCATGCAACCTAAATAACACATTAATACTGTAAAATCTAAATACCCAATAAACTCCCCCAAGCTTGAACATTGCTTGTCCTCGAGCAAAAATGCAATGCAACTAAAATCTAAACTACGAATCCAGAATTAAAACCATACAAATGATTTACTCATGCATCCTCAGAAAAATTAGTAAACAAACACCCTTCATACAAAATTCCATCTGCAAGACCATCACTCTATAATCTAACCCTGTCATTATTAGTATAGTGTGTGTGTGCGCAACACCCATGCCAACCGATACTGAATCAACATAGCTACATAACCAATTTCTTTTCAGGAATCATGCAGTAAAAACTCAAAAATTCACAGATAAACAAACTCTAGCATTAGCTAAATAACCAAGTTCCGGTTCCGAGAAGGGTATTCATACTCAATTTTTCTTTTCTTTTCTCTTCTTTCTTTTCTTTTTTTTTTCTTTTACTAAAGAGATGGTTGGTGAGTGCGTTTTACGCTCCATCTCACAGTTGCGTTTATGGAGAGTATTTCTTCTCAATCCACCACAAGCCATCATTTTACTTTTCGTTTTTTTTTTTCGAGCTTATATACCCAAATCTTCCCCCAAGCTTAGGTTCATACCTATCTTGTTCACTTTCTTATTTATACTAGCACTATCCTTTTAGAAAATATTTATGTAGCAAGTTGAACTAATCAATTAACACAACTGTTGTTACGTGCTATCCGTTTTATACTAATTTCAGACCGAGCAAGATTCAATCACAATAGAACTTGCATCAAAATTCTTATACTTAGGGAAAAACTCATTTACATAATTTCAATTTCATCATTGGCCAAAGCAAATCACAAATATGATCTAATAACTGGATTCATGCAACTATATGGAAAAGAAATAAATTTTTTTTTCATAGATAAATCACTAGCATGCAACCTAAATAACAAATTAATACTGTAAAATCTAAATACCCAATAAACTCCGCCAAGCTTGAACATTGCTTGTCCTCGAGCAAAAATGCAATGCAACTAAAATCTAAACTACGAATCCAGAATTAAAACCATACAAATAATTTACTCATGCATCCTCAGAAAAATTAGTAAACAAACACCCTTCATACAAAATTCCATCTGCAAGACCATCACTCTATAATCTAACCCTGTCATTATTAGTATAGTGTGTGTGTGTGCGCAACACCCAAGCCAACCGATACTGAATCAACATAGCTACATAACCAATTTCTTTTCAGGAATCATGCAGTAAAAACTCAAAAATTCACAGATAAACAAACTCTAGCATTAGCTAAATAACCAAGTTCCGGTTCCGAGAAGGGTATTCATACTCAATTTTTCTTTTCTTTTCTCTTCTTTCTTTTCTTTTTTTTTTCTTTTACTAAAGAGATGGTTGGTGAGTGCGTTTTACGCTCCATCTCACACTTGCGTTTATGGAGAGTATTTCTTCTCAATCCACCACAAGCCATCATTTTACTTTTCGTTTTTTTTTCGAGCTTATATACCCAAATCTTCCCCCAAGCTTAGGTTCATCATACCTATCTTGTTCACTTTCTTATTTATACTAGCACTATCCTTTTAGAAAATATTTATGTAGCAAGTTGAACTAATCAATTAACACAACTGTTGTTACGTGCTATCCGTTTTATACTAATTTCAGACCGAGCAAGATTCAATCACAATAGAACTTGCATCAAAATTCTTATACTTAGGGAAAAACTCATTTACATAATTTCAATTTCATCATTGGCAAAAGCAAATCACAAATATGATCTAATAACTGGATTCATGCAACTATATGGAAAAGAAATAATTTTTTTTTTTCATAGATAAATCACTAGCATGCAACCTAAATAACACATTAATACTGTAAAATCTAAATACCCAATAAACTCCCCCAAGCTTGAACATTGCTTGTCCTCGAGCAAAAATGCAATGCAACTAAAATCTAAACTACGAATCCAGAATTAAAACCATACAAATGATTTACTCATGCATCCTCAGAAAAATTAGTAAACAAACACCCTTCATACAAAATTCCATCTGCAAGACCATCACTCTATAATCTAACCCTGTCATTATTAGTATAGTGTGTGTGTGTGCGCAACACCCAAGCCAACCGATACTGAATCAACATAGCTACATAACCAATTTCTTTTCAGGAATCATGCAGTAAAAACTCAAAAATTCACAGATAAACAAACTCTAGCATTAGCTAAATAACCAAGTTCCGGTTCCGAGAAGGGTATTCATACTCAATTTTTCTTTTCTTTTCTCTTCTTTCTTTTCTTTTTTTTTCTTTTACTAAAGAGATGGTTGGTGAGTGAGTTTTACGCTCCATCTCACACTTGCGTTTATGGAGAGTATTTCTTCTCAATCCACCACAAGCCATCATTTTACTTTTCGTTTTTTTTTCGAGCTTATATACCCAAATCTTCCCCCAAGCTTAGGTTCATCATACCTATCTTGTTCACTTTCTTATTTATACTAGCACTATCCTTTTAGAAAATATTTATGTAGCAAGTTGAACTAATCAATTAACACAACTGTTGTTACGTGCTATCCGTTTTATACTAATTTCAGACCGAGCAAGATTCAATCACAATAGAACTTGCATCAAAATTCTTATACTTAGGGAAAAACTCATTTACATAATTTCAATTTCATCATTGGCCAAAGCAAATCACAAATATGATCTAATAACTGGATTCATGCAACTATATGGAAAAGAAATAAATTTTTTTTTCATAGATAAATCACTAGCATGCAACCTAAATAACAAATTAATACTGTAAAATCTAAATACCCAATAAACTCCGCCAAGCTTGAACATTGCTTGTCCTCGAGCAAAAATGCAATGCAACTAAAATCTAAACTACGAATCCAGAATTAAAACCATACAAATAATTTACTCATGCATCCTCAGAAAAATTAGTAAACAAACACCCTTCATACAAAATTCCATCTGCAAGACCATCACTCTATAATCTAACCCTGTCATTATTAGTATAGTGTGTGTGTGTGCGCAACACCCAAGCCAACCGATACTGAATCAACATAGCTACATAACCAATTTCTTTTCAGGAATCATGCAGTAAAAACTCAAAAATTCACAGATAAACAAACTCTAGCATTAGCTAAATAACCAAGTTCCGGTTCCGAGAAGGGTATTCATACTCAATTTTTCTTTTCTTTTCTCTTCTTTCTTTTCTTTTTTTTTTCTTTTACTAAAGAGATGGTTGGTGAGTGCGTTTTACGCTCCATCTCACACTTGCGTTTATGGAGAGTATTTCTTCTCAATCCACCACAAGCCATCATTTTACTTTTCGTTTTTTTTTCGAGCTTATATACCCAAATCTTCCCCCAAGCTTAGGTTCATCATACCTATCTTGTTCACTTTCTTATTTATACTAGCACTATCCTTTTAGAAAATATTTATGTAGCAAGTTGAACTAATCAATTAACACAACTGTTGTTACGTGCTATCCGTTTTATACTAATTTCAGACCGAGCAAGATTCAATCACAATAGAACTTGCATCAAAATTCTTATACTTAGGGAAAAACTCATTTACATAATTTCAATTTCATCATTGGCAAAAGCAAATCACAAATATGATCTAATAACTGGATTCATGCAACTATATGGAAAAGAAATAATTTTTTTTTTTCATAGATAAATCACTAGCATGCAACCTAAATAACACATTAATACTGTAAAATCTAAATACCCAATAAACTCCCCCAAGCTTGAACATTGCTTGTCCTCGAGCAAAAATGCAATGCAACTAAAATCTAAACTACGAATCCAGAATTAAAACCATACAAATGATTTACTCATGCATCCTCAGAAAAATTAGTAAACAAACACCCTTCATACAAAATTCCATCTGCAAGACCATCACTCTATAATCTAACCCTGTCATTATTAGTATAGTGTGTGTGTGTGCGCAACACCCAAGCCAACCGATACTGAATCAACATAGCTACATAACCAATTTCTTTTCAGGAATCATGCAGTAAAAACTCAAAAATTCACAGATAAACAAACTCTAGCATTAGCTAAATAACCAAGTTCCGGTTCCGAGAAGGGTATTCATACTCAATTTTTCTTTTCTTTTCTCTTCTTTCTTTTCTTTTTTTTTCTTTTACTAAAGAGATGGTTGGTGAGTGCGTTTTACGCTCCACTCACACTTGCGTTTATGGAGAGTATTTCTTCTCAATCCACCACAAGCCATCATTTTACTTTTCGTTTTTTTTTTCGAGCTTATATACCCAAATCTTCCCCCAAGCTTAGGTTCATCATACCTATCTTGTTCACTTTCTTATTTATACTAGCACTATCCTTTTAGAAAATATTTATGTAGCAAGTTGAACTAATCAATTAACACAACTGTTGTTACGTGCTATCCGTTTTATACTAATTTCAGACCGAGCAAGATTCAATCACAATAGAACTTGCATCAAAATTCTTATACTTAGGGAAAAACTGGCGTTCCAATAGCATGGTATTGGGTATTGCTTATTTCCAAAGCATGAAAACTAATTGGCTCAACATCCTTAATTGCATTGATGAGCGGCATGTCCCCGTGCTGAGGAAACTCCGGTTCAGCGTTGACTATGACCAGGCTATTGTTGATGATGTATTTTAATTGTTGGTGAAAAGTGGAGGGGACTGCCCCTGCCATGTGAATCCATGGTCGTCCCAAGAGCAGGTTGTATCCTGAATCTTTCTTGAGCACATGGAAGGATACGTAGAATGTATGAGGACCAATCTCAATTGGCAGCTCAACTACTCCAACCGAGTTACGGCGGGCTCCATCAAAAGCTTTGATGATGGTATGGCTACTCCGAATTCGATTGGAATTGATATTCATCTTCACCAAGGTAGCGTATGGGTAGATATTTAGAAAGGAACCTCCATCTATTAAAACTCCCGCCACCATATATTCGGAGGACAAGACCGCAATGTGCAACGGTTTGCAATGACCGGTCACTTCGGGCGATATATCATCATCAGTGAAGGATATCACATTGTTGTTAAAAATGTGATCAACCAGATGTTGAAACTTTTCCGTATCAACTAATGTCAGTAGATAGGCTTCTTCTAAAACCTTTAATAAGACCTTCCGGTGATTCTCGAAAGTCAGGACCAAGTCCAAGATTGATATCTGTTGTGGAGCTTCTTTCAAGCTTAAAACCACCTTGTCTTCGTTACCCCATAGTGCGAAGGAAATTTTCAATCTCCTCAATGGGTACTTTCCCCCTAGACTTGATGACAGGCTTTATAACCCGTTGGTGAAGATACAGTGGATTTTATTTCGACACTGCAGCAGTTGTATGTGAGGTGGATCCTTCACCTTCTCCATAATTCCACGAAACTGCGCGCAAGCTAACAATAGGATATTGTGCTCTTTACGGCAAGTTGATTGGCTTGGGAGCGGCCACTTTCAAAGGATTGTTGATTCCCTTGAGTTGAATTATTGGCATGATAAGTGATTTGTTAACCCCATCACTTTCAGTGGATATGACTGCTACTACACTCTTCCTTAGTAGGACACGAATCCTCACTTGCCCGTAACACAGTGTCGTTATCTGCCAGACGCAGTACGCCACTGTCGATTAAATTTTGAATAAGGTGGTGGAGTGCCCAGCATTCTTCTGTGCTGTGACCGCGAGATTGAGAATGATATTGACATACTCCCTCAGAGTTGTATCGTCCTGAACGGGGGTTGATTGGAGGTAGAAGGGAACTAATCCTTCCTTCATTGATTAACATATGAAGGATTTCCTCCATAGGTTGGCCCAAATATGTGAATTCCCTTTTGTTGGCAAAATCTCGACGGGCCTTAGAATTTGCTCTCTTCGTCACTTTGTCTTCCAGCATTTCATTTTCTGAAAGTGAAGAGGGAATATTCATGACAATAGGTAGGAGACTGGCATGCTTCTGGCTGATTAGCTGACGAGTCACTTAATGCTGATAAGTCACCAGTTCCGCGAATTGCTCAATTTGTTTACAAAGAGCTTTCATCTTTTGTTCCATTATGAATTGGAACTTGGCATAATCCCATCTGTCATCACCATCTTTGGGGGTCTGGGAGGATTCACAGCTGAAATTGGAACTCTGTCCACTGCTCCAATTGATCATATTGACCTCTTCTTCCTTGTGCTGAGGAAGAGGGTTGTCTTGAACGTGAGGCTGATTGGGTTTGGTGACCACGATTTCCCCGTTGTCTATCAGGTCTTGGATTTTGTGTTTCAAGGCCCAACAATCCTGAGTATCATGTCAAGGTGCCCCGGCATGATAAGCACATTTCCGAGCAGCATTAAAACCCCGACCATTAGGGCTGGCTGGTGGACGAAGATGCGTGATTTTCTTCTGCGTTGTTAGAAGATTGAGAATGCTCTCGAGGGTGTCCCCTAAGGGAGTGAATACTCGAGGTCGTTTGACTTCTCCACCTTTTGGTACTGGAGGGTTTGAAGACTGTGCTTGAAAAGGAGTGTAATTTCTCCTCTGGATAGGCATGTTCTGATTGCCTTTTTGACCCTGTAGTATCAGGAAAACATCCTCTTCTTTCTTTTTATGGACCCTCTGGGGGTTGTTCCCATAATTTCCAGATTGGATGTGATCAGCAACCGCTTTGAGTGCAGCTAGGTCTTGAATCTTTCCGGATTTCAATCTCATTTCAGCCATCTTCCCATGTTTGACCATTTCAGAAAATGGTTTGCCGATGCCGGCTAAAACTCTTTCATAGAAAGGTGCTTCTAGTATGTCTATGAAAGTCATGACCATCTCTGATTCTGCCATGGAAGGACTAACTTGGGCAGCCAGACGTCTCCACCTCTGAGCATACTCTCTGAAAGACTCATTAGATTGTTTCTTGATCTTGGTAATTTGATACCGATCAGGAGCCATTTGAGATTGAAAGTTGTATTGGGTGAGGAAAGCGTGTGCTAGCTCTTCCCAACTATGGATCTTTGAATTGTCTAATCTTGTGTACCACGAACGGGCTTCTCCAGTAAGACTTTTTGGAACAGTTGCATTCTGAGTTTTTCATCCTCTGCATAAGATCCAAGTTCTCCAATAAACACCTTTAGATGTGTGTAAGGATCTCCTAACCCGTCATATTTTTCAAAGTCAGGAGTCTTAAATTTTTCTGGATAATGAATACCAGGGAAAATACACAAATCAGCATATGAAACACTCCCGTGTGTTCGAATTCCTTTGATAGTGCGAAGAGTCTCTTCCAATTGGAGGACTTTCTTTTTTATGTCACCAGTGTCTGGGTCTCCAGTGGGATGGGCAGCATCATGAGTTTTGTTGGTTGGATCCAACTGTAGTTCAGGTATTGTAACGACCTGGGTTCCTCCTTGTGTGGAGGATTCAGCATGTACGGGTATTTTCTGACCCTGCGTAGACTGGTGTAATTCTTTTAGTAGAACAGCCAAATCTGTAATCTGTTTGCTTAATCCGTCGAATTCCTTGCAAGAAACTGGATTAAGTTCAGTCTGGTCGGATGACGACATGATTGACTGTAGGCCTGTTGCCTTTTTGGACTTTGAACGGGTGGTAGGTCCTATTGATTCCCTGCAAAAGACTTGCATAGTTTAGTCTTTAGGGTGGATAATAACATGTGATGCGATGAGTCCAATTTTAGGAATTTTATCCTGCAAAACGGATGTTAGCTGTTTATAGCATGTATGTGTACACATTTCTTCATATTTCTCATTACATGGAGATAGATATGGAAAATAATTACAAGTAATTGTGCTTTACAAGTAATTTGAAATGAGAGCATGAAGAGACTTTCCTCCGTTTTGGGTTTATCAGAGGCTGACCGATTCTCGGGGCTTTTTGGCATGAAGGTTCCCAAATCATCGCAATCTACTTGACGAGAAGTTAATCCGGTCTTTCAACTAGAGCGAATTTGGGTGGTGCCTTTCCTGAGCCTCGGAGAATCAGGCTTCTCACGAGTCCAGTAATCAAACACCGACGGGATAGCCTCCTGGTGGAGGGACCATACAACATACATTCACATACATCGCATCTCACCGTATGACATGATGACATGTGCGAAGTACTAATATCACAAGCAGTTATGGTACGAAGCACTAACATCACAGGCAGTTTATAGTGCGAACCACTAATATCGCAGGCAGTTTATAGTGCGAAGCACTAAGTAAGGAAATGCATTCGTACACATTCATCATAAAATGTAAATGCAACATCCACACACAAGCAGATAATAGTTTTGAAAAAATTGTAATAGCGGCTTAAGTCCTCTTACTGGGTTCCCCAGCAGAGTCGCCACCTGTCGACGTCGGGATTTTTAATTGTCCCTTTGTTCTTTGGTGTTCTAATTTTAGGTGAGATTTGTTTGAAAAAACAAGTGAAAAAGGTTCGACATGTATAATGTCGACGATTTGACTATAAGAGTCGCCAGTTGGTTTTTTAAATGGTTGTACCAACACAACCGAGAAAAGGTTTGCACATTGACCAGTGATGTGACACTGCTAAACGGGTCGGTGAAACCGAGATTCATTAGGGTCCGGGGACTTGGTTATGCGGGGGGGAAGGTGTTAGGCACCCCCCGACATCCGTGTTACCATGGTGACCACCTCTTTTCAAGAAACTATTATCTGAATATGTGTGTGTGTGGGTTAATGTGTTGTTATTTGGAAGTAGTGCGAGGTCTCGTTCACACCTATATACACAGGGTTTGAATTTATGTAAAAATTCAATTTTAGCAGGATATGGCAGAGGTTTTTCAAACCCTGATGCTCAATAGTAATTGAGACCTTTTACACTCCCATTTTATTCCGTATTCGGCTGGATTGATTTTATTTGACAGATGCGAGGCATCCGTGCGAAAATAATGTACAAAAAGGTGCTGAATCCCTCGTGGGTATGTAAACCATCTGAGGAAATCCAAACATCATAGAATAATTTACAAGCAGCTTACAGCTGAAAACGTCCATCACGGGAACCGAATCTAGATCCAATGGGATGAATACAGATCACATGATTCCTAGGCTCACATGATGCCGCAATTGATATAAATGCAATAAGCAGGTATATATATATATATATATATATATATATATATATATATATATATATATATATAAGCTGTAAATATATATATACAGACATGATCACCAACCACGAAGTACCTCCATGGGGGATCAGAAATGTAAATAAAGCTGTAAAAGCTATCAACCGCCACGGAGGAAACTCCAGGCAGGACGAAATGTACAGAAAACTGTAAAAACGATCAACCACCACGAAGTAAACTCCCGGTGGGACGAAATGTACATAAAGCTGTAAAAAACGATCAACCACCATGAAGTAAACTCCAGGTGGGACGAAATATATATATATATATATATATATATATATATATATATATATATATATATATATATATTAAAGCAGTAAACGCTCCAGACCGAAGTCTAGGCTCATCGAACAAAGTTCGACATGCAGTTCATCTATATAAATATATATATATATATATAGGAAAGCAAATAAACGCTCCAGACCGAAGTCTAGGCTCAATCGAGGCATAACTCGATAATGTTAGTCCATATATATAAATACATATATATATATATATATATATATATATATATATATATATACAAACTAAAAATAAACCACGGACCGAAGTCTGGGCAAAATATGCAACACGACTCTCAACGTGTGGAAGGGTGTGTGCAAAGATAAAAAGAAAGAACTCTAAAGTGTGTGAGAAGGCTTACAGTGAGCTGCCAAAGAAGACTTCTATATCTTTAGAGTAAGTAAATACAGACTTTTGTAGGTACAAAAGGGCTACACTGCCTGGGATGAGGGCAGAGCAAATTGGGCAGGGCTTCCTCGCCATTTTTTTTGCAAAATGGCCACCCCAAGCCCTCTATTTATATAGGGTGGAGCCGCAGGTGTACCTGCGGCTGAGCCGCAGGTGTACCAGAGACAACCCAGGTGGGCCCAAGTTTTTTGGCTCGGGTCGTCTCGAAGTACGTGCACTCAGGCACTGTAATGTCCACTCGAACTTTTAGAAGTGCAATTCGGGCATCCGTTTGAGGTATATCGGACATATTTCGGACCACCGTTGTCTAGAGTTGTACAATGGCATGGGATTAGGTTTGTGTGAAGTCATTGAAGATGGGACGGTGCCCTCCGGTCTTCAAGCTTCAACTTTCATCCGTTACCCCGCACAATAGTCACTCGGGATTGATTAGTCTTGTGGGACATTGTTGCGTAGCTATGTTGAGGCGACGTGGCATGACATCGTGTTGGTCAGATGACGATGTTGCCCCTCACCGGTGTTATCGCCGGATTGGGTTGATAAAGTAGACGTTGCTCAGCTTCGCTGAGATTGGACTGCTGTAATTTGTTGAAGGTCCTCATTGTCATCTTTGAGGTGTGTCTGTTTTCCCGATGTAATCGCCGAGCTGGTACAGTGGATCTCGTTGTGAGCGCCGAGATTAAAGCTGGTTGCATTTGTAACAAGTATTTCCGGGGTTATCGCCGAAATTGCATTCCTTGGGGTTATCACCAAGGTTAGTGGCTATTCCCATGGTTGGGACTGAGACTGGATACCTCAGGGTTATCTCTGAGATTAATCGGTCTTCTCCGGTGTGTGTTCCGGTATTGTATCTGCATGCCTCGGGGTTATCTCCAAGATTATTACTTCCAGCTTGCGATCTGGGGTTGATGCTGAACTTCCGGTAGTATTTGGTACGGATATGGATCGTCTTTCAGGGTTCCCTCTTAAATGACGAATCTGCTCTCCTGCAATGTTAGTGACAGGTGTACAAAAAATTTCGAGTGTCTACAGTAGTTTACCAAAGTATAGCTAATCAACACTTTTCTAACCCTATTATAACATAATGCGTATAGGATATTCATTAGTTATGTACATTCAATACCCATACTTGATATGTAAATTCAAATGTATACAAAAAAGTCAAACTTAGTCTTATAGTTCCATACGTATGTCATCACGTACCTTACATACTCATAGCATAAAATCAATTTATAAGACACTATGAAATCAAATAACATAGTTCGTAATTCTCTTTTGACTTAATGTTCAAAAGTTTATAAACACATATCCAATCTATGAATTTTATCATTAGCATGCCTATTGATACTTTGAATACTGTATTTGGACACGTATTACAGATTAAGACAACAATACAAACATGCATCACATCTCAGATCATAAACAGATTAGACAGACAACATTGCAAGGTGGCGCAGCTGCGCCCTAGTTAAGCTTAGGGACGGCGCAGCTGCGCTGTCCTCTAGCCTGACCAGAGTTGAGCTTTGAATTTCCAGTTTCTGTCTCATTCTTTTAGCACACTAAGACAATTAACACTTATCATGCATACATGCTAGAGGACTTGCGTATGACCATCTTAAGTTCACTTTTACTTGTCATGGTCTTAGTTTGGGCTTTTTAGGGAATTTAGGCCAAATAGGGTCATGGAATCACAATGCCTACTATGTTAACCATATGTCTTTTTTTTTTTGCTAAATTTAGACTAAAATAAATAAAATGGGGGATTACAAAACCGCATGGGAGAAACCCAAACACAAATAGCAAAGACATCATAGGACATGCCTTATGACGTAAAGACTATAAAAGGATACAGGCGTCAGCCCAAAAGAAAAGGTTACAGTACATGTCAAAGCATAAAGAAGAAAATCGTCAAGACGCCCGAACGCGGAACCACCGAAACCAGCTACCACGACGACGATCCACTCGTTGCCGAAGCCCAGACGAAGACATGATACGAAGCCCCACTCTGTAAGTCCCTACCAGCCGAGCCCCTCATTGCCGAAGTCCAAGCCACCGAAGAGACCATCTGGAAAACGATGACATAAGGCCAAACTGGCCGTAGCTGACCGAAGCCGAAATGACACCAATCTGAGCCCCTCTTGCCTGAAGCCCCACTCTACGAAGATGACCCACTCGAGGCCGAAGCACCAATCTACGAAGACCCACTCTCCGAAACCTCTAGGCCGAGCCCCTCAATACCGAAGTCCTAGCCCTCCGAGCCCCTCTCGATCGAAGCCCCACTCAACGAAGACGACCCACTCTAGGCTGAAGCCCCACTCTACGAATGATCCACTCTATGAAGACCCACTCTCTGAAACCTCACTCTATGAAGACCCCTCTTGGCCAAACTCCACTCTACGAAGCCCCACTCTACGAGTCCCCACTCTTCGAAGCCACACTCTACGAAGGCTCCACTCGGCCAAAACCCCACTCTACGAAGTCCCACTCTACGAGACCTCAGCACCAGCACTAGCAAACCACAAGCAATCCCACTCTACGATGTTAACCATATGTCCACATAAAGAGATCACATAATCTGTACCACGCATGTTTATAAGTGTTCACATCATTTATTTATAGCTAGCATCGTTATCACTTTTTTTTTGTTAAATTTAGACTGTATTAAAAAGAGAAAAGATTACAACAACCACAGCACTTGGCACAGTGGTAAGTTTCGACCTGGGGTGAACTGTAAACCCGAGCATCTTGGGATCGATCCTCGCCTGCAACAAGTGTGAGGGCCAATTAAAAACTGGTCCGTGTGGCCACGGATCGCACATTTCAGGGCGGAGCCATGTCTTAGGCCGAGCCCATGCGCAAAGCCTGGTCCGGTGGGGAGACTTCGTCCGATTGTGGTTGGGAAACTCCACATTATCAAAAAAAAGAAAAGAATACAACCTCATGGGATAAAACCCAATCAGGATATAGCATAGAAATCATAGGACAGACCCTATGATGTCATGACTATAAAAGATTTATAGTCCCCAAGCTCGACACAAAGTTACATATCTGTAATGAGAAACTACAAAATAGCACACTAGTAGTATCAAAAAAGAAACGGAAAACCATCATTACTGCAGAAAGATCCTTTGCAGCAGATGTCAAAGCATCCACAGCAGCCACCCCACACAAAATAGACATTACCCTAAGCCAGCCCCTCACAGACTGCAAAATAACAACCCCAAACAACATGCATAGACCAGCAGCGTAGTGCTAATAAATCAGCAGAAGCAGATCCAGGGAAACCAGTGTGCCCGACCATAGTACAGTTGGCATACCCCACAACAGGAACACCCACCACACTACAGTATCCAGGCAGCATCACACTGACTGCAAGCAGCAACCCAGTATCAAGTAATAGATCTCGTTACAGAAGCAACCTAGACAACCAAATCCAGCAGAAGCACCAAAGCAACCAAAATGGCCCAAAATAAAACCAGTAGAAAGAAAATCCCACTAGCCCACAAAAGTGTAACAGATGCAGCAAAACAAAGCCCCCCAAAACTAAGGCCCAACCATGAGTCAAACCATAAGAAGCAGCATACAAAAGCACTTCCCAGCAGCAGACCAGTAGACCCACATGCCGCACGCCTACAAGCAACCTCCTAGCAGCTGCAACCCATAGCAGCAATAAGGAATAGACAGACCCAGCAAAGTCCATATCAGCAGTAAGGTAACAAACATATCCAGCAAAGCCCATATCACCAGCAAGGTAGCAACAAGGCAGATGGTAGAAATAACACCAACTACCAAAACCAAGCCAATCAATATAGCACCCACGAGCCTAACCCTCAAACCTGAAGTAAGCACTTAACTGCACTATGCTCCCAAGACTTTTTCAACCCGCCCAGCTGAAACCAGCATCAAATCTAGACACCCCACTGCACGCACCCATTAAAGTAGAATCCAGTACAAAAATTATTGTTATCACTTTAAAACATGCTTAAACTCATACTTGGTTAACTTTCATTATGTCTAACACATAAGAATCATGTTTAGAGCCACAATGAACATAAACATGCCATCTTCAATATTTAGTACTTAACTACTCACACAAATGTAATTTGGTTTGAGAAATATCCGAGTTTGCTTTTGAAATCATTTTAAACTCAACAAGATGTTTCTCTCTCTAGAAATGTTTCTCTGTCTTCTCTCTTACTTTTTGAATTCTTGCCCACCTTTTGCCCCCACCTAACTTCCACAACCACCATCTTTTTTTCTCATTCCCCTTCTTCCGACCGGCTTTCTCTCTGCTCCCCCTCTCTCTCTTCTCCTCCTCCTTGGCTCTTCTTTTTCCCTTGATTCTTGCTACCTTCTTTTTCCTTTTTCCTCTCTTCGTCGTCTCCTTCCCTTGCTACTTCGTTCAGCTCCTTCTTCCCAGATTTGCTTCGCCTATCTCCATTTTTTCTCCTTCTTCTCCCTAGTCTTCTGTGCTCGGGGTCATGGTTGACCACCATCATCTCCCCGCCGAGAACTTGGAAAGTAGTCAATCTCATGACTTGTTTGCAGACTATTGGCCCATAGCCTCTGTTGCTATTGTGGAATCTAAGCCTATCCCCTCTAATATTTCCATCAGTTCTGATGAATCAAATGCTTTTGATGCTCATTTGGGGGAGAGCCTTGGTCCTACCTCTACCTCAGCTGCCCAAGATATTTTTAAAGCTGTTCATTACTTCACTAGGAATGACCATGAAAAGCCCATGCTGAAAGGAGGAAGAATGCAAAGCTTATGGACTATATCTCTGCTCTGGGCCTCCCTCTTGAAGATGTTAATAATCTATCTTCTATTGGGACTTCTGCTGCCTTAGCTAATGCTTGAAAGGTGTTCGATTCTTGTCTCGTGTTTGGACAAAGCTCTTCTCTAGTAGCTATCAACCCCCCTCTTCCCTCTGCTCTTATTTCTGGGAGTTTACTAGCTTCTGATGTTGCTCATTCCCCCTCTTTAGCTCAGGGGACTGTTGATGGCTTATCCGTTCCCCCTAAGTCTTGGAGCTCGGTAGTTACTAACTCTACCACTGAGAAGAACTTGGGTTTGAGCTTCTTCCCCCCTATGCTGTCTGAAGGGAGTGTTACGGTTAAACCCCCAGTTAAAGTCCTCAAGCTTGGTCTTAATAAGTGGTCTTCTAGTCTTGTTGGTCATTTTATTCACTCAAAATTACCTTTCAAGTTGGTTGAAACTTCTGCTAAGAAATTATGGGGACACTTGGGGTTGCCTAAAGTTTACTTACATAAGGGGTATTTCATATTTAAGTTCGATTATGTGATTGAAAGAGACAATGTCCTAGCTACGGGGCCATGGTATATTGCGTCCAAGCTTCTCTGTTTACAACTGTGGCAAGAAGGGGCTAATTTCATTAAAACCGACTGCAGCAAAGTACCAATATGGGTCAAGTTTAGTAATATACCTTTCTCTTACTGGACGAAGGAAGGTCTCAGTTATTTGGCAAGTGTTGTTGGTCGTCCATTATTTGCTAATGATATGACTTCAAAGCTGGAGCCAATGAGCTTTGCCCGAATATGTATAAAGATAAACGCTTTGTCTACATTCCCTGCCTCTATTAAAGCTGTAGTGTTTGATGGTATAGCCTTGGTTGAAGAAACTGTTACAGTGAAACTGGACTGTTGGAGTAGGCCTCCTTCCTGCTCAAAAAGTAATTGTTTTGGACATTCCCTTCTTAAGTGCCCCAAAACTAATTTTCAGTGGGTAATTCCCAAGCCCACTCCCATTCCTTCTGAGGCCCCCTAGTACCTCTATTCCTACTGTAGGCAAGGCCACTCCATCTGCCTGAGGGTTCCTGGACTGCTGTTTCTAAAGGCCCTAAAAATCCTTCTCCCCCCTGTCGTTCCCCCAGTATCTTTTACTAACGTTTTCTCCCCTATTGCTTCCCCCTGGTTCCTAGTGATGAGTCAGAATCTCCTATTCCCCCTAACCCTTTGGTGGATAAGCTTAAGCAAGTTGATGAGAAGAAATGCAGAGATCTGAAGCACAAGGTTAGGCCTGGCAAGGAGCCTCTCCAAAATCTTAAGAAGAGGAACAAAGGTCCAAGGGGTCTTCCCCTTCTAGATTGATCCATTGCCCCATCCTTTATGATATATTTTTGTTCTTATAATGTCAGGGGTTTAATTAAGAAGCCAAAGCCTGCAACTTTTTGTTAAACAACCATATCTCTTTTGTGGGTCTTATTGAGACTAGAATCAAAGCTCCAAATGCATCCTGAATCTCTAGGGCCATTTGTCGAAACTGGGTTTGGGTCTATAACTACGACCATCATCCGAATGGCAGGATATGGATGGGATGGGATCCTAATATATGGAGAGTGGATGGATATCTTATTTCAATCTGTCCAATTATCACACTTTAAACTCTCCCCTCTTCATGGTCATAGTCTAATCCTGGTCTCTATAGTAAGCCTGAACTCTGTGGTGGAACGTAAACAATTGTGGAGTGACCTGAACTCTATGTCCTCTTTGGATACTTGGTGTATTCTAGGGGACTTCAACACTATTAAGCAGGTTTTCAAAACAGTCGGTGGAGATGCTACCTAGGATGTTGGTATGACTGACTTCAATGAATGCTTAGACAATCTTGGTGTAGATGATATTCGTGTAATTGGGCCCCAGCACACGTGGTGGAACTGCCAGGTTTACAGACCTAGTCACAGGAAGCTGGGCGGAGCAATGGGTAACAATTCTTGGTTTAACTCAATGTCTGACTCTCATGCTACCTTTGGGCGTGGTCTTTCTGATCACTGTCCAGTTATTCTTAATATTGGTATTCATCTACGGAGACCCAAGAAACCCTTTCAATTCTTTAACTTCATGCTTGAATTGGACGGGTTCAGTGATGCTGTCTTGGATTGTTGGAATAATAGCATTCATGGGAATTCCTTTTTCATCTTTAATGAGAAGCTGCGGAGAACCAAGAGAGCCCTCGTAGCCTTAAATTCCTCTAATGGTAATCTGCCGAGCAAAGTTAGCAATTTGTAGGTTCAGTTGACCTCTATTCAGTTGTCCCTCCATGCCGATCCCTTGAATTCTTCTCTGCTTGATCTAGAAGCTAATTGTTCCCAGTCTTTATGGAAAGCTTTGGCCCTTGAAGAATATCTCTTGCTTGAGAAATTTCGAGCCATCTGGCTTGCCCAGGGCGATAAAAATACTAAGTTCTTCGCCAATGTTATTAAGAGTAATTGGAATCACAACAAAATTCTCTCTATCTTCAATAGCTCTGGTGACCTTATTGAGGACCAGCAGGGTATCCAACAGGTGGCGGTGGCCTACTACCAGGATCTGTTGAGGTCCTCCCCTCTCATCTATCCTGACCGTAATGATCTCAAAAATTTTATTACCAAGCGGATCACTCCTATTCAGGCTGCTGCTCTAGCCACCCCAATCCTTGATTCTGAAATTCTTGTGGTTCTTCAGTCCATGAAAAAGAATAAAAGCCCTGGCCCTGACGGTTTCAACATTAATTTCTTTCTACACTGCTGGGATACAATTGGCCACGACTTCACTGCTGTTGTCCACTCTTTCTTCATTTTCGGGCACCTTCCGAGTGGAGTGAATGCTACTGCCATTGCCTTGATTCTGAAGAAGGAAAACCCTTCCAATATATCTGATTTTTGACCTATTTCTTGTTGCAACACAATCTACAAATGTATAGCAAAGATTCTTGCTAATAGACTCAAATCTGTTCTCCCATCACTTATTGACCATGCCCAGCCTGCCTTCATCTCGGGTAGGAGCATCAGTGACAATATTTTCCTTGTGCAGGAGCTCTTCAGGAATTACCACAGACTTTCAGGTCTTGCCCGGTGTGCGCTTAAAATTAATTTTTGGAAAGCTTTTGACACTGTTGATTGGGGATTTCTTTTGGATTTGCTGAGCCTTCTTTGGTTTCCCCCTACTTTTATAAACTGGATACAAGAGTGCATCGCCATAACAATGTTTTCTATCAAAGTCAATGGTGCTCTTGCTGGATACTTTAAGGGAGCTCAGGGTCTTCGGCAAGGAGATCCTTTGTCTCCTTATCTGTTCGTCATAGCAATGGAAGCTTTCTCCATGATTCTGAATAAGGAAACCTTGCTGCCAATTTCAAGTTTCATTAGAAAGCAGATCCTTGCAACATTTCATATGTGTGTTTCACTGATGATATTCTCCTTTTTTGCCATGGAGACTTGTCCTCTGTCTCCATTATCCACTCGTGCATTTAATCCTTCGCTATGTTCTCTGGATTAATTCCTAATGCTCTTAAAAGTCTCTACTTTCTTGCCAATGTCCCTAATGATGTTAAGGAGAGTATTATCTTGCTGCTGGGTTTTCCACTTGGAGTTTTACCAATTAGATTTCTCGGGGTGCCTCTCATTTCTTCTAAACTCTCCCACTCCGATTGTCCACCTTTGATTCAAAGAATTACTACGCGTATATCCTCATGGACATCACGCTTCCTCTCGTATTCCGATAGACTGCAGCTGATAAAATCAGTGCTTTTTGCCATTCAGTCTTACTGGGCGGCCCACTTTATTCTTCCTAAATTGATTTTAAGAGCCATTCAATCTATTATGTGTAGATTTCTTTGGAAGGGGTCTTCTCCCCTTCGGCATGGAGCTAAAGTTTCATGGAAAGATTTGTCCCTTCCCCTATGTGAAGAAGATCTAGCAATTAAAAGTCTTACTTATTGGAATTCGGCCCTCATTATTCTTCATCTGCTCAAGGTTATTTCCCCTTCTTCTCCTTCCCTATGGGCTAATTGGGTCAAATCTTCAGTGCTTGCTAGGACTAATTTCTAGCATATTTCCGCTCCTTTGGACTGTTCATGGATTTGGCATAAGATTCTTAAACTTCGCCCTACGGCTCTCAATTTCCTTCCTTACCTATAAAGTTAGGAATGGCAACTTATTCAGTTTATGCATGACCTGTGGTTGAATGGCCAGCCCATAAACCCTTCTATGTCACTGCTCTCTAACTCCAGAATCCATGTTAATGCTCGCATCTCTGCTATCACATCCATGGGAGCTTGGGCGTTACCGTCAAGCAACCATCATGATGTGCAGCAATTCCATATCTTATTTTCCTCTCTCCCTGCTCCTTCTGGTGTCGAGGACTTAATCTTATGGGACAACCGTGAGCTAAATTCTGTTAAGGCCTCCACTATTTGGGAGTATATTCGCTCGCGTGCTCTGAAAGTCCCTTGGGCTAATTTGTTATGGCATATCCATATTCCTCGTTTCTCCTTCACCTTGTGGCTTGCTCTTCGGCACAGGCTACCCACTAATGATAGGTTCTCTTCTTATTCTAGCTTTTACCTTATGAACTACCCTTTTTGTGAAACCCATTTTGAGACCTTCTCTCATTTGTTCTTTGAATGTTCCTATTCTTCATCTGTTCTCTTAAATGCCCTTGCAATTGATGTTTGGACCAATGTTCCAATGAGTTGGGACAGTCTTATGGATTACATCATTCAATTTAGAGGGAGTTCTATAAGATCTAATATTTTAAAGCTAGTTCTCTATATCACAGTGTACAAAATATGGGCAGCTAAGAATTCAGTTGTTCATAATAAGATCAAGATACATATGGGAGTTTTATCTAGGGAGATTATAAATGTCATCAAGTCAAGGCTATCTTCTTCTTCAAAATTCCTTAAGGCAGCTCAAAATAGAACTAACCTCAGAGTGTGGATGTGATTGGATCTGCTGCTGGGTTTGGTGGTATTTGTTGCAGCGGTTGCTCGGCTGCTAGTTGGATGTGCTCGGTTGCTGGGTCTGGTGTTATTTATGCATCGGGGAGGTGTTGGTTGGTGTTGCTGGGCTGGGTTGTTTACTGTTAGGTGGGTTGGGTCCGGTCAGGCCAGTTTGGGCATGGTGGTGCTGGCCCTATCTGCTTTTTCAGCAGCTGCTGCTCGCCAATTGCCAGCAGCTGATGCTCGGCCTCGCCCAGTTGGCATCTTTCTTTTGGCTCTATTAGCGCTCGTTCTTGATCATTCTGGATGCTATGATTCATTTGTTTGGTTGTTTAGGCTAGATGCTTGCTTCATTTTATATGCTCGTTTTATATTAAGTCCCTTGTCCTTTCTATTGGTTTGGTTGTTGGTCTTTAGTTGATCTTTTCGGGGGTTGTCCCATAAGGTTCATTCTAAAGCTTCTGGGGTATGCCCCTTTGCGATTGTATAATCTCTCTTTCTCTTCTATATAAAAACAAACTTCGCGGAAAAAAAATTCATTTTAAACTTGAAGAATGAAATCTAAAACATCTTCAAATCTCTTTTCATGTGTAGTTAGGTCATGTTTGCATACTCATAAGGTCAGAACATACTCCATGTGGTATCCATGGATATTAGTCTCAATTTGTCAAGTTTTCTTTGAAAAAGTCATTTAACTTAAAGCCTAAACAAGTTGGTCATGAACAAAGGAACTATAAATCACCACTCATGCTTATTTTTGTTCAGAAATCAGTTATATATGTATACCATCGTGCTCAGAATTTGCAGAACATGAGTTTCATTAAAGTTCATTTTCGAAACTTTAAGTTTTTGTTATAAATCCCCAACTAAATCATGTTGGTCATTTCCTATCTCATAAGAAAGCTTTATACCATATGTTATACTTCTTTTCATGCATGTATAGGTCATAATACCAGTTTAGAAACAACATAGTACAACAGAAACCAGAATCTGGTTCTAGGGACTGGCTCAGCTGCGCTGCACCCTAGTACAAATTGGGCGCAGCTGTGCCCTTCCTGGACCAGAACCAGAACCAGAAAGGTACTATGTTCTATAGAGTATCAAATCAACTTCGAATTTCTTTCAACCAAGCATACATAAACTCATTCTTAGAGGTTCCATACATGTATACAAACTTCATAAACACTTTGGTAGCACAATTCCAAATCTAATTTGCAAGAATTTAGTAGATTTTCCATAATTTGCCAACTTTGAAATTAAGTATAGAAAATAAGAATTTACATCCTTTGAAGCTTAGTTAGCTTAGTTTTCTACCTTCTGCAATTGCTAAACTCCTCCTTAAACACAAGCAACTCAGACTCTAATTCTTGGGATTTCACAGATAATTTACAGTAACGTGAAATGAGAAATGAAGCTGCCTTATATAGAGGAATGCATGACCAGTTACTTGCTTTACACTAAGGTCTAAGTCTATGAGGTAGAAGAAGAACACAATGGTTATGGAAAGGTTGTTCAACCACCACTTCCCAGCCATTTGCATAGCAATGATCACCTAGTTTAAGGTTACTGTGAACAGCTCGGTAGTTTACGTAAAGAAGATATAGAACACTGTTTGGGAACTGATTTTGGGACAATGGTTTAAAAGCTCAGCAACTTGATTAAAATGCTTAGTTTGGTTTCCTTAATTCCCAAAATATAATTTTAATGTGTTAATGATACTGCACTATAAAAAATTAGGGGTTTAATATATACTCATATCATATAATCCATGTACATTGGATCCACATCATTTAATGCAGATAAAATAATGCAATTGGATATTATTGACCGGGTATTCCCCATAGATATTATTTCTTGCACAAATATCAATATTATATCACTATCCAATATTAAATGTCCATTTTAAACAATTAACCCCTTTCTAAATTTTTGGAATACACAGTTAATTAATTAACTCTGTATTAAAATGTCACATATGATTTTATTGGGCTACTAGGTACCTCATACCATTTAAATGTACTCTTATCATGTGATTTTAATAATGTCACACATTACAATAATATTCCATTTAATTTCTACAGTAATAACCAACTTTTCCCAGACTGGCCACTGGCGCAGCTGCGCCATTTTGTACTGCTGGGAGGGTGCAACTGCTCCGGTCCCTGGCAATGTCAAACTGGTTTAGCTCCCAGTTCCGATCTCTATCACCATACTATTTTCACATAACATGAATTGACGTTCATATTGGTATTATTACTAGTTAAAGAGTCTATTCATTTCATACGTTGAATTATACAATTACACATAATTAATTCTTTACCTTATTAAATCGTGTTTCTTCTAATTTACCTAGTGACTTTCTTCGTTCCTCATTATGCCACACTAGGCAAATTCTCATAAGCTTTATATCAAGCTCTTCACCAATCTCACCACATTACTTTACTGTCGTAGCATTCAATATTTAACTTAATTCAATAGATTTTCTATAAACCACACCACAATAATACTTATTTATACTCAAGTAAATATTTGACCTTCATTAATTTATTCATCAATAATATTTAGAAATTCTCGGGTATTACACTAACTGATTTCATGACTATCTCATATGTATACATGGCAAATATGGTAGCCTTTGTGATTTCGTGACCTTAATTGGCCTTAACTCATTTGAGATCCCAAACTAAAACTATAACATGTAAAGTAGAACTTGGATGGACCTTAAAAGCATGCAAGAATCTTTAATGGGTATCTGTGTTATATGTTAATGTCCATGCATGCTTAAGAATGGGACTGATCCAGGAAGAGCAAAGCTCAACTCTAGTCTGGCCAGGGGATAGCGCAGCTGCGCCGTCCCTAAGCCTAACCATGGCACAGCTACGCCCTCCTGCAGTTTGGTATGTTGGTTTGTTTGTAATCTGTAAACTTGTAACATGTATGTTATACTATTTTCCATCAAAATACATGATTACCATGATGTTTAAAGAGTTCTAATACATAATGGCCATGTGCAACAAAGAATCTAAAGATTTCTACAAACTTTCGTATTTCTTTTCTACAAGCTAAGTAGATGATGATTATATAGCTACGCGGTATGAAAGCATACTAATGTGACATTTTATTTACGTTACTAAGATAGTAATGAATGTGTGTCATTGACTTATGTGATCTAACATGTATAAGCTTATTGACTTATAGAGTTGAGTAACTAATAAATGTGTTGTATACATAACTATGTTACAATAGGATTTCAAAGTGTTGATAAACTATAGAGTGGTAAACTACACTTGAGGCAAGTTTTCCTAACAAAAAAATTGAACAAAAAGGGACCGAATGATGTTTCTCTCTCTTCCTTTTTTGCTCTGCCTTCTCTCTAGCTTTTTCAAATCGTACCCACCGTTTGCTCCCACCTAACTTTCCCAATCTTCCCCCAAATCTCTATTTCCCCTCTTTCGACTGGCTTTCCTTTGTTCCTCTGTTCTCCCATCTTTCTCTGTTCTCCCTCTTTTGTCTACCTTTCCTCCTTTCTTTCGGGTTGCTCCCTTTCTTATTTCTCCTTTTCTCCTCCTCTAAATATTTCCCCTTCTATGAGTCTGGGTTTCCTTCGGAATGGTGGATCATTCCCATCTTTCGCCCAAAAATTCTCTTAGCAGCCCCTCTAGGGATCTCTTTGCCGAGTTTGGGGTGTTAAACCCTAACTCCCCAAATTTTTTGGTGTCTGATATGGCGGAATCGGAGGTGGTTCCTCTAAATGTATCTGTTGAATCTGACAAATCAGAAGCTACTAGTGAGACTGAAGCGAAGTTAGGGTAACCCATGGTTTTGGAATGAAGGAGATCTTCAGTGCAACTTAACACTTCTCTAGCCAAGGTTATGTGGAAGCTGCTGATGAAAGGAAGAAGAGCAAAACTCTTATGGATTTCATCCTTGCCCAGGGGTTTAATTCCCAACATATTTCCGAGTTTGCTAATGGTGGTAGGCCTACTCGTCTTGTTAATGCTCTTGACATGTTTGACAAAAGATCTATGAAAGATGGTTGTTTAGGAAAGGCCAGTTTGAACTCTGATATTGGGGGTTCCTTTGGGATCCCTACTTCTGTGGGTCATGCTAGTATGGAAGAGGGTTTCAAGCCCAACAGGCTTAGAACTTCATTTAGTCCCTCCGGACAAGGACCCCTCAGGCCCTGGCTTCTTGTTGTTGTAATTGTTGTTGTTGTTGTTGGTTCTGAGCTGCTAAGATATCTTTAAGCTTGAACATCTTTTGTACTTAGTATCTTGGCGTGGTCCTCTTTGCATTCTGCTTCGTATCTGGACCATATCTTTTCTGGTGCAGCTGATCTTCACTCTCTTCTGCTCATCTTCATCTGATGTCAGCTGTGCACCATCACCATCTAGATTTGCTAAGTCTCTGAGCTTTTTGTAGACTTCGTCGGGCACTTAGCAATCCCTGAACCCTTCTTGAATGTTTAGGAGATATGATTTTGCATATGTTCTTTTTCAGCTTTTGGTTCATGGTGATCTGTAGAGTGGCTCTCTTGATCTTCTTTGTATTCTGCCACTTTTCTGAATGCTAACTTCTTGGGCTTCTCGGTTCTAAGCTTAGCTACCATCTTTACTGGCATTCTCATCTTTGTTGAGTGAAGCTTTAGTCTGTTCAAGTCCTTTTTCAAGGTTGCTTCACTTCCACATTCGTAGTCTCACTGTCACTGAGACTTGTTCTTGTTAAGCTCTGGTTGAACTCATAGAGTCAACAGTAGCATTCTAACAGCTCAACGATTCTACAACTCAGCAATCATCAGCAACTTTTGATCTTTGAAACTCTTGTTGATTTATACTCCTTCACAACCTTCCCGTTGGAATGTAGTCGTTAGGAGCTTTTTGAATTACTTTGCATATCTCGAGTTATTTGGTGTAGACTGCAGATGTGACATGACATCCCCTTTATGACTTTTCTGACACTGCAGTCTACTGTTTCACCTACGCCGTCAGAGATGTCACTTTGATGTCTTGGGCAGGTAGTCAACTTTATTTCCTCCTCCTGATTTCTCAATCAGAGGTTGTCCTTTTGCATCGATGCTCTCAATAAGCAATATTTGAATATCAATCTTCAGATTGAACCGTTGCCAATGCATCAACCTTTAGATGACCAAACTCTACTATTCTGATGCACATGTTCTTGGACCTAATCGTAGTGTTTTGTTGAATGTTGCTCATTCACAGGTAGAGACAACACTACGATCTTGAAGAGTGTTTATTAGATCTTCAATGTAGAACACCTTTTCCTTCTCTTGTGCAGTACTTCAATACTTCTGTTTGCCTCGACTCCTCTCAGATACTGTTGGTTTGACTCCTTGTTCTAGTCCCTTCTGAATAGCAAGACACTTCAGATTTATGGCATACCTAGCTCGCTTTCACTTATCATCAATGGACTGACCCAATGCATAATCACTTTAGCCTTGTTCTTCATAGGCTGACTAGTATCTTTGTACACTCCATCAGTTCCTTCTTTGTTTGGCAAACACTACGATCCTGGTTGCTTCCAAGATCGTTGTCTACTGTTTTCTTGACAGCAACTGCACTAGCTAACTTTCCTTAGTCAGTTACTTTGATTGAAGTCTTCTTCAGATCAACTTGTGGAAGACTTCAACTTGAACGACTTCACAAATCAATCTGAATACTGATTAGGTTAGTGCTTAGATCTTCTGTTAGCTTGCATGTCATTCGTTGAGTGCTCTCTAGTTTCCTTCAGGTTGGATGTAACTTTGCAGCTTAGACCAGAGGATTCATACTTTGGATATTCTGGGAGTGCTCATTTATTGAGAATTGTGTTTGCTCTACGATTCTGCCTTGGCGTTATGAGCACATATGTTGAGGCCTTAGTTCTGCAGTCTATGATTCAGCTTCGGCTGTGCAGACACTACGACTCCGATATCAAATCTTGACACTCTACGATTTCTGTCTTTATGC
The DNA here is from genome assembly GCA_016801055.1 of Panax notoginseng. NCBI lineage: Eukaryota > Viridiplantae > Streptophyta > Magnoliopsida > Apiales > Araliaceae > Panax > Panax notoginseng. Next base: position 104,705,449 of record CM029016.1, on the reverse strand, counting down.
TTGTTATCTTCATCTGATCTTGCTCGACTACGATCTCTGTCTCTGATATGATCAGTAGACTCTACTACTCCGAGTGTAGTCTACGATTCTTGACTTGGCTTCGGCAGATGCTCGGTCGGCTCGTAGACAGGCCGTCTCTACGATTTTGAACATGACTTCCTCAGCAGACTACGAGTCTGAGGAAGTTCTTCTCGACACACTACGATCCTTCCTCGTCTCTCCTTGCAGTCGGCGAACTCCGAGACCAGTATCTAATAGACTACAATTCTGCCTTGATAGCTCTCGAGTTTTCCTTGACTCTCCTGGCAGACTACAATTTCTGGTGTAGTGCTCGACGATCAGACAATCCTATCTATTACATTATAAGATCAACCTAACAAGCTTGATATTTCTATATTTATAGTCCTTGTACATCATTTCTTTTTAAGGACTTTATAAAGATGTTTTGCTTATATAGGATCAACCTAACATATTTGATCAATTCATTCTAAGTCCTTGTACATATGTTCCTACTATCTATCAAATGACTTTACAGCTATTCTTAATACAAGCATACTTGCATATTCATTCATATATATCATAATCAAATCATATGTAAATAGGAATAACATTCACATGTTTATTCCTGACAACAATCTGCACAATATTTTATATTATTAAATCAATAATTGAGACGAAAAAGTTATTCATATTATTATTTGCATTATTAACGATGCCTAGAAAGTTCTGTTGAGGAAAGGGGTTTGGTCACCAATTAAGGAGAAGTCCTTATCGGAAAGCCCCCTCTTTCCTGTGAATGATCTGGTTGTTACTATAGTGAGTTATAATATTAATGATGAATAAGTCCGTGTTGATTAAAGATAAGAATAATAATTGATGAGTGGAAGATGTTTATTCATTTATCCTTTTAAATTGGTGTTTCTTCATTTAGTTTTTTTTTTGGACGCATAATTTTTTGTGGCCCAATTACCTTCAAAGGAGGTAATCCTTTGATTGGTTGGTTATGAGATTATTGGCAAAATTTTCCAAATCAGATAGTACTGTTCACTGACTTATGAATGAGGGTGCTCCCTCATTGACACATAACTCCCAAATTCAAGTTACCCTCATAGGAGGGAACTCTCTGATTGGCTGTCTCAAATACATGTTAATAAATGGTGCCCGTAAATTTTTTTCATGGATGTGATAATACTGAATATCATTAGCTGGTGCATGGATAATTCATAGATGTGATAATAACGAATATTCTTGGCCTGTAGTGCATGGATAATTTGGTGATGTGAAATATTTATTGAAATGTGTTTCAGAGATAAAATATTGATGATGAACTTTTAAATCATAGAAGCTAGTAGATATCATGCTCTACTTGACTCTTCTAATGGATTACTTGTTCCGCTACGGTTAAACTTGTTGTTTATTATAGTCTATCAGTTTTACACTATTGACGGCTAATGATAATTTATTATGCATTATCTTAGTCATAATATTCTTTACTGGGCTAGTTGAGCTCACCATTTTCTTTCATTGTTCTGTTCAGGAAATGAGAACATAGCCGAGACTAGTCGGGGAATGGAGTGATGGCCTAAGATGGTGGCTATAGTAGTCCTAACTATTCTATGAAATTGTGTGATAATAAATATAATGAGGAATCCATTTGAGTTTGGATATTATCTAGAAGATAATATTCATGTTAAAACTCTCAGCTACATTTTTTTCGTATTGTATAAATGAAGTTGTATTTAAATTCTGTACTATGTATTTGGCGACTCAAAATGGGTTCTGTATACCTATTTTGGGGGCGCCACAGTTGGTATCAAAGCTTAGGGATATAATCCCTGGCTGAGATTTGAGGCTAGAACTAGGAGGGGGGAGATGGGTAAATCCTTTGCTAGTATGACCTACCTAAGCTTAATTGTTATTTAATTGGTCGGTCAGAATATAGGGATAATATGTTGTAACAACCCCAAAATTCATACAATTTAATCATCGACTTTGGTCGTTAATAATACGTCTAACTTCTGATTTTACATCATTATTCAATGTTAAACTTAATAAAATGCGAAATAATTAAAACTTTTCTATCATCTTACTTTAATTCCCTAAATCAAAACCTTTATCATTTACATATCTTTGTATCAAGTTTAATTTATGATTCGCTTCATCAGAGTTAATATATATACATATATATCAAATTGATATCCTTTATACATCGGACGGTTCAAACTTTAACTTTACAACTCAACATAAAATATACATACATAAAACATTGAGTACATCTCATGAACCTTACTCATGATTTAAAGAAATAACAACTTTAGCTAAAATAATAATATTTGTGTATTACATCTTATTCATGTCTTTCAAGTACCACATAGTGTTACCTTCAATCCTTTATCTACAAAAATGGTTATTTACAAAGGTTGAGCTCGACAGCCCAGCAAATCTAACAGTTTTCATGTATCACGTAGCACATAATAACATGCTTATCATACATCTCATAAACATTGGACAAACATAACATACATGTTTAGTTCATATAACAAGTAAAGAGATTGAGTTCCTTACTCAATCAACATTCATTACTCAATCAACGTAGTCATAAATTGACTTTAACATTTCATACTTTCAACATATATACAACACATCATGCTCTTTGAAATAAAGATTTAAAGCAGTTAATCATCAAGTTCACAAAGCAAATAAGAACTGAAAGACTTGCCTTGATCGTTGTTTACCAATTATCAAAAACATCTTAGATGCTTTGTGTACATTCTACAACAGTTCAAAGGTTCATATTCACATGCATTAGTTACACATATAATGAAACCACATTGACTCTTAGTCTTAATCTTTTTATAACTTTCGTCTCTTTGAAACTTAACACATATCTTCAGGTGTTTACTCCTCTTCGTATGACACTTATCATTACATAATCCTATCTTGTGTTTCTTTATAATTCTTTCGTAACCGACACTTAAAGTTCGTTAAAGTCGTCATAGATTCTATTACCTCATATTAGATGTATTACACTTGTTAACAACAACTAAGTTAACCTCCGCCTTATATCTCGTTAAGCTTATCTTACAATTGACCGTTAAGTCTTCTAACGCGTGCTTACATCCTTTTAAACATATATTAGGTTAATTAATCAAATTACATTCAAATCGTTCTTTCAACTTTGTCTCATGCTTTCCAAATCAACTCAAATGGGTACTTACCATGAAGATAAGTCCCTTATATTGTCCATACACCATTTTGGATGTATATTAGGTTAATTTAAATTAAGTTAACCTTTAAATCATGCTTCCAAATTCTTCCTTTAATTGATACTTAATAATAATTTAGGTATTCAAAGTCTTCCAATATGTGCTCGTTAAGTATTTAATGGACATTAAAATCGATTATATATTCTTTACTATACATTAAAGCTTTCCTCACTGTATCTGTTCAGCACACAGCGCGGTCGCGCCATGTTTTCCTTTGATCTCTGCGCGGCCGAGCCCCAGCACGACAGCGCCCATTTTGACTTTGGTTGCAGAACGGCCGCGCTGCAACGCATACTCAATTTCTGCAGTTCGTGAAAAAGCATTGTTCATCCCAAAAACACCCAATTTTAACAAACCCAGATGTTATAAACTCGATAAACTCAACATCCAGCATGCATAACACGATTCTATCCTTATAAACAACTATAACAACCAATTCTAGATGTTCAAATTTCCATGATCATGCCAATTTTACATATTTTGACATATTTAGCTTAACGAATCGCTACGAACTCGTTATTCAACCAATTTGATCTGTTTAACTTGCGTTCTTTTCATTTTTTAACGCATTAACAACATCTATTATCAATTTACAAATTTCTACATGATTTCCCAACTAATTTTATCCTCAAAATAGACCAAAATACATAAATATTACCATATGGCTCAAATTTCTTTTTCTTAGACATGTTTGCATGAATTTAATCACTGAAAACTCGATTCTAAACAACTTACAATGAATTATATACTGTCAAAAACACATATTACATATTCTTTAGCAATTTAATCACCAAAAATCATCTTTTTTGATGAAAAACTTAAGAGAACATAACTATAGTTAGGGCTAAATTATTACCTTCTTGATAAAGCTATGACTTGGCAAATCATGAAGAATTCCTTGATCATTCTTCTTCTTCCTTTTTATTTTCAGAACTTCTTCTAATTTCTCAGAGAATTCTTCTCTTTCTCTCTCAACTTTCTCTGAACTTTTCTCTTTTTCTCTCCCTCTCTCTACCTTAGTAAATAAAACTGGCCACCACTTTAACGTGGTTTAGTCAGCTATCAAAACCAACAGACTCAGCAGTTACAAATACAAAAGTCACAAAGGCTTGCTTGGGCTAACTCCAAATAACTTTCTTTCTAATTTATTTTTATAACTTCAATCGTCACACTTTATTTAATTTAATTACTTAATCAATACACTTCCAAAATCATTAGCCCTATGATTATTTAATTAAATTAGGACAACACCAACACATTAGCGGAATAAAATACGCACAAATTATAAAATTATTTATCATCAATTTATTTAATATCATCATGCTTAAATAAATTATTCCATAATAATTTCCAACTAAAATATTCATTTTAATTTTCATAAATATTCCAACAGAAATATTTATTTTATTCGATAAATATTTTAACTATTTATTATTTTAACAATCATATTACTTTAACATATCACACTCATATGTAATATTCTACTTCCTCATTTATTAAAACAAATATGCTTACACTAATTCACTATTTAAACTAAGTGAATTACTTGTTTTATTTATGAGATTTAATTCATAATAATTTTATTACCAACAAGGCATACCAAATAAATTATATTATTCCATAATATAATTTTTCATCTTAATTAACTAATATTATTTGGTCAATTTACTTTTCATAACAGTTACATTTAATTTCTTCAATAGTTTAATTAACTATTAAACCTCTTTTTCCCAATACATGAATATATATAATTCTCTTCGCACCAAATTACATATTTCAAAATATATACATATCATAATAAGCATTTTAACTATTAAATTCTTATTTTAATAACTTATAAAAATTCGGGTTGTCACATATGTGGCATGTCAATTAACTCTTGTTTTGTGGTAGTGTTTGAAAATGACATCTAAAAATTTTGAGATAATTAATGGAACACATGAGACTGTTGAATCACCAACGATCAATAACCAAGATAATGTGCATCAGGAGGGCAATAATCATCAGGAAAATAACAACACCGACCAAATGATGAACGATGTGATGTTCAAAAGCTTTCTGCAATTCATGCAACATCAGGCGAGAGAGACTCATGTGCAAAATGCAGGTGGAAACACTGGCAACTCATGGTTGGTCACTACTAAGCAATTCAAGTAGCTGGGACCACCAGAGTTTTTCGGAAAGTCAGAACCACTTAAGGCGGAGACGTGGATTAAGTAGATCACCAAGATATTTGATGTCTTGGGATGGTCCGAGGAACAAAAGGTTCCCTTTGCCACCTTCATGTTGCAAGGATAGGCAAATCATTGGTGGGAATATGTAAAGTGTACTCAGCCTGCCGCACTAAAGATGTCTTAGGAGAAGTTCTAAAAATTGTTCAACGACAAGTACTTTCCCGAAAGTATTCGTCGCATGAAGAAGGTGTAATTCATCAAGCTGGAGCAAAACAATATGACCGTATCACAATATGAGGTTAAGTTTATGGATTTATCCCAGTTTGCATCTCATTTGGTAGATAATGAGGAGCATATGACACAAATGTTTCTGCGAGGTTTGAAACCTGAAATACGTTAATACCTCATTTCTCACAAAACTTTGCTTGTATTTAGATGTTGTGAATAGGGCTCAGTTATTGGAGCACGATAATGAGTCAACCCAACCAAGCGATAGCAGCCGACAAAACGATAATACAAGTGGTAGCAGTAATTGAAGCGGTGACAAGAGGAAATCAACATGTCAGAAATGGTAGCCACTTCGGTGGTAATCCTGGCCAAGATAATAGAAGTAGAAATTTCAAGGAGAGGAGATTCAATAATGATGGAAAGACGTCAGCACCAGCACCCGTTGTTAAGGAAGGAGAACGACCACCGGTCGTATACTATAAATGCAGAGGGGAGGGACACATCAGTCCAAACTGTACGTAGCAACCCAAAGCCTACAATTGTGGAAGAGAAGGTCACCTAGCCCAATTTTATTATGTAGTAAATACAAGTCCAGCTGGGATGGTGACACTAAATGCCATCCCAGACAAGTCAAAGCCAGTAGTTCAAGGGAGAGCGTTTGTCGTGACCTCCCGAAAACGAGGAACCCGGATGAAGTTATCACGGGTAAGCTAATCATAAACTCTTGCAAAGTCTATACCTTATTTGATGCCGATTTGTCCAATTGTTTTATTTCTCCTACTTGCGCTCAACGTTTAAATTTAACTCCAGAGAAATTAGACTTTGACTTATCTATTGAAACTCTGTTGGGAGAAACCTTCATTACATCCATTGTTTATAAATCTTGTTTGATTCAAATCGGCACCCTTACATTACCTGTCAATCTTATCTCTTTGAAAATACTTTCATTTGATGTGATTTTAGGGATTGATTGGTTAACTACTCATCATGCTAAAATTGATTATTTTCGTAAGGTTGTTAGCTTTTATATTCCTAACCAACCTATTATGAGAATTCAAGCAACCAAATCACTAAAGTCAATCACTTACATATTAAGCCATAAAGCCATTCGTTTATTAAAAAACGAATGTCAAGCTTTCTTAGCCCATGTCACGGATTTAAACAAAAATACGTCAAATTTGAATGATATTTTTATTGCTAATAAATTTCCTGACGTATTCCCTGAAGAACTTCTTGGCCTACCTCCAGAGCATGAAATAGAGTTTTGTATTGACCTTGAACCCTGTACAAAACCTATTTCTAGAACCCCATATTGAATGACTCCTATTGAACTTCAGGAGTTAAAAACCCAACTGCAGAAATTGTTAGACATCAGTTTCATTCGTCCTAGTACGTCTTCCTGGGGTGCTCCTCTTCTATTCGTAAAGAAGAAAGATGGGAGTATGCGATTTTGTATTTATTATCGGGAGTTGAATCACCATCAAAAATTGGTACCCGTTGCCTCACATTGATAACCTGTTTGACCAGTTGTAAGGTGCCAAATTCTTTTCAAAGATCGATCTTCGTTTCGGATATCATCAGTTAAAGATTAAAACTGATGACATTCCAAAAATTACTTTCAGAACTCAGTACGGGCATTACGAATTCCTAGTCATGTCTTTTGGATTAACTAATGCTCCTGGTGCCTTCATGGATATAATGAACTCGTATTCAAGGAACATTAGGATAATTTTGTGGTTGTCTTTATTGATGGCATCCTCATTTACTCCAAAAGCCATGAAGATCATGAGCAACACTTGAGGGTGATACTCCAAAAGCTTCGTGAAAACAAGTTATATGCCAAGTTAAATAAATGTGAGTTCTAGATTGAGGAAGTAGCATTCCTTGGGCACGTGATATTAAATCACATAATATCTTTTGACCTGACGAAGATTGAAGCAATTCAAAGCTAGGAGCATCCTAAGTCAAGCTTTCTGGGCTTAACTGGTTATTATCGGAGATTCATGGAAGGATTTTATTGAATCGCTACTCCATTAACTCAGCTTACTTGAAAAGATATAAAATTCAGTTGGAGCAAGGAATGTGAGAAGAGTTTTTAAGAACTCAAGAGAAGACTCATTTCAGCACCTGTTCTGATAATACCATCTGGTTCGGAGGGATTTATTATCTATAGTGATGCTTCAGGTAGAGGGTTTGGATGTGTTCTCATGCAACATATGAAAGTCATAGCATATGACTCACGATAACTCAAAGAATATGAGATGAATTATCCTACTCATGATCTAGAGTTGGCAGATGTCATTTTCACGCTTAAAATCTGGAGGCATTACCTTTATGGGGAGAAGGTGGAGATCTATACAGATTATAAAAGCCTCAAATATTTCTTCACCCAAAAGGAACTCAACATGTGGCAACAACGTTGGCTCGAGTTGTTAAAAGATTACGATCATACCATTCAATACCATCTTGGAAAAGCGAATATGGTAGCTAAAACGTTGAGTAAAAGATCATATGCAGGTACGAGTGCAATATTGTCAACGCAAAGGCCCATTTGGTATGACTTACAAAGGATGGAGGCACACCATTTGCAATCCATCCCGGAAGTACCAAAATGTATCGTGATCTTCGACATACATTTTGGTGGAGCAATACGAAGAGAGAGATAGTAGAATTTATCTCAAGGTGTTTAACTTGTCAACGTGTCGAGGCGGAGCATCAAGTGTCAAAAGGTCTATTGTAACCACTTGAAATTCCAGAATGGAAGTGGGAGCACATTACCATGGATTTTGTTACCGGTCTTTCCAAGGTTTCTCAAGGCATATATGCAATTTGGGTCATTGTCGATAGATTAAACAAGTTTGCTCATTTCTTACCTATACGAGAAACTTATTCACTTGAACGTCTTGCTTGTATATACAAAAATGAGATTGTAAGACTGCATGGTATGCTAGTATCCATAGTTTCTGATCGAGACCCAAGATTCACTTCACGATTTTGGGTCAGTTTGTAGAAAGCCATGGGTATGGATTTACGATTCAGTTCGGCATATCATCCTTAGATGGACGGATAGTCGGAGAGGACTATTTAAACTCTTGAAGATATATTTAGACTATGTGTCCTAGACTTCAAGGGAAGTTGGGATAGGTTTTTTTCTTTAAGCATAGACATGGCTCCATTTAAGGCGTTGTATGGACGCAAGTGTCGTTCTCCAGTATGCTGGGATGAGGTGGGTGAAGCAACATTGTTAGGACTGAAATTGACTATGAAAAAGATTCAAAAGATCTAACAACGTATAAAAACCTCACAAGATCGACAAAAGAGTTATGTTGATCTTCATCGAAAGGACATGGAATTCAATATTGGAGATCATGTATTGTTACGTATTGCTCCACGGAAGGGAGTTACGAGATTTGAAAAGAGAGAAAAGCTCAATCCTCGATTCCTTGACCCATTTGAAATCCTCAATCGAGTAGGAACTATAGCCTATAGACTCATCTTACCGCCAAGTATGTCTCGTGTTCATAATATTTTTCACATATCTATGTTGTGTAAATATGTGGAATACCTGAACCATATTATTGAGTTAGAACCAGACGAGTTAGCGGAAGATTTAACGTTTGAAGAGGTACCTGTTAAAATCTTGGATAAGAAGGAACATATTCTACGCTCCAAGGTTATATCTCAAGTCAAAGTTTTGTGGAGAAACCACAATGTTGAGAAAATGACCTGGGAGTTAGAATCTGAAATAAAATTAAGGTATCCTCACCTCTTCGACATACCAGGTACGTACACCAATTTCGAGGATGAAATTTCATACGAAGGGGAGGTTGTAAGACCCTAACTTTTATGAATAAAAATTAAATTTTTTCTAACTATTATTTTTGAATAATAAGGTGTGGATTTGATATAATGTTATAGTTGTGGGTAATATTTACAGATTTTGCAAAGTAAGCAAGTTGTTATAAAATATTCGTTTGGTCGAAGAATATTCGTACGACGACACAATTATTGGTGGACCCCACAACGAAATTACTATCAGAGTTAGAAAACGACCGAAATATCTTTTTATAAAAATAACGATGAAAGTTTTACCGTTAACTATTGAATTACCCGGTGATAAAAGTACAGTAATACGTGTAGTTGTATACATATTACCTGGTTCATATTACCCTATGTAACACATTCCTACATACCTCGTATCACATAAATATTTTTATTCGAACCCATTTTACACTTAAGAATTTTATTTACTAAATTCTTATTTTAATATTTTCTGAAAATTCGTGTTCTTACATCCTCTCCCCCTTATAAGGATTTCGTCCTCGGAATCACCGAAACCTCCTCTACTCGGTTCCTTCAGAAGAATAAGAATCTTCCACAATTTTTCAATAATCGGGAAGCAGTATGAATAATCTTAGATTCCAAATTATACTGAGGGGTCACAAGACTGTGAACTCTTCTCTAGGTTTACAAATGCTTCAACAAAATCCTTTACACTGCAAACCAGAGTGTTTATCAATCACAAAGATTGAAAACACCCTTCACGCATACACTAGGTGGCCAGCTAGTACCACTATGTTGGGCCGCAACGTAGTGTTTTGTAACGACTATATGCGTTACACTCGGAACCATTGTCCCCGAAAATATGTCTTCTTATAGGGTTGTTCACCTCAGCATTTTCACATCTGAATTCGCACCAGAACAATCTGGTTCGGCACAAATACTCAAGAATGCTTGAATTTCACAAATATTTTTTTCAGCATTTGTCTAGCCGAATCAAATAGCTTAGACTTTTATCAACAACTCGAACATCAATTGAAATAATTTAGCCAACTTAATTGACCTTCTTCATAATCTAAAAGAAAACCAAAAATTCTTTTATGACGTCATGATACCGTACCAGATTAGTAGTACGTTGAGGATTCCGCCATTATGTGACTTTGTCATATTACATCATACCATAATGGGCTGATGATCTTTCGATCACAACCAACACTAGGTTTGACTGCATTGATGACTCCATCGTTTATCATTTTTACACCACATCAAATGATGCACATGGTTAGAAATACCTTTTAGAAAATTTTCAAATCATTTTTGTCTTAGCCGAAACAATTAGCATAGACATCTGGATAACGGTATTATTTTTAAAACATCATTTGTTCAATCACATGATCTAATATTTTTTAAGAAAACAGAAGTGCGAACATCAGCACGAAGTCAATAAATTTTGAAAATCTAACAGAGCTAAAGAATTTAGAAAATCCATGTTTCTCCATCAACTTCAATCTTTACTATACCAAAATTTCTAACTTCATAACATATATATACCCGATACAGTTCATCAAACTTACTACACTTTGGAAATTCAGGAACTTGCCACAATTATATGAGTTTAAGAACTTGTCCTAGTCAGACCATAGGCGTCCATTCGCTGAGGGGTTCAAAAATATTTCATATAATTATGAGTCACGAACGTACCATGTGCATGAGTTTTAAGAACTCGCGCCTAATCTTAATATTTTTTATCTTAATCTTAATAGTCTCTATCTATCAAATATGATATGAGAAAAGAATCACCTTCTCACCATAAGCATATCGATAGCGCGATACCGATATTCCATTGATTATCATTGTGAGGAATCGAGCGTGAGCACAAAGCCTCCGCCCACACAAAGGTTTGTACAACTCAGCTCTCACACGAGTCCTCAACTGAAATCTCACTTAACTATATCTTACTCTTAACTTTCTCTTTGCTCGATACGAATTCTTCGTATCTCAACATGTACAACCCTTCATGAGTTCATCTCGTACCATTTCATAGTACATTTTATTACAACATCAAGCTATACACACTTAGTCGTTACAGACTATTTATCACTTTATAGCTCAATCCGATCACACCGTGATCATCAATTTATCTTAGGGTTCTTTCCCATTATCAACTAAACTCCACTCGAGCTCATTCTTATTATCATTGTCATCTTCATCTTATAGACATCGTCTTAAATTTTTTATTACCGGAGTTAGGAAACTCCTGAATTCTCATTCTCTAGATAGTTCAAGATTCTTCTTTGAATCTTCACTTATACATTTTAATCTTTATCTTTCTCTCTCTCTCAGGTTATAGCTTAAGGTACACTTACCTAAAGTTTATAACCAGTAGCTTTGAAACCAACCTGTGACGCCCCCAAATCTGGGTCCCTTCGAACCACGTATCCGGTCCGCCACGATACTACTATCGTCAAACTATTTATATTTTTCATTCATAAATTAATGAATAAACTTTACTTTTTACAATTTAGAATATAAATTCGTTCCATTACCAGGATCAACACAATGACCCCAAACTTTTATAAGTTTCTAATCTTGGTCATTTACTATTCCTGTATTACATCACATTCGATGTTATATAAATATGCGGAATATTTTAAACTTTTTCAATCTCCTTTGAAAAATAATCTTTTATTGATTTCATAACTTTGAACCAATTACAATTCTTGAATCAACTATATAATATGATTCTTCAGTCTATTGGAATTACTATATAAGATTTTACATCTTGATTCGATATCCTTTATGTATTAACTAATACATCCTTACAATACAACAAGTACTAAACATCGTAAGTTATCAAGTACACTCCTAGAACCTAAACATGGTTCAAGTAATAAACTAAATAGTATCCTTTGTTGCGAAACTATCTACTTTGTCAACCAAGAAGTACAAAATCTTTACCGTGAGTCCTTAACCTGCGAAAGTGGTTATTTGCAAGGGTGAGCTCGACAGCTCAACAATTCTAACAGATTTCATGCAGCACATAGCATATAATAGTATATTAAGTCCATGCATACATAATCAATTAATATTAACTACGCATGTTACTTCACACATAACATGCATATAAATTTACTTCACAAGCATATCATCAAAGATCAACTTTTAAATTTCATACATAGCTCATATGCATTTCATATATATACATCAACATTCTCATAGCATAATATAGCTCAACTAATAGTTATAGAATTCATATATCAAATAGGAACTGAAAGACTAGCCTGATTTGTAGTTTATCAACTACGACTTAACTGCTTAAAGCTTATCTGCATTGCATGTATTCCTACATAATTATATAATCATGGATTCATATCAATTAGTCATACATTTCATATGTTCTTAATATAACAATAAATATTACATCGTTTCCTAACTAGGTTTGAAAAACCTTCATTTAACCATCCGTACTTGACATCAATATTAATAATATACAGTTATCACACACTTAACTCGCTATGTGTTCGACACATTTTTAAAGTTTATAGATACGTGATCTACGTCGTTCATATTCAAACTACTTAGTTTCATAATAATTTATTTCAATCAATAAGGCTTAACAACTTTCTTTAACAAGATTCGATGTTATAAGCTTTTAAACCATACATTGGTACTAATAAGCCTCTACTAGTATGCTTCACATGTATCTATCTCATTTACATAGACATAGTATAGTTCATACTTTTAAAACATGCTTAAATAACTTATGTTATGCTTGACTAGTTGAGTGTACATATCATTCATGTTCAAAGGCATGGATAACTCTATCATGCTTGCTTATAAAGTCATAATGCAAGTAATACAATGCTCAATAAATTTAGTTTCCAAAACTTTTAAATTTTTCTTTAAAACTTATACTAACCGAGCTTGACAACCTTTTATATGCAATATATCTTGAAATTGCATTCCTTGTCCATCCGGGCACATAACTAGGCCACAATCACATGTTCCTAAAGTCAAAACTTAAAAGACACAAAGTTCGTCCAATTTCATTTTCAAAACTTCAAGTTTTTCTTTCAAAACACTTTAAACCAAGCTATATCAATCTAGTATATGCAAGGTAACTTTAAAACTGCATTTCATGTCCGTTGATATGCGTACATATGGTCCAAGGTCATAACTCAAAGGACACCAAATTCATCAACTTTCGTATCTCAAAAACTCTAAGTTTTCTTTTAGAAAATCATGTTAAAGCATTCCATTATGAGTAAAGAAATCTTAGCTATATGACAAGTAATTTATCATGCATATTTATGTTTTATCACTTAGAATAACATATTCCATCGTCGGGAGCACTATACTTGCGTATGTTCTCGCTCGACGCTCTCCGATGGCCTTTGATTACATAATAGTCAAAAAGATGACTATTTGAACCCTTCCTAATGATCTCAAATTGAATAACTTAAAGAACAAAAGTTGTAGGTCTATTCGTTTTCGTTTCGGGTCATCTTGAATCTCCTTAATCGCAGTTCGTATGAAAATGTTATGCCCATTTTAGTAAACCATGTTCTGTCAGATTTTTTTAACATCTATAAACCAGACCACCCCCCGCCGGGGCGGGGGTCTTGCCTTCAAAATAGCCCGTCGGGGTAGGCCTAGCTGCTGTAAGTGGAAAATTTCATTCTATGAGCTAACAAGCCAAACTACTTTCTAACCTTCATAATTTGAGTTATACATATCCAAATTAGTCCATTTTTGATTCTATGGATTCATAATTCATAGAACTACAACATACTATAATACCTGTTGGGTAAAATCTATATACGCAAAACACGCAAGTGTACGTGGTCAACAAGTAATATAATAGTAAGTAAAGTATCGTTCCCACAGAGATTAACACAAATTTCCCTCGCAACTACCAATTTCCTACTAATCCAAATTTTATTAAACTAATCAATCTCCAATTAAATTAAATTGTATCTCAATCATAAAAGAAAAATAAATAATCACCACAAATACCAAATAAGAAAGTCCAAACAAGTATAGAGAATTAGGCTAATAACTTCACTCTAAGCACCCCTTTGATTTGTATTACCTTATTCCAGTTTAACTCACCATTCCAGCTTATTAATCAAGAACACATAAGTAGTATTAATCACCTCTCGTTGAATTAACACCGTATTGACTCAAATCCACAATTAAGATAGAATTTAATCAAACACCTTAATTAATCAAGTCACTATATTTCTAAGTAACTTCCAATTAAGCAAGGTTTAATCCCAAGTCATCTTCAAGATTACATATGATGTTCAGCATATCTCTATCTCAACAATAATCACTAATTTGCTCTCAACAAATTTAATGACACATGCTATATTAATTAAGTCTAGATTTATATTTCATCTCTCAAATTCATACAAATCACACATAAAATTGTTGATCAAGCAATTTATAAATTAACGCTCAAATTAGTATAGATAAACTGCATAATAGCTATATTAAACTGAAAACCAAGGTTTCACAATCATCGTTCCACTTAGAGATCCATTAAAAGCCTAATAAATAATTTAGCCCATAATAAACGAATAATACGCTAAATAAACCAAAGGAAACATCATCCCGAATACAGAGCTAGAAAGTTAGAGAAGAAAATTGATACACCACCCTTCTCCTCCTCTAATTCTGAAACTTCGTGAATTTTCCTCTTCTTTGTTCTTTCCAATCCTTGCTCCCGTTGATTGATAAGCTCCCCCTTTGAACGCCTCTCTATATATGTTATTAATAGCCTTTTTACTCTTCCAACCAAGACTCCTATTCCATCACAAAGTTCTGCCCAACGGAGTCCAGCTCGCAAAAAAAAACAGTTCAGTTCACGCACCAGCGCGGTCCGCACTGGCTTTTACACTACCGCCGCGCGCTCTGCGCCAGGTAGACAGAAACTTCAACATATCCTCAAGACATCCTCAAATGCTCCAATTTGCTACATGAGTCGGAATCACCTACAACCAAACGCAAACCCCATCAAAGATAACATGAAAATACTCAAAAACTAGCAAGATAACAAGCCATATAAACATAATTCATGGGTTAAAACCCACTCATCAAACTCCCCCAAGCTTGAACATTGCTTGTCCTCGAGCAAAAATGCAATGCAACTAAAATCTAAACTACGAATCCAGAATTAAAACCATACAAATGATTTACTCATGCATCCTCAGAAAAATTAGTAAACAAACACCCTTCATACAAAATTCCATCTGCAAGACCATCACTCTATAATCTAACCCTGTCATTATTAGTATAGTGTGTGTGTGCGCAACACCCAAGCCAACCGATACTGAATCAACATAGCTACATAACCAATTTCTTTTCAGGAATCATGCAGTAAAAACTCAAAAATTCACAGATAAACAAACTCTAGCATTAGCTAAATAACCAAGTTCCGGTTCCGAGAAGGGTATTCATACTCAATTTTTCTTTTCTTTTCTCTTCTTTCTTTTCTTTTTTTTTTCTTTTACTAAAGAGATGGTTGGTGAGTGCGTTTTACGCTCCATCTCACACTTGCGTTTATGGAGAGTATTTCTTCTCAATCCACCACAAGCCATCATTTTACTTTTCGTTTTTTTTTTCGAGCTTATATACCCAAATCTTCCCCCAAGCTTAGGTTCATCATACCTATCTTGTTCACTTTCTTATTTATACTAGCACTATCCTTTTAGAAAATATTTATGTAGCAAGTTGAACTAATCAATTAACACAACTGTTGTTACGTGCTATCCGTTTTATACTAATTTCAGACCGAGCAAGATTTAATCACAATAGAACTTGCATCAAAATTCTTATACTTAGGGAAAAACTCATTTACATAATTTCAATTTCATCATTGGCCAAAGCAAATCACAAATATGATCTAATAAATGGATTCATGCAACTATATGGAAAAGAAATAAATTTTTTTTTTCATAGATAAATCACTAGCATGCAACCTAAATAACACATTAATACTGTAAAATCTAAATACCCAATAAACTCCCCCAAGCTTGAACATTGCTTGTCCTCGAGCAAAAATGCAATGCAACTAAAATCTAAACTACGAATCCAGAATTAAAACCATACAAATGATTTACTCATGCATCCTCAGAAAAATTAGTAAACAAACACCCTTCATACAAAATTCCATCTGCAAGACCATCACTCTATAATCTAACCCTGTCATTATTAGTATAGTGTGTGTGTGCGCAACACCCATGCCAACCGATACTGAATCAACATAGCTACATAACCAATTTCTTTTCAGGAATCATGCAGTAAAAACTCAAAAATTCACAGATAAACAAACTCTAGCATTAGCTAAATAACCAAGTTCCGGTTCCGAGAAGGGTATTCATACTCAATTTTTCTTTTCTTTTCTCTTCTTTCTTTTCTTTTTTTTTTCTTTTACTAAAGAGATGGTTGGTGAGTGCGTTTTACGCTCCATCTCACACTTGCGTTTATGGAGAGTATTTCTTCTCAATCCACCACAAGCCATCATTTTACTTTTCGTTTTTTTTTTCGAGCTTATATACCCAAATCTTCCCCCAAGCTTAGGTTCATACCTATCTTGTTCACTTTCTTATTTATACTAGCACTATCCTTTTAGAAAATATTTATGTAGCAAGTTGAACTAATCAATTAACACAACTGTTGTTACGTGCTATCCGTTTTATACTAATTTCAGACCGAGCAAGATTCAATCACAATAGAACTTGCATCAAAATTCTTATACTTAGGGAAAAACTCATTTACATAATTTCAATTTCATCATTGGCCAAAGCAAATCACAAATATGATCTAATAACTGGATTCATGCAACTATATGGAAAAGAAATAAATTTTTTTTTCATAGATAAATCACTAGCATGCAACCTAAATAACAAATTAATACTGTAAAATCTAAATACCCAATAAACTCCCCCAAGCTTGAACATTGCTTGTCCTCGAGCAAAAATGCAATGCAACTAAAATCTAAACTACGAATCCAGAATTAAAACCATACAAATGATTTACTCATGCATCCTCAGAAAAATTAGTAAACAAACACCCTTCATACAAAATTCCATCTGCAAGACCATCACTCTATAATCTAACCCTGTCATTATTAGTATAGTGTGTGTGTGCGCAACACCCAAGCCAACCGATACTGAATCAACATAGCTACATAACCAATTTCTTTTCAGGAATCATGCAGTAAAAACTCAAAAATTCACAGATAAACAAACTCTAGCATTAGCTAAATAACCAAGTTCCGGTTCCGAGAAGGGTATTCATACTCAATTTTTCTTTTCTTTTCTCTTCTTTCTTTTCTTTTTTTTTTCTTTTACTAAAGAGATGGTTGGTGAGTGCGTTTTACGCTCCATCTCACACTTGCGTTTATGGAGAGTATTTCTTCTCAATCCACCACAAGCCATCATTTTACTTTTCGTTTTTTTTTTTCGAGCTTATATACCCAAATCTTCCCCCAAGCTTAGGTTCATCATACCTATCTTGTTCACTTTCTTATTTATACTAGCACTATCCTTTTAGAAAATATTTATGTAGCAAGTTGAACTAATCAATTAACACAACTGTTGTTACGTGCTATCCGTTTTATACTAATTTCAGACCGAGCAAGATTCAATCACAATAGAACTTGCATCAAAATTCTTATACTTAGGGAAAAACTCATTTACATAATTTCAATTTCATCATTGGCCAAAGCAAATCACAAATATGATCTAATAACTGGATTAATGCAACTATATGGAAAAGAAATAAATTTTTTTTTTTATAGATAAATCACTAGCATGCAACCTAAATAACAAATTAATACTGTAAAATCTAAATACCCAATAAACTCCCCCAAGCTTGAACATTGCTTGTCCTCGAGCAAAAATGCAATGCAACTAAAATCTAAACTACGAATCCAGAATTAAAACCATACAAATGATTTACTCATGCATCCTCAGAAAAATTAGTAAACAAACACCCTTCATACAAAATTCCATCTGCAAGACCGTCACTCTATAATCTAACCCTGTCATTATTAGTATAGTGTGTGTGTGCGCAACACCCATGCCAACCGATACTGAATCAACATAGCTACATAACCAATTTCTTTTCAGGAATCATGCAGTAAAAACTCAAAAATTCACAGATAAACAAACTCTAGCATTAGCTAAATAACCAAGTTCCGGTTCCGAGAAGGGTATTCATACTCAATTTTTCTTTTCTTTTCTCTTCTTTCTTTTCTTTTTTTTTTCTTTTTCTAAAGAGATGGTTGGTGAGTGCGTTTTACGCTCCATCTCACACTTGCGTTTATGGAGAGTATTTCTTCTCAATCCACCACAAGCCATCATTTTACTTTTCGTTTTTTTTTTCGAGCTTATATACCCAAATCTTCCCCCAAGCTTAGGTTCATCATACCTATCTTGTTCACTTTCTTATTTATACTAGCACTATCCTTTTAGAAAATATTTATGTAGCAAGTTGAACTAATCAATTAACACAACTGTTGTTACGTGCTATCCGTTTTATACTAATTTCAGACCGAGCAAGATTCAATCACAATAGAACTTGCATCAAAATTCTTATACTTAGGGAAAAACTCATTTACATAATTTCAATTTCATCATTGGCCAAAGCAAATCACAAATATGATCTAATAACTGGATTCATGCAACTATATGGAAAAGAAATAAATTTTTTTTTCATAGATAAATCACTAGCATGCAACCTAAATAACAAATTAATACTGTAAAATCTAAATACCCAATAAACTCCCCCAAGCTTGAACATTGCTTGTCCTCGAGCAAAAATGCAATGCAACTAAAATCTAAACTACGAATCCAGAATTAAAACCATACAAATGATTTACTCATGCATCCTCAGAAAAATTAGTAAACAAACACCCTTCATACAAAATTCCATCTGCAAGACCATCACTCTATAATCTAACCCTGTCATTATTAGTATAGTGTGTGTGTGCGCAACACCCAAGCCAACCGATACTGAATCAACATAGCTACATAACCAATTTCTTTTCAGGAATCATGCAGTAAAAACTCAAAAATTCACAGATAAACAAACTCTAGCATTAGCTAAATAACCAAGTTCCGGTTCCGAGAAGGGTATTCATACTCAATTTTTCTTTTCTTTTCTCTTCTTTCTTTTCTTTTTTTTTTCTTTTACTAAAGAGATGGTTGGTGAGTGCGTTTTACGCTCCATCTCACACTTGCGTTTATGGAGAGTATTTCTTCTCAATCCACCACAAGCCATCATTTTACTTTTCGTTTTTTTTTTCGAGCTTATATACCCAAATCTTCCCCCAAGCTTAGGTTCATCATACCTATCTTGTTCACTTTCTTATTTATACTAGCACTATCCTTTTAGAAAATATTTATGTAGCAAGTTGAACTAATCAATTAACACAACTGTTGTTACGTGCTATCCGTTTTATACTAATTTCAGACCGAGCAAGATTCAATCACAATAGAACTTGCATCAAAATTCTTATACTTAGGGAAAAACTCATTTACATAATTTCAATTTCATCATTGGCCAAAGCAAATCACAAATATGATCTAATAAATGGATTCATGCAACTATATGGAAAAGAAATAAATTTTTTTTTTCATAGATAAATCACTAGCATGCAACCTAAATAACACATTAATACTGTAAAATCTAAATACCCAATAAACTCCCCCAAGCTTGAACTTTGCTTGTCCTCGAGCAAAAATGCAATGCAACTAAAATCTAAACTACGAATCCAGAATTAAAACCATACAAATGATTTACTCATGCATCCTCAGAAAAATTAGTAAACAAACACCCTTCATACAAAATTCCATCTGCAAGACCATCACTCTATAATCTAACCCTGTCATTATTAGTATAGTGTGTGTGTGCGCAACACCCAAGCCAACCGATACTGAATCAACATAGCTACATAACCAATTTCTTTTCAGGAATCATGCAGTAAAAACTCAAAAATTCACAGATAAACAAACTCTAGCATTAGCTAAATAACCAAGTTCCGGTTCCGAGAAGGGTATTCATACTCAATTTTTCTTTTCTTTTCTCTTCTTTCTTTTCTTTTTTTTTTCTTTTACTAAAGAGATGGTTGGTGAGTGCGTTTTACGCTCCATCTCACACTTGCGTTTATGGAGAGTATTTCTTCTCAATCCACCACAAGCCATCATTTTACTTTTCGTTTTTTTTTTGAGCTTATATACCCAAATCTTCCCCCAAGCTTAGGTTCATCATACCTATCTTGTTCACTATCCTTTTAGAAAATATTTATGTAGCAAGTTGAACTAATCAATTAACACAACTGTTGTTACGTGCTATCCGTTTTATACTAATTTCAGACCGAGCAAGATTCAATCACAATAGAACTTGCATCAAAATTCTTATACTTAGGGAAAAACTCATTTACATAATTTCAATTTCATCATTGGCCAAAGCAAATCACAAATATGATCTAATAACTGGATTCATGCAACTATATGGAAAAGAAATAAATTTTTTTTTCATAGATAAATCACTAGCATGCAACCTAAATAACAAATTAATACTGTAAAATCTAAATACCCAATAAACTCCCCCAAGCTTGAACATTGCTTGTCCTCGAGCAAAAATGCAATGCAACTAAAATCTAAACTACGAATCCAGAATTAAAACCATACAAATGATTTACTCATGCATCCTCAGAAAAATTAGTAAACAAACACCCTTCATACAAAATTCCATCTGCAAGACCATCACTCTATAATCTAACCCTGTCATTATTAGTATAGTGTGTGTGCGCGCAACACCCAAGCCAACCGATACTGAATCAACATAGCTACATAACCAATTTCTTTTCAGGAATCATGCAGTAAAAACTCAAAAATTCACAGATAAACAAACTCTAGCATTAGCTAAATAACCAAGTTCCGGTTCCGAGAAGGGTATTCATACTCAATTTTTCTTTTCTTTTCTCTTCTTTCTTTTCTTTTTTTTTCTTTTACTAAAGAGATGGTTGGTGAGTGCGTTTTACGCTCCACTCACACTTGCGTTTATGGAGAGTATTTCTTCTCAATCCACCACAAGCCATCATTTTACTTTTCGTTTTTTTTTTCGAGCTTATATACCCAAATCTTCCCCCAAGCTTAGGTTCATCATACCTATCTTGTTCACTTTCTTATTTATACTAGCACTATCCTTTTAGAAAATATTTATGTAGCAAGTTGAACTAATCAATTAACACAACTGTTGTTACGTGCTATCCGTTTTATACTAATTTCAGACCGAGCAAGATTCAATCACAATAGAACTTGCATCAAAATTCTTATACTTAGGGAAAAACTCATTTACATAATTTCAATTTCATCATTGGCCAAAGCAAATCACAAATATGATCTAATAACTGGATTCATGCAACTATATGGAAAAGAAATAAATTTTTTTTTCATAGATAAATCACTAGCATGCAACCTAAATAACAAATTAATACTGTAAAATCTAAATACCCAATAAACTCCCCCAAGCTTGAACATTGCTTGTCCTCGAGCAAAAATGCAATGCAACTAAAATCTAAACTACGAATCCAGAATTAAAACCATACAAATGATTTACTCATGCATCCTCAGAAAAATTAGTAAACAAACACCCTTCATACAAAATTCCATCTGCAAGACCATCACTCTATAATCTAACCCTGTCATTATTAGTATAGTGTGTGTGTGCGCAACACCCAAGCCAACCGATACTGAATCAACATAGCTACATAACCAATTTCTTTTCAGGAATCATGCAGTAAAAACTCAAAAATTCACAGATAAACAAACTCTAGCATTAGCTAAATAACCAAGTTCCGGTTCCGAGAAGGGTATTCATACTCAATTTTTCTTTTCTTTTCTCTTCTTTCTTTTCTTTTTTTTTCTTTTACTAAAGAGATGGTTGGTGAGTGCGTTTTACGCTCCACTCACACTTGCGTTTATGGAGAGTATTTCTTCTCAATCCACCACAAGCCATCATTTTACTTTTCGTTTTTTTTTCGAGCTTATATACCCAAATCTTCCCCCAAGCTTAGGTTCATCATACCTATCTTGTTCACTTTCTTATTTATACTAGCACTATCCTTTTAGAAAATATTTATGTAGCAAGTTGAACTAATCAATTAACACAACTGTTGTTACGTGCTATCCGTTTTATACTAATTTCAGACCGAGCAAGATTCAATCACAATAGAACTTGCATCAAAATTCTTATACTTAGGGAAAAACTCATTTACATAATTTCAATTTCATCATTGGCCAAAGCAAATCACAAATATGATCTAATAACTGGATTCATGCAACTATATGGAAAAGAAATAAATTTTTTTTTCATAGATAAATCACTAGCATGCAACCTAAATAACAAATTAATACTGTAAAATCTAAATACCCAATAAACTCCCCCAAGCTTGAACATTGCTTGTCCTCGAGCAAAAATGCAATGCAACTAAAATCTAAACTACGAATCCAGAATTAAAACCATACAAATGATTTACTCATGCATCCTCAGAAAAATTAGTAAACAAACACCCTTCATACAAAATTCCATCTGCAAGACCATCACTCTATAATCTAACCCTGTCATTATTAGTATAGTGTGTGTGTGCGCAACACCCAAGCCAACCGATACTGAATCAACATAGCTACATAACCAATTTCTTTTCAGGAATCATGCAGTAAAAACTCAAAAATTCACAGATAAACAAACTCTAGCATTAGCTAAATAACCAAGTTCCGGTTCCGAGAAGGGTATTCATACTCAATTTTTCTTTTCTTTTCTCTTCTTTCTTTTCTTTTTTTTTTCTTTTACTAAAGAGATGGTTGGTGAGTGCGTTTTACGCTCCATCTCACACTTGCGTTTATGGAGAGTATTTCTTCTCAATCCACCACAAGCCATCATTTTACTTTTCGTTTTTTTTTTCGAGCTTATATACCCAAATCTTCCCCCAAGCTTAGGTTCATCATACCTATCTTGTTCACTTTCTTATTTATACTAGCACTATCCTTTTAGAAAATATTTATGTAGCAAGTTGAACTAATCAATTAACACAACTGTTGTTACGTGCTATCCGTTTTATACTAATTTCAGACCGAGCAAGATTCAATCACAATAGAACTTGCATCAAAATTCTTATACTTAGGGAAAAACTCATTTACATAATTTCAATTTCATCATTGGCCAAAGCAAATCACAAATATGATCTAATAACTGGATTCATGCAACTATATGGAAAAGAAATAAATTTTTTTTTTATAGATAAATCACTAGCATGCAACCTAAATAACAAATTAATACTGTAAAATCTAAATACCCAATAAACTCCCCCAAGCTTGAACATTGCTTGTCCTCGAGCAAAAATGCAATGCAACTAAAATCTAAACTACGAATCCAGAATTAAAACCATACAAATGATTTACTCATGCATCCTCAGAAAAATTAGTAAACAAACACCCTTCATACAAAATTCCATCTGCAAGACCGTCACTCTATAATCTAACCCTGTCATTATTAGTATAGTGTGTGTGTGCGCAACACCCATGCCAACCGATACTGAATCAACATAGCTACATAACCAATTTCTTTTCAGGAATCATGCAGTAAAAACTCAAAAATTCACAGATAAACAAACTCTAGCATTAGCTAAATAACCAAGTTCCGGTTCCGAGAAGGGTATTCATACTCAATTTTTCTTTTCTTTTCTCTTCTTTCTTTTCTTTTTTTTTTCTTTTTCTAAAGAGATGGTTGGTGAGTGCGTTTTACGCTCCATCTCACACTTGCGTTTATGGAGAGTATTTCTTCTCAATCCACCACAAGCCATCATTTTACTTTTCGTTTTTTTTTTCGAGCTTATATACCCAAATCTTCCCCCAAGCTTAGGTTCATCATACCTATCTTGTTCACTTTCTTATTTATACTAGCACTATCCTTTTAGAAAATATTTATGTAGCAAGTTGAACTAATCAATTAACACAACTGTTGTTACGTGCTATCCGTTTTATACTAATTTCAGACCGAGCAAGATTCAATCACAATAGAACTTGCATCAAAATTCTTATACTTAGGGAAAAACTCATTTACATAATTTCAATTTCATCATTGGCCAAAGCAAATCACAAATATGATCTAATAACTGGATTCATGCAACTATATGGAAAAGAAATAAATTTTTTTTTTTATAGATAAATCACTAGCATGCAACCTAAATAACAAATTAATACTGTAAAATCTAAATACCCAATAAACTCCCCCAAGCTTGAACATTGCTTGTCCTCGAGCAAAAATGCAATGCAACTAAAATCTAAACTACGAATCCAGAATTAAAACCATACAAATGATTTACTCATGCATCCTCAGAAAAATTAGTAAACAAACACCCTTCATACAAAATTCCATCTGCAAGACCGTCACTCTATAATCTAACCCTGTCATTATTAGTATAGTGTGTGTGTGCGCAACACCCATGCCAACCGATACTGAATCAACATAGCTACATAACCAATTTCTTTTCAGGAATCATGCAGTAAAAACTCAAAAATTCACAGATAAACAAACTCTAGCATTAGCTAAATAACCAAGTTCCGGTTCCGAGAAGGGTATTCATACTCAATTTTTCTTTTCTTTTCTCTTCTTTCTTTTCTTTTTTTTTTCTTTTTCTAAAGAGATGGTTGGTGAGTGCGTTTTACGCTCCATCTCACACTTGCGTTTATGGAGAGTATTTCTTCTCAATCCACCACAAGCCATCATTTTACTTTTCGTTTTTTTTTTCGAGCTTATATACCCAAATCTTCCCCCAAGCTTAGGTTCATACCTATCTTGTTCACTTTCTTATTTATACTAGCACTATCCTTTTAGAAAATATTTATGTAGCAAGTTGAACTAATCAATTAACACAACTGTTGTTACGTGCTATCCGTTTTATACTAATTTCAGACCGAGCAAGATTCAATCACAATAGAACTTGCATCAAAATTCTTATACTTAGGGAAAAACTCATTTACATAATTTCAATTTCATCATTGGCCAAAGCAAATCACAAATATGATCTAATAACTGGATTCATGCAACTATATGGAAAAGAAATAAATTTTTTTTTCATAGATAAATCACTAGCATGCAACCTAAATAACAAATTAATACTGTAAAATCTAAATACCCAATAAACTCCCCCAAGCTTGAACATTGCTTGTCCTCGAGCAAAAATGCAATGCAACTAAAATCTAAACTACGAATCCAGAATTAAAACCATACAAATGATTTACTCATGCATCCTCAGAAAAATTAGTAAACAAACACCCTTCATACAAAATTCCATCTGCAAGACCATCACTCTATAATCTAACCCTGTCATTATTAGTATAGTGTGTGTGTGCGCAACACCCAAGCCAACCGATACTGAATCAACATAGCTACATAACCAATTTCTTTTCAGGAATCATGCAGTAAAAACTCAAAAATTCACAGATAAACAAACTCTAGCATTAGCTAAATAACCAAGTTCCGGTTCCGAGAAGGGTATTCATACTCAATTTTTCTTTTCTTTTCTCTTCTTTCTTTTCTTTTTTTTTCTTTTTCTAAAGAGATGGTTGGTGAGTGCGTTTTACGCTCCACTCACACTTGCGTTTATGGAGAGTATTTCTTCTCAATCCACCACAAGCCATCATTTTACTTTTCGTTTTTTTTTTCGAGCTTATATACCCAAATCTTCCCCCAAGCTTAGGTTCATACCTATCTTGTTCACTTTCTTATTTATACTAGCACTATCCTTTTAGAAAATATTTATGTAGGAAGTTGAACTAATCAATTAACACAACTGTTGTTACGTGCTATCCGTTTTATACTAATTTCAGACCGAGCAAGATTCAATCACAATAGAACTTGCATCAAAATTCTTATACTTAGGGAAAAACTCATTTACATAATTTCAATTTCATCATTGGCCAAAGCAAATCACAAATATGATCTAATAACTGGATTCATGCAACTATATGGAAAAGAAATAAATTTTTTTTTCATAGATAAATCACTAGCATGCAACCTAAATAACAAATTAATACTGTAAAATCTAAATACCCAATAAACTCCCCCAAGCTTGAACATTGCTTGTCCTCGAGCAAAAATGCAATGCAACTAAAATCTAAACTACGAATCCAGAATTAAAACCATACAAATGATTTACTCATGCATCCTCAGAAAAATTAGTAAACAAACACCCTTCATACAAAATTCCATCTGCAAGACCGTCACTCTATAATCTAACCCTGTCATTATTAGTATAGTGTGTGTGTGCGCAACACCCAAGCCAACCGATACTGAATCAACATAGCTACATAACCAATTTCTTTTCAGGAATCATGCAGTAAAAACTCAAAAATTCACAGATAAACAAACTCTAGCATTAGCTAAATAACCAAGTTCCGGTTCCGAGAAGGGTATTCATACTCAATTTTTCTTTTCTTTTCTCTTCTTTCTTTTCTTTTTTTTTCTTTTACTAAAGAGATGGTTGGTGAGTGCGTTTTACGCTCCATCTCACACTTGCGTTTATGGAGAGTATTTCTTCTCAATCCACCACAAGCCATCATTTTACTTTTCGTTTTTTTTTTCGAGCTTATATACCCAAATCTTCCCCCAAGCTTAGGTTCATCATACCTATCTTGTTCACTTTCTTATTTATACTAGCACTATCCTTTTAGAAAATATTTATGTAGCAAGTTGAACTAATCAATTAACACAACTGTTGTTACGTGCTATCCGTTTTATACTAATTTCAGACCGAGCAAGATTCAATCACAATAGAACTTGCATCAAAATTCTTATACTTAGGGAAAAACTCATTTACATAATTTCAATTTCATCATTGGCCAAAGCAAATCACAAATATGATCTAATAACTGGATTCATGCAACTATATGGAAAAGAAATAAATTTTTTTTTCATAGATAAATCACTAGCATGCAACCTAAATAACAAATTAATACTGTAAAATCTAAATACCCAATAAACTCCCCCAAGCTTGAACATTGCTTGTCCTCGAGCAAAAATGCAATGCAACTAAAATCTAAACTACGAATCCAGAATTAAAACCATACAAATGATTTACTCATGCATCCTCAGAAAAATTAGTAAACAAACACCCTTCATACAAAATTCCATCTGCAAGACCATCACTCTATAATCTAACCCTGTCATTATTAGTATAGTGTGTGTGTGCGCAACACCCATGCCAACCGATACTGAATCAACATAGCTACATAACCAATTTCTTTTCAGGAATCATGCAGTAAAAACTCAAAAATTCACAGATAAACAAACTCTAGCATTAGCTAAATAACCAAGTTCCGGTTCCGAGAAGGGTATTCATACTCAATTTTTCTTTTCTTTTCTCTTCTTTCTTTTCTTTTTTTTTTCTTTTACTAAAGAGATGGTTGGTGAGTGCGTTTTACGCACCACTCACACTTGCGTTTATGGAGAGTATTTCTTCTCAATCCACCACAAGCCATCATTTTACTTTTCGTTTTTTTTTTTCGAGCTTATATACCCAAATCTTCCCCCAAGCTTAGGTTCATCATACCTATCTTGTTCACTTTCTTATTTATACTAGCACTATCCTTTTAGAAAATATTTATGTAGCAAGTTGAACTAATCAATTAACACAACTGTTGTTACGTGCTATCCGTTTTATACTAATTTCAGACCGAGCAAGATTCAATCACAATAGAACTTGCATCAAAATTCTTATACTTAGGGAAAAACTCATTTACATAATTTCAATTTCATCATTGGCCAAAGCAAATCACAAATATGATCTAATAACTGGATTCATGCAACTATATGGAAAAGAAATAAATTTTTTTTTTCATAGATAAATCACTAGCATGCAACCTAAATAACAAATTAATACTGTAAAATCTAAATACCCAATAAACTCCCCCAAGCTTGAACATTGCTTGTCCTCGAGCAAAAATGCAATGCAACTAAAATCTAAACTACGAATCCAGAATTAAAACCATACAAATGATTTACTCATGCATCCTCAGAAAAATTAGTAAACAAACACCCTTCATACAAAATTCCATCTGCAAGACCATCACTCTATAATCTAACCCTGTCATTATTAGTATAGTGTGTGTGTGCGCAACACCCATGCCAACCGATACTGAATCAACATAGCTACATAACCAATTTCTTTTCAGGAATCATGCAGTAAAAACTCAAAAATTCACAGATAAACAAACTCTAGCATTAGCTAAATAACCAAGTTCCGGTTCCGAGAAGGGTATTCATACTCAATTTTTCTTTTCTTTTCTCTTCTTTCTTTTCTTTTTTTTTTCTTTTACTAAAGAGATGGTTGGTGAGTGCGTTTTACGCACCACTCACACTTGCGTTTATGGAGAGTATTTCTTCTCAATCCACCACAAGCCATCATTTTACTTTTCGTTTTTTTTTTCGAGCTTATATACCCAAATCTTCCCCCAAGCTTAGGTTCATCATACCTATCTTGTTCACTTTCTTATTTATACTAGCACTATCCTTTTAGAAAATATTTATGTAGCAAGTTGAACTAATCAATTAACACAACTGTTGTTACGTGCTATCCGTTTTATACTAATTTCAGACCGAGCAAGATTCAATCACAATAGAACTTGCATCAAAATTCTTATACTTAGGGAAAAACTCATTTACATAATTTCAATTTCATCATTGGCCAAAGCAAATCACAAATATGATCTAATAACTGGATTCATGCAACTATATGGAAAAGAAATAATTTTTTTTTTCATAGATAAATCACTAGCATGCAACCTAAATAACAAATTAATACTGTAAAATCTAAATACCCAATAAACTCCCCCAAGCTTGAACATTGCTTGTCCTCGAGCAAAAATGCAATGCAACTAAAATCTAAACTACGAATCCAGAATTAAAACCATACAAATGATTTACTCATGCATCCTCAGAAAAATTAGTAAACAAACACCCTTCATACAAAATTCCATCTGCAAGACCATCACTCTATAATCTAACCCTGTCATTATTAGTATAGTGTGTGTGTGCGCAACACCCAAGCCAACCGATACTGAATCAACATAGCTACATAACCAATTTCTTTTCAGGAATCATGCAGTAAAAACTCAAAAATTCACAGATAAACAAACTCTAGCATTAGCTAAATAACCAAGTTCCGGTTCCGAGAAGGGTATTCATACTCAATTTTTCTTTTCTTTTCTCTTCTTTCTTTTCTTTTTTTTTTCTTTTACTAAAGAGATGGTTGGTGAGTGCGTTTTACGCTCCACTCACACTTGCGTTTATGGAGAGTATTTCTTCTCAATCCACCACAAGCCATCATTTTACTTTTCGTTTTTTTTTTCGAGCTTATATACCCAAATCTTCCCCCAAGCTTAGGTTCATCATACCTATCTTGTTCACTTTCTTATTTATACTAGCACTATCCTTTTAGAAAATATTTATGTAGCAAGTTGAACTAATCAATTAACACAACTGTTGTTACGTGCTATCCGTTTTATACTAATTTCAGACCGAGCAAGATTCAATCACAATAGAACTTGCATCAAAATTCTTATACTTAGGGAAAAACTCATTTACATAATTTCAATTTCATCATTGGCCAAAGCAAATCACAAATATGATCTAATAACTGGATTCATGCAACTATATGGAAAAGAAATAAATTTTTTTTTTCATAGATAAATCACTAGCATGCAACCTAAATAACAAATTAATACTGTAAAATCTAAATACCCAATAAACTCCCCCAAGCTTGAACATTGCTTGTCCTCGAGCAAAAATGCAATGCAACTAAAATCTAAACTACGAATCCAGAATTAAAACCATACAAATGATTTACTCATGCATCCTCAGAAAAATTAGTAAACAAACACCCTTCATACAAAATTCCATCTGCAAGACCATCACTCTATAATCTAACCCTGTCATTATTAGTATAGTGTGTGTGTGCGCAACACCCATGCCAACCGATACTGAATCAACATAGCTACATAACCAATTTCTTTTCAGGAATCATGCAGTAAAAACTCAAAAATTCACAGATAAACAAACTCTAGCATTAGCTAAATAACCAAGTTCCGGTTCCGAGAAGGGTATTCATACTCAATTTTTCTTTTCTTTTCTCTTCTTTCTTTTCTTTTTTTTTTCTTTTACTAAAGAGATGGTTGGTGAGTGCGTTTTACGCTCCATCTCACACTTGCGTTTATGGAGAGTATTTCTTCTCAATCCACCACAAGCCATCATTTTACTTTTCGTTTTTTTTTTCGAGCTTATATACCCAAATCTTCCCCCAAGCTTAGGTTCATACCTATCTTGTTCACTTTCTTATTTATACTAGCACTATCCTTTTAGAAAATATTTATGTAGCAAGTTGAACTAATCAATTAACACAACTGTTGTTACGTGCTATCCGTTTTATACTAATTTCAGACCGAGCAAGATTCAATCACAATAGAACTTGCATCAAAATTCTTATACTTAGGGAAAAACTCATTTACATAATTTCAATTTCATCATTGGCCAAAGCAAATCACAAATATGATCTAATAACTGGATTCATGCAACTATATGGAAAAGAAATAATTTTTTTTTCATAGATAAATCACTAGCATGCAACCTAAATAACAAATTAATACTGTAAAATCTAAATACCCAATAAACTCCCCCAAGCTTGAACATTGCTTGTCCTCGAGCAAAAATGCAATGCAACTAAAATCTAAACTACGAATCCAGAATTAAAACCATACAAATGATTTACTCATGCATCCTCAGAAAAATTAGTAAACAAACACCCTTCATACAAAATTCCATCTGCAAGACCATCACTCTATAATCTAACCCTGTCATTATTAGTATAGTGTGTGTGTGCGCAACACCCAAGCCAACCGATACTGAATCAACATAGCTACATAACCAATTTCTTTTCAGGAATCATGCAGTAAAAACTCAAAAATTCACAGATAAACAAACTCTAGCATTAGCTAAATAACCAAGTTCCGGTTCCGAGAAGGGTATTCATACTCAATTTTTCTTTTCTTTTCTCTTCTTTCTTTTCTTTTTTTTTTCTTTTTCTAAAGAGATGGTTGGTGAGTGCGTTTTACGCTCCATCTCACACTTGCGTTTATGGAGAGTATTTCTTCTCAATCCACCACAAGCCATCATTTTACTTTTCGTTTTTTTTTTCGAGCTTATATACCCAAATCTTCCCCCAAGCTTAGGTTCATACCTATCTTGTTCACTTTCTTATTTATACTAGCACTATCCTTTTAGAAAATATTTATGTAGCAAGTTGAACTAATCAATTAACACAACTGTTGTTACGTGCTATCCGTTTTATACTAATTTCAGACCGAGCAAGATTCAATCACAATAGAACTTGCATCAAAATTCTTATACTTAGGGAAAAACTCATTTACATAATTTCAATTTCATCATTGGCCAAAGCAAATCACAAATATGATCTAATAACTGGATTCATGCAACTATATGGAAAAGAAATAAATTTTTTTTTCATAGATAAATCACTAGCATGCAACCTAAATAACAAATTAATACTGTAAAATCTAAATACCCAATAAACTCCCCCAAGCTTGAACATTGCTTGTCCTCGAGCAAAAATGCAATGCAACTAAAATCTAAACTACGAATCCAGAATTAAAACCATACAAATGATTTACTCATGCATCCTCAGAAAAATTAGTAAACAAACACCCTTCATACAAAATTCCATCTGCAAGACCATCACTCTATAATCTAACCCTGTCATTATTAGTATAGTGTGTGTGTGCGCAACACCCATGCCAACCGATACTGAATCAACATAGCTACATAACCAATTTCTTTTCAGGAATCATGCAGTAAAAACTCAAAAATTCACAGATAAACAAACTCTAGCATTAGCTAAATAACCAAGTTCCGGTTCCGAGAAGGGTATTCATACTCAATTTTTCTTTTCTTTTCTCTTCTTTCTTTTCTTTTTTTTTTCTTTTACTAAAGAGATGGTTGGTGAGTGCGTTTTACGCTCCATCTCACACTTGCGTTTATGGAGAGTATTTCTTCTCAATCCACCACAAGCCATCATTTTACTTTTCGTTTTTTTTTTCGAGCTTATATACCCAAATCTTCCCCCAAGCTTAGGTTCATACCTATCTTGTTCACTTTCTTATTTATACTAGCACTATCCTTTTAGAAAATATTTATGTAGCAAGTTGAACTAATCAATTAACACAACTGTTGTTACGTGCTATCCGTTTTATACTAATTTCAGACCGAGCAAGATTCAATCACAATAGAACTTGCATCAAAATTCTTATACTTAGGGAAAAACTCATTTACATAATTTCAATTTCATCATTGGCCAAAGCAAATCACAAATATGATCTAATAACTGGATTCATGCAACTATATGGAAAAGAAATAATTTTTTTTTCATAGATAAATCACTAGCATGCAACCTAAATAACAAATTAATACTGTAAAATCTAAATACCCAATAAACTCCCCCAAGCTTGAACATTGCTTGTCCTCGAGCAAAAATGCAATGCAACTAAAATCTAAACTACGAATCCAGAATTAAAACCATACAAATGATTTACTCATGCATCCTCAGAAAAATTAGTAAACAAACACCCTTCATACAAAATTCCATCTGCAAGACCATCACTCTATAATCTAACCCTGTCATTATTAGTATAGTGTGTGTGTGCGCAACACCCAAGCCAACCGATACTGAATCAACATAGCTACATAACCAATTTCTTTTCAGGAATCATGCAGTAAAAACTCAAAAATTCACAGATAAACAAACTCTAGCATTAGCTAAATAACCAAGTTCCGGTTCCGAGAAGGGTATTCATACTCAATTTTTCTTTTCTTTTCTCTTCTTTCTTTTCTTTTTTTTTTCTTTTTCTAAAGAGATGGTTGGTGAGTGCGTTTTACGCTCCATCTCACACTTGCGTTTATGGAGAGTATTTCTTCTCAATCCACCACAAGCCATCATTTTACTTTTCGTTTTTTTTTTCGAGCTTATATACCCAAATCTTCCCCCAAGCTTAGGTTCATACCTATCTTGTTCACTTTCTTATTTATACTAGCACTATCCTTTTAGAAAATATTTATGTAGCAAGTTGAACTAATCAATTAACACAACTGTTGTTACGTGCTATCCGTTTTATACTAATTTCAGACCGAGCAAGATTCAATCACAATAGAACTTGCATCAAAATTCTTATACTTAGGGAAAAACTCATTTACATAATTTCAATTTCATCATTGGCCAAAGCAAATCACAAATATGATCTAATAACTGGATTCATGCAACTATATGGAAAAGAAATAAATTTTTTTTTCATAGATAAATCACTAGCATGCAACCTAAATAACAAATTAATACTGTAAAATCTAAATACCCAATAAACTCCCCCAAGCTTGAACATTGCTTGTCCTCGAGCAAAAATGCAATGCAACTAAAATCTAAACTACGAATCCAGAATTAAAACCATACAAATGATTTACTCATGCATCCTCAGAAAAATTAGTAAACAAACACCCTTCATACAAAATTCCATCTGCAAGACCATCACTCTATAATCTAACCCTGTCATTATTAGTATAGTGTGTGTGTGCGCAACACCCAAGCCAACCGATACTGAATCAACATAGCTACATAACCAATTTCTTTTCAGGAATCATGCAGTAAAAACTCAAAAATTCACAGATAAACAAACTCTAGCATTAGCTAAATAACCAAGTTCCGGTTCCGAGAAGGGTATTCATACTCAATTTTTCTTTTCTTTTCTCTTCTTTCTTTTCTTTTTTTTTTCTTTTACTAAAGAGATGGTTGGTGAGTGCGTTTTACGCTCCACTCACACTTGCGTTTATGGAGAGTATTTCTTCTCAATCCACCACAAGCCATCATTTTACTTTTCGTTTTTTTTTTCGAGCTTATATACCCAAATCTTCCCCCAAGCTTAGGTTCATCATACCTATCTTGTTCACTTTCTTATTTATACTAGCACTATCCTTTTAGAAAATATTTATGTAGCAAGTTGAACTAATCAATTAACACAACTGTTGTTACGTGCTATCCGTTTTATACTAATTTCAGACCGAGCAAGATTCAATCACAATAGAACTTGCATCAAAATTCTTATACTTAGGGAAAAACTCATTTACATAATTTCAATTTCATCATTGGCCAAAGCAAATCACAAATATGATCTAATAACTGGATTCATGCAACTATATGGAAAAGAAATAAATTTTTTTTTTATAGATAAATCACTAGCATGCAACCTAAATAACAAATTAATACTGTAAAATCTAAATACCCAATAAACTCCCCCAAGCTTGAACATTGCTTGTCCTCGAGCAAAAATGCAATGCAACTAAAATCTAAACTACGAATCCAGAATTAAAACCATACAAATGATTTACTCATGCATCCTCAGAAAAATTAGTAAACAAACACCCTTCATACAAAATTCCATCTGCAAGACCATCACTCTATAATCTAACCCTGTCATTATTAGTATAGTGTGTGTGTGCGCAACACCCATGCCAACCGATACTGAATCAACATAGCTACATAACCAATTTCTTTTCAGGAATCATGCAGTAAAAACTCAAAAATTCACAGATAAACAAACTCTAGCATTAGCTAAATAACCAAGTTCCGGTTCCGAGAAGGGTATTCATACTCAATTTTTCTTTTCTTTTCTCTTCTTTCTTTTCTTTTTTTTTCTTTTTCTAAAGAGATGGTTGGTGAGTGCGTTTTACGCTCCATCTCACACTTGCGTTTATGGAGAGTATTTCTTCTCAATCCACCACAAGCCATCATTTTACTTTTCGTTTTTTTTTTCGAGCTTATATACCCAAATCTTCCCCCAAGCTTAGGTTCATACCTATCTTGTTCACTTTCTTATTTATACTAGCACTATCCTTTTAGAAAATATTTATGTAGCAAGTTGAACTAATCAATTAACACAACTGTTGTTACGTGCTATCCGTTTTATACTAATTTCAGACCGAGCAAGATTCAATCACAATAGAACTTGCATCAAAATTCTTATACTTAGGGAAAAACTCATTTACATAATTTCAATTTCATCATTGGCCAAAGCAAATCACAAATATGATCTAATAACTGGATTCATGCAACTATATGGAAAAGAAATAATTTTTTTTTTCATAGATAAATCACTAGCATGCAACCTAAATAACAAATTAATACTGTAAAATCTAAATACCCAATAAACTCCCCCAAGCTTGAACATTGCTTGTCCTCGAGCAAAAATGCAATGCAACTAAAATCTAAACTACGAATCCAGAATTAAAACCATACAAATGATTTACTCATGCATCCTCAGAAAAATTAGTAAACAAACACCCTTCATACAAAATTCCATCTGCAAGACCATCACTCTATAATCTAACCCTGTCATTATTAGTATAGTGTGTGTGTGCGCAACACCCAAGCCAACCGATACTGAATCAACATAGCTACATAACCAATTTCTTTTCAGGAATCATGCAGTAAAAACTCAAAAATTCACAGATAAACAAACTCTAGCATTAGCTAAATAACCAAGTTCCGGTTCCGAGAAGGGTATTCATACTCAATTTTTCTTTTCTTTTCTCTTCTTTCTTTTCTTTTTTTTTTCTTTTACTAAAGAGATGGTTGGTGAGTGCGTTTTACGCTCCACTCACACTTGCGTTTATGGAGAGTATTTCTTCTCAATCCACCACAAGCCATCATTTTACTTTTCGTTTTTTTTTTCGAGCTTATATACCCAAATCTTCCCCCAAGCTTAGGTTCATCATACCTATCTTGTTCACTTTCTTATTTATACTAGCACTATCCTTTTAGAAAATATTTATGTAGCAAGTTGAACTAATCAATTAACACAACTGTTGTTACGTGCTATCCGTTTTATACTAATTTCAGACCGAGCAAGATTCAATCACAATAGAACTTGCATCAAAATTCTTATACTTAGGGAAAAACTCATTTACATAATTTCAATTTCATCATTGGCCAAAGCAAATCACAAATATGATCTAATAACTGGATTCATGCAACTATATGGAAAAGAAATAAATTTTTTTTTCATAGATAAATCACTAGCATGCAACCTAAATAACAAATTAATACTGTAAAATCTAAATACCCAATAAACTCCCCCAAGCTTGAACATTGCTTGTCCTCGAGCAAAAATGCAATGCAACTAAAATCTAAACTACGAATCCAGAATTAAAACCATACAAATGATTTACTCATGCATCCTCAGAAAAATTAGTAAACAAACACCCTTCATACAAAATTCCATCTGCAAGACCATCACTCTATAATCTAACCCTGTCATTATTAGTATAGTGTGTGTGTGCGCAACACCCATGCCAACCGATACTGAATCAACATAGCTACATAACCAATTTCTTTTCAGGAATCATGCAGTAAAAACTCAAAAATTCACAGATAAACAAACTCTAGCATTAGCTAAATAACCAAGTTCCGGTTCCGAGAAGGGTATTCATACTCAATTTTTCTTTTCTTTTCTCTTCTTTCTTTTCTTTTTTTTTTCTTTTACTAAAGAGATGGTTGGTGAGTGCGTTTTACGCTCCATCTCACACTTGCGTTTATGGAGAGTATTTCTTCTCAATCCACCACAAGCCATCATTTTACTTTTCGTTTTTTTTTTCGAGCTTATATACCCAAATCTTCCCCCAAGCTTAGGTTCATACCTATCTTGTTCACTTTCTTATTTATACTAGCACTATCCTTTTAGAAAATATTTATGTAGCAAGTTGAACTAATCAATTAACACAACTGTTGTTACGTGCTATCCGTTTTATACTAATTTCAGACCGAGCAAGATTCAATCACAATAGAACTTGCATCAAAATTCTTATACTTAGGGAAAAACTCATTTACATAATTTCAATTTCATCATTGGCCAAAGCAAATCACAAATATGATCTAATAACTGGATTCATGCAACTATATGGAAAAGAAATAAATTTTTTTTTCATAGATAAATCACTAGCATGCAACCTAAATAACAAATTAATACTGTAAAATCTAAATACCCAATAAACTCCCCCAAGCTTGAACATTGCTTGTCCTCGAGCAAAAATGCAATGCAACTAAAATCTAAACTACGAATCCAGAATTAAAACCATACAAATGATTTACTCATGCATCCTCAGAAAAATTAGTAAACAAACACCCTTCATACAAAATTCCATCTGCAAGACCATCACTCTATAATCTAACCCTGTCATTATTAGTATAGTGTGTGTGTGCGCAACACCCAAGCCAACCGATACTGAATCAACATAGCTACATAACCAATTTCTTTTCAGGAATCATGCAGTAAAAACTCAAAAATTCACAGATAAACAAACTCTAGCATTAGCTAAATAACCAAGTTCCGGTTCCGAGAAGGGTATTCATACTCAATTTTTCTTTTCTTTTCTCTTCTTTCTTTTCTTTTTTTTTTCTTTTACTAAAGAGATGGTTGGTGAGTGCGTTTTACGCTCCACTCACACTTGCGTTTATGGAGAGTATTTCTTCTCAATCCACCACAAGCCATCATTTTACTTTTCGTTTTTTTTTTCGAGCTTATATACCCAAATCTTCCCCCAAGCTTAGGTTCATCATACCTATCTTGTTCACTTTCTTATTTATACTAGCACTATCCTTTTAGAAAATATTTATGTAGCAAGTTGAACTAATCAATTAACACAACTGTTGTTACGTGCTATCCGTTTTATACTAATTTCAGACCGAGCAAGATTCAATCACAATAGAACTTGCATCAAAATTCTTATACTTAGGGAAAAACTCATTTACATAATTTCAATTTCATCATTGGCCAAAGCAAATCACAAATATGATCTAATAACTGGATTCATGCAACTATATGGAAAAGAAATAAATTTTTTTTTCATAGATAAATCACTAGCATGCAACCTAAATAACAAATTAATACTGTAAAATCTAAATACCCAATAAACTCCCCCAAGCTTGAACATTGCTTGTCCTCGAGCAAAAATGCAATGCAACTAAAATCTAAACTACGAATCCAGAATTAAAACCATACAAATGATTTACTCATGCATCCTCAGAAAAATTAGTAAACAAACACCCTTCATACAAAATTCCATCTGCAAGACCATCACTCTATAATCTAACCCTGTCATTATTAGTATAGTGTGTGTGTGCGCAACACCCAAGCCAACCGATACTGAATCAACATAGCTACATAACCAATTTCTTTTCAGGAATCATGCAGTAAAAACTCAAAAATTCACAGATAAACAAACTCTAGCATTAGCTAAATAACCAAGTTCCGGTTCCGAGAAGGGTATTCATACTCAATTTTTCTTTTCTTTTCTCTTCTTTCTTTTCTTTTTTTTTTCTTTTACTAAAGAGATGGTTGGTGAGTGCGTTTTACGCTCCACTCACACTTGCGTTTATGGAGAGTATTTCTTCTCAATCCACCACAAGCCATCATTTTACTTTTCGTTTTTTTTTTCGAGCTTATATACCCAAATCTTCCCCCAAGCTTAGGTTCATCATACCTATCTTGTTCACTTTCTTATTTATACTAGCACTATCCTTTTAGAAAATATTTATGTAGCAAGTTGAACTAATCAATTAACACAACTGTTGTTACGTGCTATCCGTTTTATACTAATTTCAGACCGAGCAAGATTCAATCACAATAGAACTTGCATCAAAATTCTTATACTTAGGGAAAAACTCATTTACATAATTTCAATTTCA
This sequence comes from Panax notoginseng, assembly GCA_016801055.1. Taxonomy (NCBI): domain Eukaryota; kingdom Viridiplantae; phylum Streptophyta; class Magnoliopsida; order Apiales; family Araliaceae; genus Panax; species Panax notoginseng. The sequence continues at coordinate 104,666,132 of CM029016.1, read as the reverse complement.
TCATTGGCCAAAGCAAATCACAAATATGATCTAATAACTGGATTCATGCAACTATATGGAAAAGAAATAAATTTTTTTTTCATAGATAAATCACTAGCATGCAACCTAAATAACAAATTAATACTGTAAAATCTAAATACCCAATAAACTCCCCCAAGCTTGAACATTGCTTGTCCTCGAGCAAAAATGCAATGCAACTAAAATCTAAACTACGAATCCAGAATTAAAACCATACAAATGATTTACTCATGCATCCTCAGAAAAATTAGTAAACAAACACCCTTCATACAAAATTCCATCTGCAAGACCATCACTCTATAATCTAACCCTGTCATTATTAGTATAGTGTGTGTGTGCGCAACACCCAAGCCAACCGATACTGAATCAACATAGCTACATAACCAATTTCTTTTCAGGAATCATGCAGTAAAAACTCAAAAATTCACAGATAAACAAACTCTAGCATTAGCTAAATAACCAAGTTCCGGTTCCGAGAAGGGTATTCATACTCAATTTTTCTTTTCTTTTCTCTTCTTTCTTTTCTTTTTTTTTTCTTTTACTAAAGAGATGGTTGGTGAGTGCGTTTTACGCTCCACTCACACTTGCGTTTATGGAGAGTATTTCTTCTCAATCCACCACAAGCCATCATTTTACTTTTCGTTTTTTTTTTCGAGCTTATATACCCAAATCTTCCCCCAAGCTTAGGTTCATCATACCTATCTTGTTCACTTTCTTATTTATACTAGCACTATCCTTTTAGAAAATATTTATGTAGCAAGTTGAACTAATCAATTAACACAACTGTTGTTACGTGCTATCCGTTTTATACTAATTTCAGACCGAGCAAGATTCAATCACAATAGAACTTGCATCAAAATTCTTATACTTAGGGAAAAACTCATTTACATAATTTCAATTTCATCATTGGCCAAAGCAAATCACAAATATGATCTAATAACTGGATTCATGCAACTATATGGAAAAGAAATAAATTTTTTTTTTCATAGATAAATCACTAGCATGCAACCTAAATAACAAATTAATACTGTAAAATCTAAATACCCAATAAACTCCCCCAAGCTTGAACATTGCTTGTCCTCGAGCAAAAATGCAATGCAACTAAAATCTAAACTACGAATCCAGAATTAAAACCATACAAATGATTTACTCATGCATCCTCAGAAAAATTAGTAAACAAACACCCTTCATACAAAATTCCATCTGCAAGACCATCACTCTATAATCTAACCCTGTCATTATTAGTATAGTGTGTGTGTGCGCAACACCCAAGCCAACCGATACTGAATCAACATAGCTACATAACCAATTTCTTTTCAGGAATCATGCAGTAAAAACTCAAAAATTCACAGATAAACAAACTCTAGCATTAGCTAAATAACCAAGTTCCGGTTCCGAGAAGGGTATTCATACTCAATTTTTCTTTTCTTTTCTCTTCTTTCTTTTCTTTTTTTTTTCTTTTACTAAAGAGATGGTTGGTGAGTGCGTTTTACGCTCCACTCACACTTGCGTTTATGGAGAGTATTTCTTCTCAATCCACCACAAGCCATCATTTTACTTTTCGTTTTTTTTTTCGAGCTTATATACCCAAATCTTCCCCCAAGCTTAGGTTCATCATACCTATCTTGTTCACTTTCTTATTTATACTAGCACTATCCTTTTAGAAAATATTTATGTAGCAAGTTGAACTAATCAATTAACACAACTGTTGTTACGTGCTATCCGTTTTATACTAATTTCAGACCGAGCAAGATTCAATCACAATAGAACTTGCATCAAAATTCTTATACTTAGGGAAAAACTCATTTACATAATTTCAATTTCATCATTGGCCAAAGCAAATCACAAATATGATCTAATAACTGGATTCATGCAACTATATGGAAAAGAAATAAATTTTTTTTTTCATAGATAAATCACTAGCATGCAACCTAAATAACAAATTAATACTGTAAAATCTAAATACCCAATAAACTCCCCCAAGCTTGAACATTGCTTGTCCTCGAGCAAAAATGCAATGCAACTAAAATCTAAACTACGAATCCAGAATTAAAACCATACAAATGATTTACTCATGCATCCTCAGAAAAATTAGTAAACAAACACCCTTCATACAAAATTCCATCTGCAAGACCATCACTCTATAATCTAACCCTGTCATTATTAGTATAGTGTGTGTGTGCGCAACACCCATGCCAACCGATACTGAATCAACATAGCTACATAACCAATTTCTTTTCAGGAATCATGCAGTAAAAACTCAAAAATTCACAGATAAACAAACTCTAGCATTAGCTAAATAACCAAGTTCCGGTTCCGAGAAGGGTATTCATACTCAATTTTTCTTTTCTTTTCTCTTCTTTCTTTTCTTTTTTTTTTCTTTTACTAAAGAGATGGTTGGTGAGTGCGTTTTACGCTCCATCTCACACTTGCGTTTATGGAGAGTATTTCTTCTCAATCCACCACAAGCCATCATTTTACTTTTCGTTTTTTTTTTCGAGCTTATATACCCAAATCTTCCCCCAAGCTTAGGTTCATACCTATCTTGTTCACTTTCTTATTTATACTAGCACTATCCTTTTAGAAAATATTTATGTAGCAAGTTGAACTAATCAATTAACACAACTGTTGTTACGTGCTATCCGTTTTATACTAATTTCAGACCGAGCAAGATTCAATCACAATAGAACTTGCATCAAAATTCTTATACTTAGGGAAAAACTCATTTACATAATTTCAATTTCATCATTGGCCAAAGCAAATCACAAATATGATCTAATAACTGGATTCATGCAACTATATGGAAAAGAAATAATTTTTTTTTTCATAGATAAATCACTAGCATGCAACCTAAATAACAAATTAATACTGTAAAATCTAAATACCCAATAAACTCCCCCAAGCTTGAACATTGCTTGTCCTCGAGCAAAAATGCAATGCAACTAAAATCTAAACTACGAATCCAGAATTAAAACCATACAAATGATTTACTCATGCATCCTCAGAAAAATTAGTAAACAAACACCCTTCATACAAAATTCCATCTGCAAGACCATCACTCTATAATCTAACCCTGTCATTATTAGTATAGTGTGTGTGTGCGCAACACCCAAGCCAACCGATACTGAATCAACATAGCTACATAACCAATTTCTTTTCAGGAATCATGCAGTAAAAACTCAAAAATTCACAGATAAACAAACTCTAGCATTAGCTAAATAACCAAGTTCCGGTTCCGAGAAGGGTATTCATACTCAATTTTTCTTTTCTTTTCTCTTCTTTCTTTTCTTTTTTTTTTCTTTTACTAAAGAGATGGTTGGTGAGTGCGTTTTACGCTCCACTCACACTTGCGTTTATGGAGAGTATTTCTTCTCAATCCACCACAAGCCATCATTTTACTTTTCGTTTTTTTTTTCGAGCTTATATACCCAAATCTTCCCCCAAGCTTAGGTTCATCATACCTATCTTGTTCACTTTCTTATTTATACTAGCACTATCCTTTTAGAAAATATTTATGTAGCAAGTTGAACTAATCAATTAACACAACTGTTGTTACGTGCTATCCGTTTTATACTAATTTCAGACCGAGCAAGATTCAATCACAATAGAACTTGCATCAAAATTCTTATACTTAGGGAAAAACTCATTTACATAATTTCAATTTCATCATTGGCCAAAGCAAATCACAAATATGATCTAATAACTGGATTCATGCAACTATATGGAAAAGAAATAAATTTTTTTTTTCATAGATAAATCACTAGCATGCAACCTAAATAACAAATTAATACTGTAAAATCTAAATACCCAATAAACTCCCCCAAGCTTGAACATTGCTTGTCCTCGAGCAAAAATGCAATGCAACTAAAATCTAAACTACGAATCCAGAATTAAAACCATACAAATGATTTACTCATGCATCCTCAGAAAAATTAGTAAACAAACACCCTTCATACAAAATTCCATCTGCAAGACCATCACTCTATAATCTAACCCTGTCATTATTAGTATAGTGTGTGTGTGCGCAACACCCATGCCAACCGATACTGAATCAACATAGCTACATAACCAATTTCTTTTCAGGAATCATGCAGTAAAAACTCAAAAATTCACAGATAAACAAACTCTAGCATTAGCTAAATAACCAAGTTCCGGTTCCGAGAAGGGTATTCATACTCAATTTTTCTTTTCTTTTCTCTTCTTTCTTTTCTTTTTTTTTTTCTTTTACTAAAGAGATGGTTGGTGAGTGCGTTTTACGCTCCATCTCACACTTGCGTTTATGGAGAGTATTTCTTCTCAATCCACCACAAGCCATCATTTTACTTTTCGTTTTTTTTTTCGAGCTTATATACCCAAATCTTCCCCCAAGCTTAGGTTCATACCTATCTTGTTCACTTTCTTATTTATACTAGCACTATCCTTTTAGAAAATATTTATGTAGCAAGTTGAACTAATCAATTAACACAACTGTTGTTACGTGCTATCCGTTTTATACTAATTTCAGACCGAGCAAGATTCAATCACAATAGAACTTGCATCAAAATTCTTATACTTAGGGAAAAACTCATTTACATAATTTCAATTTCATCATTGGCCAAAGCAAATCACAAATATGATCTAATAACTGGATTCATGCAACTATATGGAAAAGAAATAATTTTTTTTTTCATAGATAAATCACTAGCATGCAACCTAAATAACAAATTAATACTGTAAAATCTAAATACCCAATAAACTCCCCCAAGCTTGAACATTGCTTGTCCTCGAGCAAAAATGCAATGCAACTAAAATCTAAACTACGAATCCAGAATTAAAACCATACAAATGATTTACTCATGCATCCTCAGAAAAATTAGTAAACAAACACCCTTCATACAAAATTCCATCTGCAAGACCATCACTCTATAATCTAACCCTGTCATTATTAGTATAGTGTGTGTGTGCGCAACACCCAAGCCAACCGATACTGAATCAACATAGCTACATAACCAATTTCTTTTCAGGAATCATGCAGTAAAAACTCAAAAATTCACAGATAAACAAACTCTAGCATTAGCTAAATAACCAAGTTCCGGTTCCGAGAAGGGTATTCATACTCAATTTTTCTTTTCTTTTCTCTTCTTTCTTTTCTTTTTTTTTCTTTTACTAAAGAGATGGTTGGTGAGTGCGTTTTACGCTCCACTCACACTTGCGTTTATGGAGAGTATTTCTTCTCAATCCACCACAAGCCATCATTTTACTTTTCGTTTTTTTTTTCGAGCTTATATACCCAAATCTTCCCCCAAGCTTAGGTTCATCATACCTATCTTGTTCACTTTCTTATTTATACTAGCACTATCCTTTTAGAAAATATTTATGTAGCAAGTTGAACTAATCAATTAACACAACTGTTGTTACGTGCTATCCGTTTTATACTAATTTCAGACCGAGCAAGATTCAATCACAATAGAACTTGCATCAAAATTCTTATACTTAGGGAAAAACTCATTTACATAATTTCAATTTCATCATTGGCCAAAGCAAATCACAAATATGATCTAATAACTGGATTCATGCAACTATATGGAAAAGAAATAAATTTTTTTTTTCATAGATAAATCACTAGCATGCAACCTAAATAACAAATTAATACTGTAAAATCTAAATACCCAATAAACTCCCCCAAGCTTGAACATTGCTTGTCCTCGAGCAAAAATGCAATGCAACTAAAATCTAAACTACGAATCCAGAATTAAAACCATACAAATGATTTACTCATGCATCCTCAGAAAAATTAGTAAACAAACACCCTTCATACAAAATTCCATCTGCAAGACCATCACTCTATAATCTAACCCTGTCATTATTAGTATAGTGTGTGTGTGCGCAACACCCATGCCAACCGATACTGAATCAACATAGCTACATAACCAATTTCTTTTCAGGAATCATGCAGTAAAAACTCAAAAATTCACAGATAAACAAACTCTAGCATTAGCTAAATAACCAAGTTCCGGTTCCGAGAAGGGTATTCATACTCAATTTTTCTTTTCTTTTCTCTTCTTTCTTTTCTTTTTTTTTTCTTTTACTAAAGAGATGGTTGGTGAGTGCGTTTTACGCTCCATCTCACACTTGCGTTTATGGAGAGTATTTCTTCTCAATCCACCACAAGCCATCATTTTACTTTTCGTTTTTTTTTTCGAGCTTATATACCCAAATCTTCCCCCAAGCTTAGGTTCATACCTATCTTGTTCACTTTCTTATTTATACTAGCACTATCCTTTTAGAAAATATTTATGTAGCAAGTTGAACTAATCAATTAACACAACTGTTGTTACGTGCTATCCGTTTTATACTAATTTCAGACCGAGCAAGATTCAATCACAATAGAACTTGCATCAAAATTCTTATACTTAGGGAAAAACTCATTTACATAATTTCAATTTCATCATTGGCCAAAGCAAATCACAAATATGATCTAATAACTGGATTCATGCAACTATATGGAAAAGAAATAATTTTTTTTTTCATAGATAAATCACTAGCATGCAACCTAAATAACAAATTAATACTGTAAAATCTAAATACCCAATAAACTCCCCCAAGCTTGAACATTGCTTGTCCTCGAGCAAAAATGCAATGCAACTAAAATCTAAACTACGAATCCAGAATTAAAACCATACAAATGATTTACTCATGCATCCTCAGAAAAATTAGTAAACAAACACCCTTCATACAAAATTCCATCTGCAAGACCATCACTCTATAATCTAACCCTGTCATTATTAGTATAGTGTGTGTGTGCGCAACACCCAAGCCAACCGATACTGAATCAACATAGCTACATAACCAATTTCTTTTCAGGAATCATGCAGTAAAAACTCAAAAATTCACAGATAAACAAACTCTAGCATTAGCTAAATAACCAAGTTCCGGTTCCGAGAAGGGTATTCATACTCAATTTTTCTTTTCTTTTCTCTTCTTTCTTTTCTTTTTTTTTCTTTTACTAAAGAGATGGTTGGTGAGTGCGTTTTACGCTCCACTCACACTTGCGTTTATGGAGAGTATTTCTTCTCAATCCACCACAAGCCATCATTTTACTTTTCGTTTTTTTTTTCGAGCTTATATACCCAAATCTTCCCCCAAGCTTAGGTTCATCATACCTATCTTGTTCACTTTCTTATTTATACTAGCACTATCCTTTTAGAAAATATTTATGTAGCAAGTTGAACTAATCAATTAACACAACTGTTGTTACGTGCTATCCGTTTTATACTAATTTCAGACCGAGCAAGATTCAATCACAATAGAACTTGCATCAAAATTCTTATACTTAGGGAAAAACTCATTTACATAATTTCAATTTCATCATTGGCCAAAGCAAATCACAAATATGATCTAATAACTGGATTCATGCAACTATATGGAAAAGAAATAAATTTTTTTTTTCATAGATAAATCACTAGCATGCAACCTAAATAACAAATTAATACTGTAAAATCTAAATACCCAATAAACTCCCCCAAGCTTGAACATTGCTTGTCCTCGAGCAAAAATGCAATGCAACTAAAATCTAAACTACGAATCCAGAATTAAAACCATACAAATGATTTACTCATGCATCCTCAGAAAAATTAGTAAACAAACACCCTTCATACAAAATTCCATCTGCAAGACCATCACTCTATAATCTAACCCTGTCATTATTAGTATAGTGTGTGTGTGCGCAACACCCATGCCAACCGATACTGAATCAACATAGCTACATAACCAATTTCTTTTCAGGAATCATGCAGTAAAAACTCAAAAATTCACAGATAAACAAACTCTAGCATTAGCTAAATAACCAAGTTCCGGTTCCGAGAAGGGTATTCATACTCAATTTTTCTTTTCTTTTCTCTTCTTTCTTTTCTTTTTTTTTCTTTTACTAAAGAGATGGTTGGTGAGTGCGTTTTACGCTCCACTCACACTTGCGTTTATGGAGAGTATTTCTTCTCAATCCACCACAAGCCATCATTTTACTTTTCGTTTTTTTTTTCGAGCTTATATACCCAAATCTTCCCCCAAGCTTAGGTTCATCATACCTATCTTGTTCACTTTCTTATTTATACTAGCACTATCCTTTTAGAAAATATTTATGTAGCAAGTTGAACTAATCAATTAACACAACTGTTGTTACGTGCTATCCGTTTTATACTAATTTCAGACCGAGCAAGATTCAATCACAATAGAACTTGCATCAAAATTCTTATACTTAGGGAAAAACTCATTTACATAATTTCAATTTCATCATTGGCCAAAGCAAATCACAAATATGATCTAATAACTGGATTCATGCAACTATATGGAAAAGAAATAAATTTTTTTTTTCATAGATAAATCACTAGCATGCAACCTAAATAACAAATTAATACTGTAAAATCTAAATACCCAATAAACTCCCCCAAGCTTGAACATTGCTTGTCCTCGAGCAAAAATGCAATGCAACTAAAATCTAAACTACGAATCCAGAATTAAAACCATACAAATGATTTACTCATGCATCCTCAGAAAAATTAGTAAACAAACACCCTTCATACAAAATTCCATCTGCAAGACCATCACTCTATAATCTAACCCTGTCATTATTAGTATAGTGTGTGTGTGCGCAACACCCATGCCAACCGATACTGAATCAACATAGCTACATAACCAATTTCTTTTCAGGAATCATGCAGTAAAAACTCAAAAATTCACAGATAAACAAACTCTAGCATTAGCTAAATAACCAAGTTCCGGTTCCGAGAAGGGTATTCATACTCAATTTTTCTTTTCTTTTCTCTTCTTTCTTTTCTTTTTTTTTTCTTTTACTAAAGAGATGGTTGGTGAGTGCGTTTTACGCTCCATCTCACACTTGCGTTTATGGAGAGTATTTCTTCTCAATCCACCACAAGCCATCATTTTACTTTTCGTTTTTTTTTTTCGAGCTTATATACCCAAATCTTCCCCCAAGCTTAGGTTCATACCTATCTTGTTCACTTTCTTATTTATACTAGCACTATCCTTTTAGAAAATATTTATGTAGCAAGTTGAACTAATCAATTAACACAACTGTTGTTACGTGCTATCCGTTTTATACTAATTTCAGACCGAGCAAGATTCAATCACAATAGAACTTGCATCAAAATTCTTATACTTAGGGAAAAACTCATTTACATAATTTCAATTTCATCATTGGCCAAAGCAAATCACAAATATGATCTAATAACTGGATTCATGCAACTATATGGAAAAGAAATAATTTTTTTTTTCATAGATAAATCACTAGCATGCAACCTAAATAACAAATTAATACTGTAAAATCTAAATACCCAATAAACTCCCCCAAGCTTGAACATTGCTTGTCCTCGAGCAAAAATGCAATGCAACTAAAATCTAAACTACGAATCCAGAATTAAAACCATACAAATGATTTACTCATGCATCCTCAGAAAAATTAGTAAACAAACACCCTTCATACAAAATTCCATCTGCAAGACCATCACTCTATAATCTAACCCTGTCATTATTAGTATAGTGTGTGTGTGCGCAACACCCAAGCCAACCGATACTGAATCAACATAGCTACATAACCAATTTCTTTTCAGGAATCATGCAGTAAAAACTCAAAAATTCACAGATAAACAAACTCTAGCATTAGCTAAATAACCAAGTTCCGGTTCCGAGAAGGGTATTCATACTCAATTTTTCTTTTCTTTTCTCTTCTTTCTTTTCTTTTTTTTTCTTTTACTAAAGAGATGGTTGGTGAGTGCGTTTTACGCTCCACTCACACTTGCGTTTATGGAGAGTATTTCTTCTCAATCCACCACAAGCCATCATTTTACTTTTCGTTTTTTTTTTCGAGCTTATATACCCAAATCTTCCCCCAAGCTTAGGTTCATCATACCTTGTTCACTTTCTTATTTATACTAGCACTATCCTTTTAGAAAATATTTATGTAGCAAGTTGAACTAATCAATTAACACAACTGTTGTTACGTGCTATCCGTTTTATACTAATTTCAGACCGAGCAAGATTCAATCACAATAGAACTTGCATCAAAATTCTTATACTTAGGGAAAAACTCATTTACATAATTTCAATTTCATCATTGGCCAAAGCAAATCACAAATATGATCTAATAACTGGATTCATGCAACTATATGGAAAAGAAATAAATTTTTTTTTTCATAGATAAATCACTAGCATGCAACCTAAATAACAAATTAATACTGTAAAATCTAAATACCCAATAAACTCCCCCAAGCTTGAACATTGCTTGTCCTCGAGCAAAAATGCAATGCAACTAAAATCTAAACTACGAATCCAGAATTAAAACCATACAAATGATTTACTCATGCATCCTCAGAAAAATTAGTAAACAAACACCCTTCATACAAAATTCCATCTGCAAGACCATCACTCTATAATCTAACCCTGTCATTATTAGTATAGTGTGTGTGTGCGCAACACCCAAGCCAACCGATACTGAATCAACATAGCTACATAACCAATTTCTTTTCAGGAATCATGCAGTAAAAACTCAAAAATTCACAGATAAACAAACTCTAGCATTAGCTAAATAACCAAGTTCCGGTTCCGAGAAGGGTATTCATACTCAATTTTTCTTTTCTTTTCTCTTCTTTCTTTTCTTTTTTTTTTCTTTTACTAAAGAGATGGTTGGTGAGTGCGTTTTACGCTCCATCTCACACTTGCGTTTATGGAGAGTATTTCTTCTCAATCCACCACAAGCCATCATTTTACTTTTCGTTTTTTTTTTCGAGCTTATATACCCAAATCTTCCCCCAAGCTTAGGTTCATCATACCTATCTTGTTCACTTTCTTATTTATACTAGCACTATCCTTTTAGAAAATATTTATGTAGCAAGTTGAACTAATCAATTAACACAACTGTTGTTACGTGCTATCCGTTTTATACTAATTTCAGACCGAGCAAGATTCAATCACAATAGAACTTGCATCAAAATTCTTATACTTAGGGAAAAACTCATTTACATAATTTCAATTTCATCATTGGCCAAAGCAAATCACAAATATGATCTAATAACTGGATTCATGCAACTATATGGAAAAGAAATAAATTTTTTTTTTCATAGATAAATCACTAGCATGCAACCTAAATAACAAATTAATACTGTAAAATCTAAATACCCAATAAACTCCCCCAAGCTTGAACATTGCTTGTCCTCGAGCAAAAATGCAATGCAACTAAAATCTAAACTACGAATCCAGAATTAAAACCATACAAATGATTTACTCATGCATCCTCAGAAAAATTAGTAAACAAACACCCTTCATACAAAATTCCATCTGCAAGACCATCACTCTATAATCTAACCCTGTCATTATTAGTATAGTGTGTGTGTGTGCGCAACACCCAAGCCAACCGATACTGAATCAACATAGCTACATAACCAATTTCTTTTCAGGAATCATGCAGTAAAAACTCAAAAATTCACAGATAAACAAACTCTAGCATTAGCTAAATAACCAAGTTCCGGTTCCGAGAAGGGTATTCATACTCAATTTTTCTTTTCTTTTCTCTTCTTTCTTTTCTTTTTTTTTTCTTTTACTAAAGAGATGGTTGGTGAGTGCGTTTTACGCTCCATCTCACACTTGCGTTTATGGAGAGTATTTCTTCTCAATCCACCACAAGCCATCATTTTACTTTTCGTTTTTTTTTTCGAGCTTATATACCCAAATCTTCCCCCAAGCTTAGGTTCATCATACCTATCTTGTTCACTTTCTTATTTATACTAGCACTATCCTTTTAGAAAATATTTATGTAGCAAGTTGAACTAATCAATTAACACAACTGTTGTTACGTGCTATCCGTTTTATACTAATTTCAGACCGAGCAAGATTCAATCACAATAGAACTTGCATCAAAATTCTTATACTTAGGGAAAAACTCATTTACATAATTTCAATTTCATCATTGGCCAAAGCAAATCACAAATATGATCTAATAACTGGATTCATGCAACTATATGGAAAAGAAATAAATTTTTTTTTCATAGATAAATCACTAGCATGCAACCTAAATAACAAATTAATACTGTAAAATCTAAATACCCAATAAACTCCCCCAAGCTTGAACATTGCTTGTCCTCGAGCAAAAATGCAATGCAACTAAAATCTAAACTACGAATCCAGAATTAAAACCATACAAATGATTTACTCATGCATCCTCAGAAAAATTAGTAAACAAACACCCTTCATACAAAATTCCATCTGCAAGACCATCACTCTATAATCTAACCCTGTCATTATTAGTATAGTGTGTGTGTGCGCAACACCCAAGCCAACCGATACTGAATCAACATAGCTACATAACCAATTTCTTTTCAGGAATCATGCAGTAAAAACTCAAAAATTCACAGATAAACAAACTCTAGCATTAGCTAAATAACCAAGTTCCGGTTCCGAGAAGGGTATTCATACTCAATTTTTCTTTTCTTTTCTCTTCTTTCTTTTCTTTTTTTTTTCTTTTACTAAAGAGATGGTTGGTGAGTGCGTTTTACGCTCCACTCACACTTGCGTTTATGGAGAGTATTTCTTCTCAATCCACCACAAGCCATCATTTTACTTTTCGTTTTTTTTTTCGAGCTTATATACCCAAATCTTCCCCCAAGCTTAGGTTCATCATACCTATCTTGTTCACTTTCTTATTTATACTAGCACTATCCTTTTAGAAAATATTTATGTAGCAAGTTGAACTAATCAATTAACACAACTGTTGTTACGTGCTATCCGTTTTATACTAATTTCAGACCGAGCAAGATTCAATCACAATAGAACTTGCATCAAAATTCTTATACTTAGGGAAAAACTCATTTACATAATTTCAATTTCATCATTGGCCAAAGCAAATCACAAATATGATCTAATAACTGGATTCATGCAACTATATGGAAAAGAAATAAATTTTTTTTTTCATAGATAAATCACTAGCATGCAACCTAAATAACAAATTAATACTGTAAAATCTAAATACCCAATAAACTCCCCCAAGCTTGAACATTGCTTGTCCTCGAGCAAAAATGCAATGCAACTAAAATCTAAACTACGAATCCAGAATTAAAACCATACAAATGATTTACTCATGCATCCTCAGAAAAATTAGTAAACAAACACCCTTCATACAAAATTCCATCTGCAAGACCATCACTCTATAATCTAACCCTGTCATTATTAGTATAGTGTGTGTGTGCGCAACACCCAAGCCAACCGATACTGAATCAACATAGCTACATAACCAATTTCTTTTCAGGAATCATGCAGTAAAAACTCAAAAATTCACAGATAAACAAACTCTAGCATTAGCTAAATAACCAAGTTCCGGTTCCGAGAAGGGTATTCATACTCAATTTTTCTTTTCTTTTCTCTTCTTTCTTTTCTTTTTTTTTTCTTTTACTAAAGAGATGGTTGGTGAGTGCGTTTTACGCTCCATCTCACACTTGCGTTTATGGAGAGTATTTCTTCTCAATCCACCACAAGCCATCATTTTACTTTTCGTTTTTTTTTTCGAGCTTATATACCCAAATCTTCCCCCAAGCTTAGGTTCATCATACCTATCTTGTTCACTTTCTTATTTATACTAGCACTATCCTTTTAGAAAATATTTATGTAGCAAGTTGAACTAATCAATTAACACAACTGTTGTTACGTGCTATCCGTTTTATACTAATTTCAGACCGAGCAAGATTCAATCACAATAGAACTTGCATCAAAATTCTTATACTTAGGGAAAAACTCATTTACATAATTTCAATTTCATCATTGGCCAAAGCAAATCACAAATATGATCTAATAACTGGATTCATGCAACTATATGGAAAAGAAATAAATTTTTTTTTTCATAGATAAATCACTAGCATGCAACCTAAATAACAAATTAATACTGTAAAATCTAAATACCCAATAAACTCCCCCAAGCTTGAACATTGCTTGTCCTCGAGCAAAAATGCAATGCAACTAAAATCTAAACTACGAATCCAGAATTAAAACCATACAAATGATTTACTCATGCATCCTCAGAAAAATTAGTAAACAAACACCCTTCATACAAAATTCCATCTGCAAGACCATCACTCTATAATCTAACCCTGTCATTATTAGTATAGTGTGTGTGTGTGTGCGCAACACCCAAGCCAACCGATACTGAATCAACATAGCTACATAACCAATTTCTTTTCAGGAATCATGCAGTAAAAACTCAAAAATTCACAGATAAACAAACTCTAGCATTAGCTAAATAACCAAGTTCCGGTTCCGAGAAGGGTATTCATACTCAATTTTTCTTTTCTTTTCTCTTCTTTCTTTTCTTTTTTTTTTCTTTTACTAAAGAGATGGTTGGTGAGTGCGTTTTACGCTCCATCTCACACTTGCGTTTATGGAGAGTATTTCTTCTCAATCCACCACAAGCCATCATTTTACTTTTCGTTTTTTTTTTCGAGCTTATATACCCAAATCTTCCCCCAAGCTTAGGTTCATCATACCTATCTTGTTCACTTTCTTATTTATACTAGCACTATCCTTTTAGAAAATATTTATGTAGCAAGTTGAACTAATCAATTAACACAACTGTTGTTACGTGCTATCCGTTTTATACTAATTTCAGACCGAGCAAGATTCAATCACAATAGAACTTGCATCAAAATTCTTATACTTAGGGAAAAACTCATTTACATAATTTCAATTTCATCATTGGCCAAAGCAAATCACAAATATGATCTAATAACTGGATTCATGCAACTATATGGAAAAGAAATAATTTTTTTTTCATAGATAAATCACTAGCATGCAACCTAAATAACAAATTAATACTGTAAAATCTAAATACCCAATAAACTCCCCCAAGCTTGAACATTGCTTGTCCTCGAGCAAAAATGCAATGCAACTAAAATCTAAACTACGAATCCAGAATTAAAACCATACAAATGATTTACTCATGCATCCTCAGAAAAATTAGTAAACAAACACCCTTCATACAAAATTCCATCTGCAAGACCATCACTCTATAATCTAACCCTGTCATTATTAGTATAGTGTGTGTGTGCGCAACACCCATGCCAACCGATACTGAATCAACATAGCTACATAACCAATTTCTTTTCAGGAATCATGCAGTAAAAACTCAAAAATTCACAGATAAACAAACTCTAGCATTAGCTAAATAACCAAGTTCCGGTTCCGAGAAGGGTATTCATACTCAATTTTTCTTTTCTTTTCTCTTCTTTCTTTTCTTTTTTTTTTCTTTTACTAAAGAGATGGTTGGTGAGTGCGTTTTACGCTCCATCTCACACTTGCGTTTATGGAGAGTATTTCTTCTCAATCCACCACAAGCCATCATTTTACTTTTCGTTTTTTTTTTCGAGCTTATATACCCAAATCTTCCCCCAAGCTTAGGTTCATACCTATCTTGTTCACTTTCTTTTTTATACTAGCACTATCCTTTTAGAAAAATATTTATGTAGCAAGTTGAACTAATCAATTAACACAACTGTTGTTACGTGCTATCCGTTTTATACTAATTTCAGACCGAGCAAGATTCAATCACAATAGAACTTGCATCAAAATTCTTATACTTAGGGAAAAACTCATTTACATAATTTCAATTTCATCATTGGCCAAAGCAAATCACAAATATGATCTAATAACTGGATTCATGCAACTATATGGAAAAGAAATAAAAAAAAAATTCATAGATAAATCACTAGCATGCAACCTAAATAACAAATTAATACTATAAAATCTAAATACCCAATCCCCCAAACTTAGATAAAGGAATGCCCTCATTACGTAAAATATACACCTTAAGTAAATAAAATGAGGACTTCCCTGAACGCGTGACTACTCCTCCTCCGAAGGAGGATAAGGTGGAAGGATTGGTGGAATTGGCATAACAACCGGCTGAGCACAAGGATTGCAGCGAGAAAACGCCTCAGCAAGCGTATCGAAAGCATGTGCATTGTATTGATGCATTAATTCTTGCCGTTCGGCCAACCACAAGAATTGATTCCTTGGAGCCTGCGGTTGTTCTGCTGCAACTGGTGGTGATGGTTGACAGATCATGATGTAACCTTCACCACGCGGGTGTGAACGCCCATCCCAGGCTTTGTATCTTTCAATAGTAGCATGGTCAATCACTCCCGTTGGTTGTAGTGATGGCTCGTTAGGGTTCCACTGCACACCAGCTTTCCGGCATAAGTCTGTAATGAGAAACCCATGGAGTAACCCGCCGGTAGTACTCCCACGTAAGGCCCGGTCAATAGAATCTTGAATACACGCCCCCACATCAACATCATAAAAGGCAATGGAATTGTCCCGATTGTAGTGGTGGTGCACAATCCCACACAACAGTTTAGCCCGTGCCTTTGTCACATCATTTTGGTGGCGCGTGGTCATTAAACGAGCACATATAAATGCGTGCCATGCTTTACCATATCGACTTAATGCTGATTGGGGAAAACTTAACTTTTCAGTCGTGCCGGCCTGAGTTACCCATTTAGTCCCTGGCTTGCATAAGGTGGCGATCAACTCATCCATCTCCGGTAAAGCATCTTCATACAAGTCATCGGTTGGTGTTTCCAACCCAAAATAAGCATTAATTGCGTTAGCATGAAACGCCACCGGTTTATCGCGAACCATGGTGACATGATCAACGTGCTCCGTAGCATTAGCATAAAATTCCTTTACGATATTGATTGCCGCCGGAAGTGGTTGTTCCACTAGTTGAAACCAATGACGTTCGACAATTTGCAGAGCCATGTCTCCATCTAAATTTGCATCCGGTTTCAAGCCTCGCTCTTGCACCAAGTTCTTCTTGTCGATGGAGGACTTGAATTTGTATGCAGCCGTTTCACTTACAAATTTTAAATGATCATATGCCGGCCGAGTTGTGGAGGATGATGCTCGTTGGCGTTTGTGGGAAGACATGTTGTTTCCGGTGTAAATGGGCACAGGCAGGTGGTTCAGGCTTTTTATCGAACAGGTAGTGGCCGGAATGTGTGACTCCCCCAAACTAGATTTGTTGATGATGCTTTGCTACCCAAAATTGGTTAAAACCCAGCACCTTCGTTGTTGTAGCACTTAGATTTTGTAAGAGATGAAAGAAATTTCGTACCTTGAAGAAGTGTGGTTTGTCTTGTTGAAGAAATATCCCCCTGTGTGTCAAATTGGGCAAGGGTAGTGTTGGAATGAGGATGGGGTTGTGATATCTGAGAGTTAGAGTACCACTTGGTTTGGAATTGGGTGGCTTCATATAGATGCTAGGAGACCAACGTGGGTGAGAGTTGGAATTGGAAAGGGTTAATGGGTTTGGAATTTGGAAAAGAGAAAGGTGAATTAAATGTGGAGTTATGGGGAAGAGGAAGTGTAGTAGATTTAGGAGAAGTGGAAAGGTGGTATCAATGTTGTGGAGAGATGAAGAGGTGGGACTTTTGGACTGAATAGGTCTCTGTGTTGGGCAACTGTCGTCGCCGCGCGGTCAGCGCTTAAGGTGGCGCGCTACGCGCCTGGACTGAATTGGGAGCGCCTATTTTTGATGAAAAATTCTGGCATTGTGGCGCGGTCCGCGCCACTTGGAGCGCGCAGCGCGCTGGTAGGGCAGTGTGTGCGTTGAGTGGACTGTAGAGACTGGACTGGTGGCGCGGTCCGCGCGGTCCTTAGCATAGTTGTGGCGCGTTCCGCGCTGGTAGTCCAGTAACTAGATTGCTTTGTGTTCTCGTGCTCCTGCTCCTTCTGAACCTTTCTGCATTTATTCAAGAGATTATGTTATCTCGTAATATATTATTATGGGTACTAAGTAACTACTAAAATTTAAATGAAAGTAAGAAAATAAAATTTAAAGCTTGGGTTGCCTCCCAAGTAGCGCTTGGTTTAACGTCGCTAGCCCGACAGTCCGTCATGTCTGCTTATGTGTCTGTGAGGGTAATGTTGACGGTGTCCACATTTGCATCCGCACCCCAGTAATGCTTCAATCTTTGACCGTTAACCTTGAATGTTTCCAATGGATTTCTGCTATATAACTCCACGGCGCCATGTGGGAAAACAGTTTTTATGGTGAAAGGCCCTGACCACCGTGATTTGAGTTTTCTTGGGAACAATCTCAGTCTTGAATTGAACAGTAGCACGGCTTGTCCTGGCATGAAAGTTCGGTGCTTAATTTTATGATCGTGCCATTTTTTAACCTTTTCCTTGTATAAGTGCGCATTCTCGTAAGCTTGTAATCTGAATTCATCAAGCTCATTTAACTATAATAACCTCTTTTCCCCCACTGCTGCTTGATCGAAATTCAGTTTTTGAATAGCCCAATAAGCCTTGTGTTGAAGCTCAACCGGTAAGTGACATGCTTTTCCATATAGCAGCTGGTAGGGTGACATGCCGATAGAGGTCTTGTATGCAGTTCTGTATGCCCAAAGGGCATCATCTAATCGGAGCGACCAATCCTTACGATTTGGGTTGACTACTTTTTCCAAAATTTTCTTGACTTCTCTGTTGGACACCTCTGCTTGTCCATTGGTTTGGGGATGATACGCTGTCGCTATTTTGTGGTTGACCCCATATTTTGTCAGGAGGGCTGTAAATGCTTTGTTGCAGAAATGACTTCCCTCATCACTTATTATGGCCCTCGGTGTTCCAAAGTGGTCTTAAGGTTTCTGTAGAAACCTTAAGACCTTAAGGTTTCTGTAGAAACCTTAAGACCACTTTGGCATCGTTAGATGGTAGTGCTGTGGCTTCCACCCATTTCGAAACGTAATCCACAGCAAGTAAAATGTATTGATTGCTGAGAGACGAGGGGAATGGTCCCATGAAGTCAATACCCCATACGTCGAAGATTTCGACCTCTAAAATTGTTTGTAATGGCATCTCATTTCTTTTTGATATGTTACCCACTCTTTGACAGCGATCGCAAGTTTTCACAAATTGATGGGCGTCTTTAAATAATGTAGGCCAATAAAACCCGTCTTGGAGGACTTTTGCTGCTGTTCTTTCACTACCGTAGTGTCCCCCGTAGGCCGATGAATGGCACTCATGCAGGATATTATGCACTTCGCTGTGGGGTACACACCTTTTGATCATCTTGTCAGCACATTGTTTAAATAGGTAAGGCTCATCCCACATATACCACTTGACGTCAGAAAGAAACTTCTTCTTTTGTTGTCTTGTCATATCAAGGGGAAGCATGTTACTGACTAAGTAGTTTGCGAAGTCCGCATACCATGGAAATTCTGCATTTACCCCAAATAATTGCTCGTCCGGAAATGATTCGTTTATGATGCTCTTGTCCCCTTCTTGTGTGATCGGATTATCCAGCCGAGACAGATGATCAGCTACTGGATTGTCCGTCCCCTTCCTGTCCTTTATTTCAAGATCGAACTCTTGAAGAAGGAGAATCCACCGATTAAGGCGTGGTTTAGCGTCTTTCTTCGCAATTAGGTAATGGTCTGTATAAACTATTACCTTAGTGCCAACCAAATATGCTCTGAATTTATCAAATGAATATACCACGGCAAGCAATTCCTTTTCTGTAGTTGTATAATTCAATTGAGTTTCCGTAAGGGTCTTGCTTGCGTAATATATAGCATGAAATACCTTATCCCAACGTTGTCCCAAAACGGCCCCCAATGCATAGTCGCTTGCATCACACATCAATTCGAAAGGTATGTTCCAATCTGGTGCGACGATAACTGGGGCTGTCGTCAACTTCTTTTTCAATAGTTCAAAAGCCATCTTGCATTCTTCATCAAAACTAAACACAGAGTCCTTCTCTAAAAGACTGCACAATGGTTTTGCAACTTTAGAGAAGTCCTTTATGAATCGTCTGTAGAATCCCGCATGTCCCAGAAAACTTATGATTCCTTTGATTGAGCTTGGTGGAGGCAATTTTTCGATCGTTTCCAACTTAGCTTTATCCACTTCCAGGCCTTGAGCCGAAACCTTGCGGCCCAAAATTATGCCCTCCTCAACCATGAAGTGGCACTTTTCCCAATTAAGTACAAGGTTTGTCTCCTCGCATCGTTGTAACACCATTACCAAATTTCCAAGACATGTATCGAAATTGTCTCCATGAACAGAGAAGTAGTCCATGAAGACTTCCACGTTTTTCTCTACCATATCAGAGAAAATGGCCATCATGCACCGTTGGAAAGTAGCCGGTGCATTACATAACCCGAATGACATCCTCCTGAATGCGAACGTGCCATATGGACACGTAAATGTAGTCTTCTCTTGATCTTCAGGAGCGATGGCGATCTGGTTATATCCTGAGTACCCATCAAAAAGACAGTAAAAATCGTGACCAGCAAGTCTGTCCAACATTTTGTCGATGAACGGTAGCGGAAAATGATCTTTTCTGGTTGCCTTGTTCAGCCTCCTATAATCTATGCATACCCTCCAACCTGCTACTGTTCTTGTTGGTATTAACTCATTATCTTCGTTTTGTACCACAGTCATCCCCCCTTTTTTCGGCACACAATGAACCGGACTAACCCACTTGCTATCGGATATCGGGTAAATGATTCCAGCATCCAGTAGTTTCAAAATTTCCTTCTTGACTACTTCCTTCATAATTGGGTTTAGTCTTCGTTGTTGCTCCACTGTTGGTTTTGCGTCATCTTCCATCAAAATTTTATGCATACAAAACGACGGGCTTATTCCCTTGATATCTGCAATTGTCCATCCTATTGCTGCCTTATGTTCTCTCAGCACCCTTAGCAATTTCTCTTCCTGCAAATTGTTAAGTGCAGCAGAAATAATTACAGGTAAAGAACTTGAATTGCCTAAATACGCTTACCTGAGATGTTTAGGGAGTGGCTTGAGTTCAAGAGTTGGTGGTTCCTCCAATGATGGTTTCAATCTTTTCGTGTCTATCTCCTTTGTCTAAAAGGAGTTTTGAACCTGCTTACTCGTGGTAATGAGTCCAACATCTGTAGATAGTCCATGTATTCTGGGTCATCGAACTCCTCATCCCCCAATAATGTTGTCTCGAGACGATCGTTGCTCAGGCTCTTTCCCATGTCTTCATTGACTATTCGATCAATGATTTCCATCCGGAAGCACTCTTCTTCATCCGCGGGAAATTTCATGGCTTTGAAAACGTTAAACTTAACTTCTTGATCTTGGACCCTCATAGTTAACTCGCCTTTTTGCACGTCGATGAGTGTCCTGCCAGTCGCCAAGAAAGGCCTTTCGAGGATAATCGGGATGTTTTTGTCCTCCTCAAAGTCCAGAATAATGAAATCAGCGGGGAAAATGAGTTTATCAACTTTTACCAATATGTCTTCCACAATGCCCCTCGGATATGTGACTGACCTGTCTGCCAACTGTAATGAGATGTTCGTAGGCTTCGGAGCCGGCAATCCCAATTCTGTGTAAACTGATAATGGCATGAGGTTCACACTTGCTCCTAGATCGCATAAGCATTTATTGAAGGCCGTGTTCCCGATCGTGCACGGAATGGTGAAACTCCCAGGATCTTTCAATTTGGGTGGCAACTTCCGCTGTAGAACCGCACTGCACTCCTCTTTAGTGCCACTGTCTCGAAGTCTTCTAACTTCTTCTTTCTAGACAAAATCCCCTTCATGAATTTTGCATAACTAGGCATTTGCTCCAAGGCCTCTGCAAACGGAATGTTAATTTGCAATTTCTTAAATACTTCCAAGAACCTTGCAAATTGCTTGTCTAATTTTTGCTTTTGGACTCGTTGCTGAAATGGTGGTGGTGGATACACAACTGGCGAGTCATCTAACTTTGTTTTCCTAAATTGGGTATTCGCACCTTGGTTTTCTGTATCCACTGTGTTATCATTGCCTTATTCTCCGAGAAAACTGAGTTGTTATTATCTCTTTCCACTATTTGTTTTCCACTCCTCAAGGTAATTGCCTGACACTGTTCATTATTTCCCTTTGGATTTCTTTCGGTATCACTTGGTAGAGTTCCTTGTGCTCTGTTATTTAGTGCTAAAGCAATTTGTCCCATCTGGTTTTCCAAATTCTTAATGGCCATCTCATGTGACTTCATTGCCATTGCTTGGTTCTTCATAGCTGCCCTGTTACTTGTTATATACTTCGATAACAATTCCTCTAAGTCCGATTTTCTCTCTTGACATGGAACTGATTTTTGATTCTGAAATCCCGGAGGGTACGATTGTCGTGGAGCTTGCTGATTCTGAGTATTAATCCACGACTGATTCAGATTTCTATTCCTTTGATTATATGCGTTCTGATATGCATTCTGAGGAATTCTATTGTAGCTACCCATGAATTGTACCGACTCTAGGTTGATTGCGCATTGATCCGTAGAATGTTCCTCTGCGCACAATTCACAAATGATCGCAACTGAATGTGTCTGTCCCCCGGACCACATGTCGAACTTCTTAGAAAGTGTTGAAATCTGTGCTGTTATAGCCGTCACTCCATCTACTTCTAAAATGCCAGCGACCGTAGGTTGCGTCATTCATGTCGTGGGCCGCTGATAATTATTAGTAGCCATAGTCTCTATCAGCTGGTAAGCTTCCTCATACGTCTTAGCCATAAATGCTCCCCCTGATGCCGCATCGATACTAGACCTGAGATTCCCATGCAGGCCGTTGTAAAAGGTATTCAATTGCAACCATTTGGGCAATCCGTGATGTGGACATTTCCGAAGTAACTCTTTATATCTCTCCCATGCCTCGTACAGTGACTCCCCATGTTGCTGATCAAACATGGTGATCCCATTCCTCATCTTCGCAGTTTTTGCGGGTGGGAAGAATTTTGCTAAGAATTTCTGAGCCAGGTCCTCCCACGTCGTTATTGAGCCTGCTGGTAGAGAGTTTAACCAACTCTTCGCCTTGTCCCGCAGAGTGAATGGGAACAGGCGAAGCCTAACTGCCTCGTCCGACACCCCGTTGTATTTGAAGGTGTCGCATATTTCCAGAAAACCGATTAAATGAACGTTTTGATCGTCATTAACCATTCCCCCAAACTGCACTGAGTTCTGTATCATTTGAATTGTCCCAGGCTTGATTTCGAATGTGTTTGCAGCTATTGCAAGCCTGGTGATACTAGACTGTAGCTCAGTCATCGTGGGTGTTGCAAAATCTCTCAACGCTTTCTGGTCTTCGGCAGCCATTACTTCTTCTTTTTCAGCGTTTTCGAATTCGTCCCTTGTTTCCTCTATCCACTTGCTTAACCTTTGAAACCTTTTGTCGATGTCGTCCTCAAAAGGAAGCAGGTCTGGATTTTTGGATCGAGTTTGCATAAACCAATGTCAAAAACCTGAAATGCGAATATCTAAAAAAAAAACGTGTTTAAGTAAAACTGGACTAATTAAATTGATATTGCAAATATTTAAAGAAAATTTGTATTTAGTCCCCGGCAACGGCGCCAAAAACTTGTTGGGTAAAATCTATATACGCAAAACACGCAAGTGTACGTGGTCAACAAGTAATATAATAGTAAGTAAAGTATCGTTCCCACAGAGATTAACACAAATTTCCCTCGCAACTACCAATTTCCTACTAATCCAAATTTTATTAAACTAATCAATCTCCAATTAAATTAAATTGTATCTCAATCATAAAAGAAAAATAAATAATCACCACAAATACCAAATAAGAAAGTCCAAACAAGTATAGAGAATTAGGCTAATAACTTCACTCTAAGCACCCCTTTGATTTGTATTACCTTATTCCAGTTTAACTCACAATTCCAGCTTATTAATCAAGAACACATAAGTAGTATTAATCACCTCTCGATGAATTAACACCGTATTGACTCAAATCCACAATTAAGATAGAATTTAATCAAACACCTTAATTAATCAAGTCACTATATTTCGAAGTAACTTCCAATTAAGCAAGGTTTAATCTCAAGTCCTCTTCAAGATTACATATGATGTTCAGCATATCTCTATCTCAACAATAATCACTAATTTGCTCTCAACAAATTTAATGACACATGCTATATTAATTAAGTCTAGATTTATATTTCATCTCTCAAATTCATACAAATCACACATAAAATTGTTGATCAAGCAATTTATAAATTAACGCTCAAATTAATATAGATAAACTGCATAATAGCTATATTAAACTGAAAACCAAGGTTTCACAATCATCGTTCCACTTAGAGATCCATTAAAAGCCTAATAAATAATTTAGCCCATAATAAACGAATAATACGCTAAATAAACCAAAGGAAACATCATCCCGAATACAGAGCTAGAAAGTTAGAGAAGAAAATTGATACACCACCCTTCTCCGCCTCTAATTCTGAAACTTCGTGAATTTTCCTCTTCTTCGTCTTTCCAATCCTTGCTCCCGTTGATAGATAAGCTCCCCCTTTGAACACCTCTCTATATCTGTTATTAATAGCCTTTTTACTCCTCCAACCAAGACTCCTATTCCATCACAAAGTTCTGCCCAACAGAGTCCAACTCGCAAAAAAAAAACAGTTCAATTCACGCACCAGCGCGGTCCGCGCTGGCTTTTACACTACCGTCGCGCGCTCCGCGCCAGGTACACAGAAACTTCAACATATCCTCAAGACATCCTCAAATGCTCCAATTTGCTACATGAGTCGGAATTACCTACAACCAAACGCAAACCCCATCAAAGATAACATGAAAATACTCAAAAACTAGCAAGATAACAAGCCATATAAACATAATTCATGGGTTAAAACCCACTCATCAATACCCATCAACTAACATAAACATTAACTAACTCAAATATGAATCTATAACTCATGTGTTCATATTTTGGACAATTCAGGGAAATCATTCACTACGAATTCGTTTCTAAACCAAATTGGTTCGTTTAACTTTCGTTGATTTTGTATTCAACCATATTAACGATGTCTAGCATGAATTCATGTATTATAACAACCCTTAGACATCAATTTTATGACTCAAAAGCTACTTTTTCTAAGAACTTTGCAAAACTTAAATTTAAGAACACATAGAGGGATGTTACCTTCTTATTGCTTGATTGGCTAACTATTGCTCTTCAATCTTCTAATCTCAGATTGCTCACTCTAATTTCCACTTACTCTCTATATAGAACTCATCAAGAACCCAATCAACCCAATTAGAGAAGAGAAGGCTCCAATTTATAGAGAATCTCTTACCTAGACCATGGCTTTACTCAAAGATTGAATCCAATGGGAGATGGAAAAAGATGTTGGTTAAGGAGAAGTTGGTGGAAAATCAAATCAACCCACTCCCCTCTTCATCATTTGGAAGCTATGGATTTTGGAGAAGAAGAAGCAAGATAGTTATCTAGCCTTTTTCATTTCACTTAGTTTGAGAGTTGAAAAGGTTGGCTAGGCCCCTATTCACGTGATACATGAGGTGAGACTCACAAAATGGGACAACTCTCTAAGGCTTAGCATTTAGACAACCACTGCATACATGGGTTATTTGATATTTTTCCCCAAATGTGTATACATATACACCCGCTCACATAGAATTATATAATCCATGTACATTTGATTATTCTAAATAATATTTACATTAGACTAGAATATAACTTAGGTGGGCACCAATATTATTTTTCATAAAATTTATCATCTCAAATATACCCAATTATCATAATGATAATTAATATCAATTATTTATGAACTCACCATTTATTTTTCCATTAAATCCTCATTTGATTTAACTTCACTAGTTATGCCACACAAGACATAATTATGTGAACTTAGTAATTAATAGCTTACAAGCTTATAATAATATAATCTCACAAATTAAATAACATTATTCTCAACATTACATCTTATAACATGGTCATGGAAGTGATCTATTGCACCATGTTACGTTTTATTATCTCACTTGTACATAATGCTAACATACTAGTCTTTATACATAAGTATTCAAATACTTCCTATATTATATAGTTACCATTGAAGTGTCACACTTCATTTCATATCATATAGATGTAGCTACTATATAATATATAATCATTGTACATACAAATTAATTCCTTCAAGTATTTCATTACAATATTTAACGAATGCTTATTCCTTCACTTTACCACACTAGGCATATTTCATAAGCTCAATCTTAAGCTTCTCTCATTCTCCACACTTATTATTCTTTCAATATAATATTTGTGTGACTCAAGCATTTAAATGCTAAACTACCTTAATTAATTATAAGTATAACATTTACGCTTATAATAATTAATATATACTCCATTAGTTATTTAAATGAAAATATAAAATAATAACTTAAGTTATTTAATATATTAAAATAACTTAGTTTTCTTTCATTAATTAACTCCCTTAAAAATACATTAGAAATTATGTATTTTGTCATAACATAAATATTATGTTTTCTCCGAATAAAGACATTTACAATTAGAAATTAATTTGCTTATTGTCTCAAGATATTAGTCTTAATATAATATCAATTAACTATATGTACGACACATGTACATATATTATATATAGAAAATAGATAATAAGTTTATTTTCTATTATAATAAATTGTTTCCATCAATTTATTTACATATAGCAAATACGTTTTAATATATTTACTATATTATTAATCATACCTCATACAAAAATACATAAGGTAATATTATTATTCAAAAATAACATTTCCTCCTTTTATTAAAATAACTCAATATTAGAAATTATTTTAATATCCTCTATTAGAAATATATAATTATTATTTCTCTCTCCCTCTATAAATTATTCCCAAAACAATTCCTTCAAATATTAAATATCCATTTAAAGATATAATGATTTATGTCTCCCTTTAATAACGTATATATTTAACGTTATTCGTACATTAGACTTTCTCACATATTACCATTCTGAGTAACATATATAAAGTATCACATATTCAACAAACATATTAATTCACTCATTTACTTAAGTAAATTAAACCTTGTACTATATTACCATAGTTATTTAAGGTTTAACAAACACATTATATTATTCCATACCATAACTCTAAACTATCAATTAACTAATATTTATTCTTATTTGTTAATTCTCTCAACTAACTCATGTTTCACTATCCAAACCCATTCGCGGATAGCTTACGTACTATCAATAACCTATATTATAATTATACCAGTTATTAGTATACACAGACAAGAAAATGACAATTATACATTAATGTCATCCACTTACTATGATAAAATAATCCTATAAACTATTTAATATCGATAGAAAATTTTATCCACTTCTTTTATCTCAACTGAATTATCTCTGCGATCAATAACAATATATAAAAATAATAAACTTATTAATCACAAAAATTACATATTACCTGGTTCATATTACCCTATGTAACACATTCCTACATACCTCGTATTACATAAATGTTTTTATTCAAACCCATTTCACACTTAAGAATTTTATTTACTAAATTTTTATTTTAATATTTTCTGAAAATTCGGGTTCTTACATCAGTCCCCCCCCTTTCTCTAAGACATACAACCACCCATCTCTCTCTCTCTCTTAGATAGTTTAGCATAGTTTTATCTTCTATTTTGTTAATCATTGAACATATAGTTTAGGTAGACTAGGGCTAGGATTGTGATTCATTGGAGCTCAAGTGCAACGAAGCGACACGGATCGAAAAGCGAATCGGAGGGATTTTCTGGAGATTGAAGAACGCCTTGACAAATTTTATTCTTCTCTAGTTATTTCCTTTGATTCTGTATTTATAAATGTTGTTATTGTTGCTACTTATGTTTAGTTTACTAGCTATGAATTGAATATTGGCTCTAAGATTATAATAGAACCCACTGTTAATTTGAATTGATTTACTTTTCTCTTTGGTTGGCACCATATGGTTTGGCTCGGATATTTATGTTTAACGTTTAATTGCTAAGGACTTAATGATTAATTGGTTAATCTATAAAAAATTGGGAAATGGACTCTAGATTAGACCGTGAGTATCTGACATGTGATTATATTGGTCTACACAATTGGACTACATAATTTGCGTATAGGATAGGAATATACATGTGCACCGCGTGTGACATAATTGGAGAACCTAAACTAGAATTCCTTGTCTTTGGTTAATTCGCACAGGAATGTGTCGAATTGCCTAGTTAGGATGTTCCTTTTGTTCTATTCCCTTTTGGGTAAATTAGAGAGGATATGTTTGTATATAGCTCGAAAGAGGAGTACGAACACTTACGAGTTCTCGGTCGACATTTTGTCGTGACCACTAAGACCAAAGGTAGAGTTAGATGTTCATTGAAGCATTGCGGGCCATATGTTTGATGAAATGCTTGTGTGCTGGTGGGGGAAGTTATGATCTTAGCTTGTAGCGCCTAAGATTCTAGTCGTTAGCCATTTACTTGCTTTGAAAATTAGAGTTAATTAGTTAATTGAACACACCATTCATTAGTCCCATAAATGCTGCAGGAGCATTCGTTAAACTAAACGACATAACCAAAAATTCGTAGTGACCATATCGTATTTTGAACGCTGTCTTCGGTACATCCTCTGGTCTCACCTTTAGTTGATGATAACCACTCCTCAAATCTATCTTGTAAAAGTATTTCGCTCCCCTCAATTAATCAAACAGATTATCGATTCTCGGTAATGGATAGCTATTCTTAATTGTGACCTTATTCAGTTCTCTATAGTCAATGCAGAGCCGCATTGTCCCATCCTTCTTCTTCACAAATAAAATCGGTGCTCCCCACGGTGATACACTTGGTTAAATGTACTTCTTGTAGTTGGACCATCAGTTCTTTCATCTCTACCGGTGCCATTCTGTATGGTGCCCTAGATATTGGAGCCGTTCATGGTGCCAAATCGATCACAAATTTGACCTCTCTATTTGGCGGAAGTTCTGGCAAATCGTCTGGAAATACATCAGCGAAGTCTCTCACTACTGGTATCTCCTCTACTTTCGAATTTTCTTTACGACTGTCGACTATGAAAGCTAAACTACACATCCTTGTCGTAACAACTTCCTGGCCTGCATCATCGTCAGACAACTCGCTTGTCTAGGCGACTTGCTACCATAAAACACAACCTTTGACGGAGTCATAAGGTTAATACGCTTCTTTTGGCAATCAATTACCGCCCCGTAATTGAATAACCTCCCAAGATAAGATCTACGTTCATGATATTACCCTTAATATCCACTCTACAGTTCTTATGCACGTGCTTAACAGGGATTATTTCTCTATTCGCGATTTCTATGTTCATGGGGTATTCTAAGCAATTCTAAATTCTTAGCAAAGTCATCAGATATAAATGAACAAGTAGCACCCAATTCAAATAATATGTAAGCATTAACTCTATTGATCGGAATGATACCTGACACCACATCACGCGACTGCACTGCATCCTGCACCGTCATATTGAAGGTCCTGGCGGTTAGTCGATTGGTTGCAGTTGGTCCTGTGATGGTCAGAGCGCTTCCACTGCTATTTCCCTGATTTTCTCCTGATCCTGCCCCTCCAGATCCTTTCTTAGGACAGTCTCTTGCCAAATGATCCTTTGAACCACAAGTGAAGCAGGCACCTTTCTTTGGGTTAGGACAGTTAGGTGCTATGTGGCCTTCCTGACCACAATTGTACCACACACGTTTACCCTTCATACACACTCCCAAATGAGCTTTCCCGCAGGTCGGGCACGCTTCAATCCTTTTCTTCTGACCTCCTTGCTGGTTTTCGGTTGATGTGTTGTCAGACCACCTCCTCTTCTGATTATTATTACCTCCTCCCGTATTACTTGCACTAGCCTTGTTATTCCCTTTACTTTTATTCTTCTTCTTCTTCTTCAGATCCTGATTGTATTTGGTTACCGCATCACTTCCACCTTCAGCGAGTATGGCTTTCTCTAGTACCCCGACAAATGTCTTCAACTGAAACATCGACACCTTACTATACAACCACGATTTCAGTCCTTTTTCGAACCTTCTTGCTTTTCTCTCGTCCGTGTGCACTTGATATGTGGCAAACCTTGCCAACTCATTGAAAATCTAGCCGCATAATCTAGTACGGACATATTCCCCTGCTTCAATTCCAGAAACTGAACCTCCAATAGGTTATGCGAGGTAGTCAGGAAATACAACTCGAAAAACATCTCCTTGAACCTCTCCCAAGTAATCATACCTTCTCCTCCACGGACCTTGTTTGCTTGCCACCAAAAACTGACTTCAGATTTCAGCATAAACGTTGCAAAAGCAGTCTTCTGGTCCTCTCTGACTCTTGCGACCTCAAAAACCTTCTCCATCTCCATAACCCAAGTCTGAGCTTCGATCGGGTTCATGGAGCCTTTAAACTCTGGCGGTCCTACCGCCTTGAAATCTTTGAACGTTGTATTCGGTGGTGCTTGAGGTTGATTATTCATTGCTCCAGCTAGTAAGTTCACTAATTGTTGGACGGGATTAGCATTGGCGTTATTATTGTTATTCGTTAACTCTTCCTGAGCAGGTTGACGGTTTTGTCTGCTTCTCGACGGCATATTTCTGATAAAATATACGCTTATTAGATCTTTATTAAATTCTCTAAATAGCTAAGGCTTAACTCAACAATTTAACATAATCACTTAACACATTATCTCAAACAACTTGATATATTTAATCAAATCAAAAGTTTTAACATCAAACGATAGCATCACTGCTATTTACATCAACTATCTCGAGATAAAGAATATGCAGGATTTCAAACATTAAAATATTCATTCGTTCATAAACACGTCTGAATTTACATCTAAAAACCAGATAAGTTTTTCACATAATTAAACAAATACTATCACTGCCTGTTAAGGCGCCGAATAGCCTTGCTACATTCCTCTTCCATGATTCGAGACATCGTTCTGCAATCCAGCATGTACGATGGTAGACCTTCAAACTGGATTGGGTACCTCAAGACTCGATCCTAGATTTCATCCATTGCATTACTAAGTGTAGAGTATGTCTCCCCAAGCTTAGCCTTCTTTACACGACGTGATTCTCTTACCCAGCCCTCCTCTGCTATGATCAGCCTCTCTTAGCTTTCCTTCAGTTCCTTCTTTAACTTCTCTATTTCTTCGGATTTCTCCTCGTTTTGACCCTTCTCATGAACCAATTCCCACACGTGTGTGAAGAGTCACAATCTCCCTATCCTTCTGCTCGATGGTAATCTGCTGAATAATCGTCCGCTCAGTCAAATCCTAAACAGTGTAACTTAACTCTATGTTACGGTCATATAGCTCATCGTATATCTTAGCATCAATGGAGTTCGGTGGGAACTCCTCTTCTTCCTCTTCCTCCTCAGGATCCTCCTCTGGATCAGTCTCAGGCTCATGCTCCTGACCAACAACAGTGATCAACGGAGATGGTTCCCTCTGTATCAACTGCTCCCTGACAACATGAATATCTCGGGGCTCCTCCTCAATAGGCACTCGGGGTTTCTCCTCCCCAGCTCGACTAACTCCTCCAACATCCGACATCCTGACAACAAAATTTTAAGTTTTAGTTACTAATCCGTGCTAGCGAACACATAGATTAACACATAAACACATAAAGTCTTTTATTATCTTCAATGAATTTAGAAATTCATTTCTTATAACTCGATAAGAGTTTACCACCACTATGTTCTCGATCTCCTACAAGGCTACTACCTAAGGTTGTTCCCCCACCTAAGGTTCATAACCTACAGCTCTGATACCAACCTGTGACACCCCCAAATTCGGTACTTCCATTTCCACAGGATTTAGTGTTCACTGTATAAACATCATCTATCTATCTACCTATAAATAAATGTAAACCATGCAATAGAGAGAAATAAATAATAAATCTCCCCTTATGGGGTTACATCAACTACATAATAAATAAATCCCAGGTTACTCTAACCTTAAATCATCTGTGCGGAAACATAAACTAATAAGTCTTAATAACATCAATTCAAATTACATGACATAAATAATCAGTCTTCATTACTTGCTAAGCTTGCCCTTGCCTTTACTAGTGGAAGGTTCGTCTGCTCTTTCGTTCTTAACTGCAATGTTGTTATTATGCAAGAGTGAGCACGATTGCCCACAAGTAACAATATAGCAATGAATAATAACATACGAATAAATTAAGGACTTCTGAAATAGGAAACTCAACTTTTGAATCAAGAATGAATAACAAGAGACAAAAGAACTTCTGAGTGTCATAAGATCTTGAATTATGTCCTAGGTTGTCAAGTGTTTATACTTGAAACCTTTAACAGTCATAAGACTATGGACTCTTCTTCTCGTACTTAGTGGGATCAGCCCTTAGTA
Source organism: Panax notoginseng (assembly GCA_016801055.1). Classification (NCBI taxonomy): domain Eukaryota; kingdom Viridiplantae; phylum Streptophyta; class Magnoliopsida; order Apiales; family Araliaceae; genus Panax; species Panax notoginseng. The sequence goes on along the minus strand of CM029016.1, from coordinate 104,633,877 downwards.
CCATTGTAACACCCCCTTCCCGAAAAGGAAAGGGAGATCACGTGCAAAGCACAACAAACCTCAAAATAAATAAACAGAACACTAACAACCTCAAAATATTAATAGTGGTGATCCATTAATAAAGTAATAAGTACAATTCTCCAAACTGAGTCAAAATAATCAAAACTTAAAATTCGAATCAACCTAAATGGTCAAAGGCAAAAATCTCATCACACTAGCCCTGAATTCCCTACAAACCTGCTGGAAGAAAAACACAGCATGAGCCAATTGCCTAGTACGGATACAGATATACAAAAGATATACAACTGATATACGAAAACAACTGAGACAAAATACTGAACAAAGCCTCAAGTGCAAATACGAACGAAAATATAATATCCAAAGATCTAAATGGAATATATCTGAATCAACGTAATGAATATATCCGAATCAACGTAATTGACGAAACCAATAAAAGAATAAAGAAATAACGAACTGAAGTAACTAACTCAATGACTTGAACTGACCAGAAACCAACAAAACTAATCCAATAAAATAATAGGCTGAAACAAATGGCTGGAGTTATTTTATACCGAATGAGCTCAGAAATACACATTGCCACAAAGGCAAGTCAAACTAATGCCACACAGGCAAATCAAATGATGCCACATAGGCAACCAAAATAATGCCACACAGGCACATCAAAATAATGTCACACAGGCAAATCAAAATAATGCCACACGGGCAAATCACACATTGGACCGCGAATCTAAATGTATGCAAATCAGATAAGTGTGTTTGGCACAACATCACAAATTCGCAGAACAGAAAACTAGGGTTAACCCATACGCCTCCCACAACTAAACACCAAATGGCCCACTTCCTCCGGAGCTCAAAATGGAGACGTCGTGGACTAATCACACCGCCACGGAAAGTGTCATGCCTCTCGTGCCAAGACGACATGCCTGTGGTACCCCCACAGGTGGTTATAGCTCAGGTATACCCTACGGTATATTCTAACAAAAATACTATGTCACAACATATGCGACATAATACCAACAAAAAGGTTCTATATGTACATGTTGAACCAAATCAAATTATAGTCGCAATATCTCAAAAAGAAGGTAGCAACATGTACCGCTCTACAATTATCTAGAATAAATACTAAGCATGATAACCTAACTCAAAGAGTACAAATTCGAGTCATATATATCAACTTCAAAATGAAATTATTATATGAATATTTCACAAGAAACAATTATGTGAAATAATAACGAAATTCGAAATAAGGGACAAGACAAACAAATCAAATTTAACAAGAATGTCGCTGAAAGAGTACGAAATCCGTACCAGATACTTCCAAACCATTTGTAGCACACTCCACAAAATTTTACCCTCACATGCCAACGATATCAAATGTGAAACGTTATTCGCAACCTAAACATATTCATCTCAAATTAAAAACAATCCAAACTAATAATTTTAAAATAATTCATAATCTATTTAATATGTTTTTAATCATCGCCTTATATCAATTATTAATACTCCAAAATTTACATTCCAAATATAACTCTTTAAATTCCCTCTGTCCGATCTAATAAAAGAAATAATAATGCAATTATAAGATACTTAATAACTATAATTTATATTAACATGAAATTAATTCTTAATTACATCAGTTTTACCATATAAACTCAAATTAGATTTTTTTTATTGATATATTATTTTAATCATTTTTTTTTACTGTTAAGAGGATTATTACTTATGGTGTTAGCCTCTAGTAAAGATCTTATTTTCATGCTAATATAGTTACATGAATCTATGTAATCAAACTTCACTTCCTTCTTAGCACTGAACTTGAGCACCAGAAATTTAAGTAGGATACATGTTTGTTTATTTCTTATGGAAGACTTCATGAGCCAAACTGTTGATGCAAACAGAGCTTTTATCTTCATTAAGCCCCTCCCCCAATTGGCCAACCTTAGTTTTTGAATAATTCAGAAAATAAAAAAAGTGCGACTAGATAATTCAACATACCTCATCCATATACATACATATTGACCAATGTGAATATACGCCAGTATTATTCATGTTAACTAATTCTTTACTATATTATAAAAAAAAATCAACACAAGGCAGTTGATTTGCATATACACGAAATAATTTCATCCAATTGCTAATTATGAAACTTGAATGGAACAGTGGAACAATGAAACATTCCTATATGTATGTATTCCCAACTCTATATTATTAAATTCGAACGGTAGAGATTAAGAGCTAATAATATGATAAATAAAAAAAAAACCCAAAGGAAAAGAAAGGCACACCTGCTCAGTAATTGATCTCATACTCTCTCCATCGGCTTACAAAAGCGGCGACTCCCATCTTCTTCTCTTCTTTTTTTTATAACAGATAAATAATAGTATGAGTAAAATATAGGGTTTGTGTTTTAGTTGTTAATTTAATAATTACTTTTTATATTATACTAACTCTTCTAATTTTGATAAAATTTTAATTTGACCCACATATAATTTAAATCAAATTAGTTTTAAGGCCCAATTTTATCAACTTAATTTGTATCACCTATTAATACTCATTATTAGCCCACATAAATTAAATACAATTTGACCCAAATAAAACAAAGTCCAATTAATATGTTTTAAAATTAAATATATATTATTATTATTTTTTTCGGATATTACAACCATACTGTGCACAATATCTTAACGCTAACGCATAAGTAATCCCCTATACAGGGTTGTTCATCTCAGTTTGACATTCGAGTCCGCGCCAAAGGAAGTTTGGTTTGGATAATTCATCAAGGGTTCTGAAATTTAGAACGCTGATCAACTATGGACTAGTCGAATCATAAAGGGTTCGCTAGTCTAACAAGATTCACAATAACTGATATATAAATCGAATAACAATTCCAAGAGATATACAATAGAATACCTATTGTATAACAACATCATGCTTTGAAAGATTAATATACCATTGATATAACAACATGGGCTTAGTCAAAATAACGAGAACTTGCTCGATGAAAAGTGACAACTTATAATTCATATAATGATAACGAGTAGGGTTAGAAAACTTGCCTCGTGCGTAGATTATACTTTAACTAAACTCGTTCTTTGATTTAACTCCAACATATCAATTACGTTCACAATACCAGTCAATTATAACTTACTACACATCACACGTTTATTCTTTGTCTAACTCGAATTCAAGACTATACTTAGTCATATTACCATACTTGTTTCCACATAATATTACACTCTATACGAACAACAAGCTAAGTATATAATCAACAATTCAATCAACATGTAATTGTCTTCTTGACTTGGTAAAAAACTCACTTTAATATCTCATTATATATTTAACAAGTTTTAAACATTGAATAAATGCATTTTCTGGACATTCTGCTAAGTGGCGTTGCGGCGCCACTTTTGTACTGGATATTGGCACTGCGGCGCCGTGGCGCTGCGGCTTGGTACTTGGCGCTGCGGGGTGGTGGCGCTGCGGCGCGGAAAATGAACTAGGAGTTGGCGCCGCGGCGCGACACTCCAGACTCTGAATTTCCAGTTCGCGAAGAACATAAAATTCATCGAAAATAAACACTACATAATCATTAATTCCCCAAATTAAATATACCTACATGTTAGAATACGTATATAATCAATACCCAACATTTATAGAGTGATTTTAACCCATTAAAACACAGAATCACAGAATTAAATTATGCAAATTATACTGTTCTTGATGTTCTTGAAGTGTTGAACATAAATTCCTAAAATTCAACGCCACGGATTTGTTATAAAACCAAATCTAACCATTCAAATTTCGTTTTGTTCGTTTTATCATGCATAATCACATATAAGTGGAAATTTTGTAGAAAAATGCATGTTTGACATATTAAAATCACGTATAAGGCCATATTCTATACTCTACAAATTTTTGAAACAACAAGTCCTAATATTATGAAATTTATGATATGGAATCATATAAAATACATATTAAACATGCTACTATGACATAAAATCACGTATATAACCACATAGTCAATACACTTTCCAACCACAGAGAATTTTACAGAAATTGGAGAGCCATATTTTATAAAACTAAATGACGTAGAAAAAGAATTGGGTTAAAGGGATTACCCAAGCGTAGAATTAATAGAAGATGAATTCCTTCTCAGATAACTCTCACAATCCTCTTAACAATCTCTGAATTCTCAACTTCTCTGTATCTCTCTCTGTTACGCTTTCTAGACTTAGGCAAATAATGAAGAAGAAAGAAGAAGACGTAAACTAAATAAGGAACAACTGACGCGTTGGTGGTCAGTTACCCAGTCATGGGTTAACTGCCCCCAACTCCCTTTAGGGCCATGTTTGGCTAGCTAAAATAGGTTTTAAAAATCATTTAATTTAATAAACTTTATCATATAGTTTAAATAATGTCACACTCTTTTATAAAATAAATCAATATCTTATTTAATTTATTTTAAATAAAATATAGTAATTTCTCATTAATTCACATAGTCACATACTTAAATTTTTCCTTTAATAATAATGTCAAATTATTAAATCTCTAATTAATAAATAAATAAATTAAAATAAGATTAGGCTTATTAAATATTTCTTTTAATACAATAAGCTCACATAATTACATACTTCGAATAACAAAAATTTTCCACATTAATTTAATAAATATAACGCATATAATTAAATTAATCTACCACAATTTCATCAATTAATTATTTAATCTAATAATTAATTCATCGAAAAATATTTATTCAATCCAATAAATATTAAAATTAATTACAAAATCTCGGTTGTCACATTAGTAATGTAAACCTTTTGTGTTACTCAGGGTAACTTAATTAAGGTATGTTTATAGTTAAGGTTAATAGACCTTGGGATAATATTGGAAGACTTTATTATAATGAACAATGTATGTTTATTATTCCGCAATAGTTTATAGAATGCTTATGATGATGACGGAGTGTGAGCACCAAACCCGGGGTTTGAGAATCCGGATTTAGGGGCGTCACAGATTGGTATCAAAGCCTAAGGTTAGAAACTTTAGGATGCTAAACCTAGGTTATAACCTTAGAAGAAAACTCGTATAGAGTATGCTAAGAGCTGGATTGTGGAGATTCATCTAGTATAGATTGTACATAATAAAATATTGTTTCATTTTATCAATGAATATATTTTATTGTGATACTAATGTTGTGTTTGTTTGGTTATAGGATGCTTGAGGAAGGACAAGGTAGCCATACAGTTGAGCAAGAGCCGATAGATTCGGTAAAGGATCATGCTGTTAGTGATGAGCGTGACGAGGATGTGATGGAGGTTTTGTTTGAAAATAACATGGCGCTGGAGAATAGAGTGACAGAGTTAGAGCAGGAGAATGCCACTCATTAGTTTACTGAAACTCAATACAAGGAGCTGGCATATCTAGCTCAGAACAAGCTTGTTGAGATGAAGATACAGTTGCAGGAGCAGATGACCTTGGCTACGCATATGGTTGCCAAGAATGCTGAGCTGAGGGAGATACTAGAACAAGAGCAGAATAAGTTTGCGATATTGAGTATTGAGCATCTCAGGCATTGCACCTGAGGTTTAACTTAGAGATCGCTGACAGGATCCGAGTTGTGGATGCCTAGGTATGAGCAGCGAGAAGAGTGGATCAGTTATAGGTTGAGACAGAGGCTGGACGGGTTAGGATGGAGTCCTTGGGACGAGCTTTAGATGTAGCATATACCGGTCCCCAAGTAGGAGAAATGAGGTCATACCACGAGATAGGCGAGTCGAGTGATCTGTTAGATGTCGCCTTATGGATGGACTCATTCCACCAGAGCAGGAGCATGCAGGGACACCCTCTCCAGACGCGCAGTGATTGTTCAATAGATGCAGTAGAACCCCTTTTGTTTATTAGGTTTATGCTGGATGTAAACCTCAGACTGTGCAAGGTAGTATGCAAATATGATGTATCCCCATATTAGGTGTATAGGGGAGTATGTCTTTTGGTAGATCCTATCTTTTGATGTTTAAAAATGGGATAGTTAGTGTTTATAAAAATATGCCAAGTATGTAAGTATATAATGCTAAAATTTAGTATATGAATATAAATGCAGTATTATAATTACTTGTTTGATCAAATAGTAAGTATTAAGAATTAAAATGTGAAGCTATCTGTTTGAAAAGTCAGTAAATCGAATATGTTAATTCAGCAAGCTGAATGTGTTATTCAGCAAGCTAAATATGTTAATTCAGCAAGCTGAATATGCGAATTCAGTAAGATGAATATGTTAATTCAGCAAGCTGAATTAGTCAATTCAGCAGGTTGAATTTGTTAATACAACATTATGATAATATGATTGTTAGAGTTTAAATTACATGTTATATTTTAAACACTTGGAAGATATATCATATAATTAAACTCGATGTAACAAATTAAGGTTTTGTTTAATCAGATAATGCTACCAAGACGTCAAAATTGTAACTAGAGGGAGGAAAGATCTGTAAATAATGAAGAAGGTCAGGTTAACCCAATGCCAAACTTTGTTGATATGTTAGTTAGCTCAAACTATGCAAAATCGAGCACCAGCTGCTAGAGGTAGGCCAGATGTTGGATTGGCGAATTTTAAAGACTTTAAAGTAGTCGGACCACCAGAATTTAAGGGAACCACAGACCTTATTGAAGCTCAGACCTGGGTGAAGGAGATGGAAAAAGCATTTATGATTGCTAGAGTCGTAGAGGGGCAAAAGACAACTTTTGCTACCTATTTAATGAAAGGTGAAGCTAATTATTGGTGGGAATCAAACCAGGCGAGAGCTAGAACAGCAGTGGTAACTTGGATAAGGTTTAAGGAGTTGTTCTTCGAGAATTATTTCTCGCCGAGCATGCAAGCTAGAATGGAAGTAAAATTTCTTGAATTGAAGCAAGAGAACATGACAGTCTCAGAATACGCAGCCAAATTCAACGAGCTAGCAAGATTTGCACCACATCAAGTGGACACGGAGGCAAGAAAGACGCGCATATTTGAGAATGGATTGAAGCCTTGGATATACAACAAGGTGGCAGTTTTGCAGATTAATACATTTTCAACGTTGTTGGAAAAGGCTATGATTGCAGAAGGTGGTAGTGAAGTAGTGTCTAAGTACAATAAGGAAAAGAATAAGAAGAAGGAGGAAGGTGGGAATTAGGGTGCCAGCAGTGGTGGCAGTAACAGCAAGAAACGCAAGTGGAACAACAGTTGCAATGAATTAAGAACGCAATAAGGAAATACTCAACAGAAGAAGCCAACGTGTTCAAAGTGTGGAAAGAATCACTCAAGAGAGTGTATGAAAGGGAAAAACGTCTGTTATAATTGTGGTCAAGGACATATTTCACCAAATTGTCCTAAGCGGTTGTTTTTCTTGTGGTGGAATAGGGCATCGATTCAAGGATTGTCTATTGAAGAAGAATACAGATTGAGGAAGCGGAAACAAGAGTAGTTCTACAAAGTTAACCATTGGAGGACCAGTTCAGCAGAGTAAGCCGACAACAAGAACATTCAACATGACTGTGCAAGACGCAGTTGCATCAAAGGAGGTAGTTCAACATGACTGTTCATTTGTGTCTGATGAATTTGCTAGAAGATTAAACTTACCATGTGAAAAGTTAAAGAACCTAATGAATATAGAAGTTGCAAACAAAGAAGTTATCCCTGTAGAGTTTATACATAACAACTGTGATGTGGAAATAAGGGGACATAAGTTAAGAGTGAATTTGATTCCGATACGCTTAGGAGAATGTGATGTTATCTTAGGGATGGATTGGTTATTTAACTATGAGGCAGTCATAGACTGTCAGAAGAAGAGTATACGCCTTAAGACACCGAATAAGTCTAAGGTTGTATTTTATTGTAGCAACTCGCCAAGACAAACGAGTTGTCTGACGATGATCAAGAGAATGCTACGAAAAGGGTGTGAAGGTTATTTGGCTCATGTAATGGATACATAAATGGTGAATTCGGACATGGGACAGATACCTGTAGTCAATGAGTTCAGGGATGTCTTTCCAGAAAAACTTTCGGGACTTTCTCCAGACAGAGAAATAGAGTTTGTGATTAATTTAGTACCAGGGACAGCGCCGATATCGAAAGCACTATATAGGATGACTCCAGTAGAAATGAAAGAGTTAATGATCCAGCTACAGGAGTTATTGGATAATAAGTACATTCAACCTAGTGTATCTCCGTGGGGAGCACCACTATTGTTTGTAAAGAATAAGGATGGTTTGATGAGGTTGTGTATGGATTATAGAGAGTTGAATAAGGTGACAATCAAAAACAAGTATCAGTTACCAAGAATAGAAGATCTGTTTGATCAACTTAAGGGAGCGAGATGTTTTTCGAAGATTGACCTGAGAACTAGTTATCATCAGTTGAAGGTGAGAACAGAAGATGTACCAAAGATAACATTTAGAACTCGTTACATTCATTATGAATTCTTAGTGACGTCGTTTGGACTGATGAATGCGCCAGCTGCTTTTATGGACTTGACGAACAGAGTATTTAAACCATATTTAGATAAATTTGTGGTGGTGTTTATTGACGACATTCAAAGACTGAAGAGGAACATGCTGAACATCTACGGATGGTGTTGGAAACGTTGAGAAGGGAGAAGTTATATGCAAAATATTCAAAGTGTGAGTTCTGGTTGAAGAGAGTTCAATTTTTGGTACATGTTATCGATAATGAGGGAATTTTTGTTGATCAAGCTAAAGTAAAGCGGTGAAAAATTGGGGACTACCGAAGACGCCAACAGAGGTTAGAAGTTTCTTGGGATTGGCATGATATTACCGAAGGTTTATTTAGGATTTCTTGAAGATAGCGACACCATTAACTAATCTGAAGAGGAAGACTGTTAAGTATGTGTGGACGGAAAAGTGTGAACAAAGTTTTCAGGAATTGAAGAAGCGATTAAGTGAAGCACCTGTGTTATCTTTACCCAATAGTACGGGAGGTTTTACAGTGTATAGTGACGCATCACACAAAGGTAGGTTGCGTATTAATGTAGAATGCTAAAGTCATTGCGTACGCGTCACGGAAGTTAAAAGACTATGAGAAGGGATACCCTACCCATGACCTTGAATTGGCTGCGGTAGTATTTGCCCTTAAGATTTGGAGACATTATCTCTATGGAGAAAAGTGTGAGATATACACAGATCACAAGAGTCTAAAGCTTTACATAAAAGGAGTTAAACATGAGGCAGAGGAGATGGTTAGAATTGATCAAGGCCTATGATTGTGATATTCTATATCATCCCGGGAAGGCCAATGTAGTAGCAGATGCTTTAAGCAGGAAAAGCAGAGAAAAGTTGTTTGTATTGACAGATCAAGAAGAATTAGTAAGAGAAATGGAGAAAATGGAGTTGGAGGTGAAAAATATGAAGAATTTGGATAAAGTAATAGAAATGGAAGCAAGTCCGACTTTATTAGACAAGGTAAAAGATTCATAAGAAAATGATGAAGAATGTGGTAACATAAAGAAGCGGTTGGCTGAAGGCGAAGAGCTGAAGTATAAGATCGACGACACTAGATTGTTGAGATTTGAAGGAAGAATTTAGGTACCTATAGTACCACCAGAGTTAAGAGAAGAGATTCTATAAGAAACACACAATACGAGATATTCGATACACTCAGGAAGCACGAAGATGTATCAAGATTTGCGTCAACATTATTGGTGGCCAAACATGAAGAGAGAAGTTACCAAATGCGTCAGCCGTTGTTTAACTTATCAAAGAGTCATGGTAGAGCATCAATGACCAAGTGGACTATTACAGCCATTGGAGATTCCAGAATGGAAGTGGGAGCACGGCACGATAGATTTTGTGGTAGGACTTCCAGCGACACTGAAGGGTTATGACGCTATATGGGTAATTGTCGACCGTCTTACAAAGTCAGCACACTTTTTGCCGATCAAGATCAGGTATACTTTGGCTCAGTTAGTCAAGTTGTATATCAAGGAGATAATTTCGAGACATGGAGTGCTTGTATCAATTGTGTCTGATAGAGATACGCGCTTCACGTCAAAATTTTGGAAGAGTCTTCAAGAAAGAATAGGGACACAATTAAGGTTGAGTACTGCGTATCATCTACAGATAGATAGGCAAAGAGAGAGAACGATTCAGAGCTTGTGTGATAGATTTCAGGGGAAGTTGGGAAGATCATCTTCCATTGGTAGAGTTTGTGTATAACAATAGTTATCATGCAAGCATTGGAATGCCGCCGTATGAAGCCTTGTATGGGAGAAAGTGCAGAACGCCCTTATGTTGGGACGAGGTAGGTGAAAGAAGATTGTTGGGGCCAGAATTGGTGCAGCAGACTGTGGAGATCATCAAAGTGATAAGAGCTCGACTGGTAGCAGCTCAGGATCGACAAAAGAAGTACACAAATATTCATCGCAAGAAAAGAGATTTTGAAGTGGAAAGTTACACATTTCTGAAGGTATCTCCTTGGAAGGGGAATATAAGATTTGGGAAGAAAGGTAAACTGAGTCCAAGGTTTATTGGACCGTTTGAAATACTGCAGAAAATAGGGGAAGTGGCGTACGAGGTAGCTCTACCTCCTGAATTGGAACATATTGACAATGTGTTTCATGTGTCAGTGTTACGTCCGTACAAGCCGGATTACAAGCATGTGATATCGTATGAGCCGATTTAAGTCGAGAAGGACTTATCGTACGAGGAGGTTCCTATAGAAATTTTGTATAGAAAAGAGCAGAAATTAAGAAATAAGGTTATACATTCTGTCAAAGTTCTATGGAGAAATCACAATTGCTGAAGAAGCTACGTGGGAGCTTGAAGAAAAGATGAGGAAGAGTTATCCGAATCTTTTTGAGTAACCTTAATGAAATTCCGGGGACGAAATTCTTATAAGGAGGGGAGAATGTAATGACCAAGAATTTCTGTGGTACATTATAAATAAATATATTAAATAATCTGTAATATATCATGGATGATTAAGTGATTATGTGAATAATATGCTATAATAGTTAAAGGAAGTCTCACTAATAAGTTAAGTAAGTTAGTGAACTAACCTAAGTATTTTAATAATCTATAAAATAGATTTAAGGTGTTAAACCCTAATTAAATACTCAATAAAATTGAATAAGACAAGTCTAATTGGGTTATGTGAGTGAATTAATATTATTAATGAATAATAATATGGAAATATTAATAACAATGAGCATAAGCTCAAGAGATAAAATGAAAGGCATTGGAAAATATTAATTTTCCTTGGCCCAAAGAATGAAATTAAAAGCCCCAAAAGATGAAATTGATGGCCTAACTTGTAGCCTAATTTAAAAGGGTACTTTAGACATTGTGTATACTTGATATTTCAATAAAAACAAAAGAAAAACTTGGAGATTGGGAGGCCACATGGCCAGCCAAGCAAGGAGAGGAAAAGGGGGATGGATCTAATTATTACATGCTCCACATCTTTCAAAAGAAATCTACTTATTTAGCTAGGTGTCATTTTGTTTATGGAGCCACCATGCTAGTAAGTAATCTTGTAATAATTAGAGGGAGAGAGATAGCAAGAAGGTGTGGGAAATGTGTATAGATACATATCTTATATCTATACAATATTATCCAACAAAAATCTAATCTCTTTTTCTTTCTTCTTTTACTTTACTTCATTCATCTTACTTTCTCTTAAGCTAACAAAGCAAAAACATAAGAGAGAGAGAGGGAGAGAAATTTGGTGGAGATGAGGAGAAAGAGAGGAAGGAGATACATCATTGATGCACCCAAAGTTTACCTTCTACTTTGGAAGAGAAAGAAATTGTGCCCAAAAATCAAGGTAAAAACTAAACTAGCTTATTCTTTTTATTTTGTTTGATTTTGGTTAGTTAAGGTTTATGATCTTGAGGTCTAAAATCCTCTATTTACATATTTTATATGGTATCATGTATGAATCTAACATATTTGAGTGTTATAAAGTAAATCAAAATGATAGAAAAGAAACTACTTTTGTTTTGTTAGAAAACTCTAGTTTTTTTCACTTTCTTTGATGTACCATTTTTGATCTACACCTTCATTTTGTGATCCATCAAAAAGGGGTGTTAAATATATAAGTTAACTACTAAACCCAAGTGGTAACACTCAAAAATGTTCAATACACAAGTTGTAACAACTGTTTTAGGAAAAATAGTTTTGTCTTTAGAAAGAAAAAACAAACTATTTTTGGACAGTCAATACTAGGGGTATTTTTGTCATTTTTCTGACATTTAGAAATTTTGGAAAAATTTGGGATGATAATATGATGAGTTATATTTCAAACCCAAGTGGAATCACAGAAAAAAGAGTTGTAGATTTCCGTTTGGACTGATTTTAGTAAAGTAGGTAAAAGCCAAAAATCTTGAAAACAAACTGCCCAAGAAATTGTGGGGGCTTTTTTGGCCGCTTAATTTATGGAATAAATTCTGGCCTTTTGGGACATGAATATATATGACATAAAGTAGCTCTTGTCCAAAAATGAGCTCATTCCGACTTAAAATGATCAAGTTATGACCATTTCAATATTTTGGTTTTTTGGACGAAAATCGCTATTACTGGAGTTTTGTAACTCCAATGACCATGAAATTTGAACTGGAGGGTCATGTTAACATGTAGAAGATTATGCCAAAAGATGGGAATTTCTAGAGTTGAGAATGGTGGGGCTAATTTCTTATGCCACGAACTAAAATTTTTTTTGAAAAATACTAAAAAAATTGAAAAATTATGGAAAAATACTTTTTGGGTATGTAATACATGTATATAATAAGTATGGCCAAAAGATAGAAAAATAATAAGTTGATTTGATATTTTCGTAAATGATATATGGAATCCAGCTGGCTGAAGTGAAAAATAGTTGAATCCAGTTTGCTGGATTGAAGGATCTAGAATCCAGGCTTGCTGGATTGAAGGATTTATAAATCCAGGCTTGCTGGATTGAATGGTTTGGAATCCAGGCTTGCTGGATTGAAGGATTTAGAATCCATGCTTGCTAGATTGGAAGTTTGTTGAATCCAGTTTGTTGGATTAGCCAATCAAGGTAGCTGAATTGCATGTTTGTACAATCTAGACTATGATGTTAGTATTCAGCTTACTAGATTATAAGGAAGAGCTAATAAAATGAAAAATTGAGTGTTAAATCATAAGGTATATGAAAAAGTAATTAAAATATTATCAAAGAATGATAATAATAAAGATGTTTTCAGGTAATTGATTATGTGGTTAAGTGCTAACTAAATTGTTGATAGAGTAATTGTATTATGATATAAAGTATTATATGCTGATTGTAAGATCAATCTTAACAATGATAGATCTTTACAATAAAGAGAATAAATTAAATTATGTAGCAGTAGATCGCAGTCGAGGCAAGTTCTCTAACATACACTTGAGCTTTCAAAACATGTTAGTGAATAATTATTGTTGATTATTCACATCTATATTAATACTCGCACTCGGTGCAATTAAATTCCTATTCTATTATCATTGAACTGTGAATTAGTTAAAGTTCTTTTATTCATAAACTGTTTAAGATATGGATCTATGCTCATTGTATCAGCTAGATCAAGTATGTTTAAATTTGCTAAATCAAATATGTTGTTAAAAACTGTTCTTCACCAATTGACTTGGTAAGGACTCAAGACTGAGAAAAAAAAAGAACAATTTGATTAAAGCATTATTGAAAAACAATTATTGCTCGTACATTAAGTGTTTATGCATAATACACCTGGTATAAAAGGCTGATCCCCTTGATTACCAAACTTATTAAAAAGACCAGTTTAAATACTGACAACGTTAGCATATGTTCATGGTCACAATGACCACTCAGCATCTGTTGTTCAACTATTCGAATAATCAGTTATCAAGACTTAATTCATGTTCTTTCACAATTAATTTTTATTGTTAAACATTAAACAATAAATTTCTTGCTAATCATGATATATCTTCTTCGTAAGCAAATTTGTTGCTTACCCTGGCTATATTATGACATTTATTTCAGCCATGCCAGAGACGTCCAAGAGGGACAAAGGCAAAGGAAAAGTACATGAATAGATAAGGAGAATGTTTATGTATTGTATTATATTATGTACATTGGTAATGTAAACTTTTTATGTTACTTAGGGTAACTTAATTAAGGTATGTATAAGTTAAGGTTAATAGACCTTGGGATAATGTTGGAAGACTTTATAATAATGAACAATGTATGTTTATCATTTCGCAATAGTTTATAGAATGCTTATGATGATGACGGATTGTGAGCACCAAACCCGGGGTTTGAGAATCCGAATTTGGGGACGTCACAACCTAGTAGTCCTTGGCCAAGACATAATAAAATTAAAAAGGAGTTTCTAATTTGCATTATTTGGAGTTATGCGTTTAAGAATCGAAATACATAGAATTAAATAAAATAAAACTAAACAGTAATTCCATGTATTATATTTAATTGGAACATTGTATGGTGGAAGGATTGAATTGTACAGTAAATATTTACTCAAGGGTTCTTTTATGATTAATGTTGAAATCTATATTATATGGAAAGTCGTTGATCGCTAAGGAGATTTATCCTTATTGTAGAATAAATGTTATTTATTTAAATAAATTAGTATATTTATTTATTTGTTTAAATAAGATTAGAATTGTTCTAATTGATTTATTCACAACCGGTTTAATATAGAGAACCTAAAGGGTCACACTATAAAAGAAAAAATATTTATTTAAGAAGCAAATGACATAATCGTAATAATAACTTAAGTGTATTTAATTTAATCTATGGTGATAGAATAAATTAAATAACTTAATATTTATTATTTAATATTTTTGAAATATTAAATTTAAATTAATAAGAGGAGTCTTATTGTTATTATTACTATTATTATTATTTAATTCCTAAAGGCGTTTGAAAATTAATTAATAAAAGGTACTCTCATATATTCGTATTAAGATTATGAGTCTAATTAATTAAAAGAGTTTAATTAATTATTCCTAATAAGATTAAGAGTCATATTAATTAAAGGAGTTTAATTAATTAAAATAAAACTCAATTCCTAAATTATTTAGGAGGGTTGCCCACATCTATAAAATAGGAGGATTCTTATTTTGATTTGGGGTTAATGACAATTTCATATGTTGGGAGAGTACACAATATTCTATAGAGATAGAATTAAGATTTTTCAAACACCCATCTTCTTTAATACTTGTTCTTCCTTGGTAGATCACCTCTACAACCCAAACACTTGGGTGGCTAACGTTGATCAAATGAAGGAATTAAACCCAGTGGATTCAAGTTGAATGTGAAAAAGAATTAGAGGTGAACTCGTACCTGAGGAAGCTAATTTCTACAAGTGCATGAATCTTATCATCATCTCTTTTCATCTAATTAGTAATTGTGCATAAATGATGATCCGGGTATATGGTTTATAAAATTTTAAACTTTGATTTTTCACTCTTCTGCTGTATGTATAAAATTTGATTGTGTACATGAATATTACAAACCTAACAGTGGTATTAGAGCCAAACCTTTATGCGAGTTATTAATTTTTCAGATTCGATATGTATGTTGATATGTGTTGAGAATAATTTTTTTGGGCATAATTATTGGCAAAGAATCATGTTTTTAGAGAAAATATGCACAATTCGCGAACTGGGAAAACTGATTCTGCAAACTTACTTCGCGGCTCCGGATTATAGTGTATTCTGGGCACTGCAACATCGGCCCGGGTTTCAAAATGGAGACCCGGCACTGCAGTGCCAGATCATAGTGTAATAGAGGCGCTGTAGAGTTTATTTTAGTTTAAAATTGGATTTTATGCTAACTATACTTTCCCATTAAATCGATATAAATATATATATTGAATGTTTATTATTCATGAGATAAATGTTATTTATTGATGCATATGATGATGTGTATGACAATAAATGGGATTGATTATGGACTATTGACCAATGTGATTGAATTTTATTTTAGTTGGATACTAATGTATGAGTTTTATAAAAGGGGTCTGCGTACCTCGTCTTCTCTAATTTTTCTTGATATAAATTCTATCTCCCTCCTATGTACTTCCTCTTGACTGTTGATCAATGTTTTTATTTATTGTAAATAGTTTTGTAATAGGAATAGTTAGAATTAATTTTGAAAAATTGGAGATCAAGGAACGCATGAAGACACATTTGTAATGGAGCTCGAAATTCAAATGTAATAGTTATATTTAAATTTAATTCTTGCACCCTAGGTTTGACCTCTTGGTTCACTTGGTGGCTCTAGTGAACCAAACTAGAATAAAGTCCATAATCAATTCTGGTAGAATTTAGTATTCTATATGTGCATGCTTGTACTATATATATATATATATATATATATATATGTGTGTGTGTGTGTGTGTGTGTGTGTGTGTGTGTGTGTGTGCGCGCGCGCGCGCGTGCGTGCTAAACAAGATGAGATAAAATAATAACAAACCCCTCAAAGACTTATATTAAGTCATAAGCGTTCAAAGATATTTGGAATATCGAACGTCGCTTTCTAGAATGATAAAGCGATAGAGTATCACACTTGATCAAAATAATTTAAGAGGCAAAATATAAGGAGTTACATATTGATGTAATTGACAAAAGTTGTCTACCTATTTATTTATATATAGTTTGTTGTGTCACATAAGGCTATATACATTTGAAATGGGATCCTTATTATCACTAGCAAATCTTTAACTAGATTTTGCCAAATTATATAAGTGAGAGTAATATAGTTTGAAGAACATAGTGGGAGATATCAATCTAAAACAAGACCTAATTTATTTTTGGTAATTAATAAAAGAATATGACTCCCCCAAAATAGTTATACACAACCCATTTTGAGTCGTCAAATACATAGTACATAACTCAAATACAAACTTAATTTATACAATTATCAACTGTCTTGTAAAATACGACGACACATACACTGTGAGTTTCACTACAAATATTGTAACGTATATAATACGACAATATTCAAGCTCAAATTATTACAATGCCATATAAAGTACAGCAACAAATATTTCAAGTCTCCAAAAGAACACGAGAAGATTTATGTCCTCCTCATTCTATTGGAGTGTATTTTGACGCTTTCAAATTCGAGTTCGCATCCTCCTATTTTGTTCACCAAATATAACTATTTATTAAATGATGTATAAAATATGTCACACACATTGTAAGTTTTCAGTACAATTATTATGCCACACCATTTAATAATTTGATTACGATTGCGACTAATTCGAAACACCACTTTATACACATGTTCTCTCTACTAGTCCCAGCTACACTTTTATTACCTGAAAGGAGTGGTGAAGCAAAAGGGTGAGCACAAATTGTGACGCCCCCAAAATAGGTATACATCACACATTCTGAGTCGCCAAATACATGATACAAAATTCAAATATAACTTAAATATACAACTGACGTGTAAAATATAACAAAACATAAGCTGAGAGTTTTAACACGAATATTGTCTTCTAGACGAATATTGTCTCCATTCCCCGACTAGTAACGACTATATTCTCATTTCCTGAAGAGAACAATGAAAGCAAAGGGTGAGCTCAACTAGCCCAGTAAGAAATATTATGACTAAAATAATGCAGAATAAATTATCATTAGCCTTCAACAGTATAACAACTGATAGAATACAATAGACAACAAGTTTTAGACCAACAACTGCAGCGGAATAAGTAATCCATTAGAAGAGTCAAGTAAAGTAAGATATCTACTACCTTCTATGATTTAAAAGTTTATCATCAATTTTATTGCTAAGACTCAGCTTAATAAATAATCCACATCACTGAATTATCCATGCACTACGGGCCAAGGATATTCATTATTATCACATCCACGAATCATCCATGCACTACGAGCCAATGATATTCGTTATTATCGCCAATGGTCATGATCATGCTAAACAACAATTCATCTTTGCACCCTTGGCCGATGAGAACGCATGGATATGATCATAGCAACAACTGTCCATCAATGCACTACGGACCAATGAGGACTTTTCCATAACATTACAGGTTATGATTATACCGAATAATCCCTGGTTATAATCATACCAATCAACAGTACATCTATGCACTACGGGCCAAAGATGAATTTCATCACAATATAAGCATGAGGATGATGCCAATGATATAAGAATTCAATCAAACGAGATCATTGATAAATATTAAAGATTTAGAATTCAATTTATCCAGAGTTTAAAAATGTTCAAATTGTCAACATGATACTGCTTTGTGGGGTAAAATTCAAGAATAATATTGTATAAAAAATGATTTAGACAGAAAAAAAATTTAATTTTTATCATGAATAGTACCCCGGGTTAATAGTACCCGAGTGAATAGTATCCCGTGAATAGTACTTTGTGAATAGTACCCTGTGAATAATACTCTGTGAATAGTGGCGTATGTATAAATAGTACCTACGCATGAATAGTACTGTACGTATGAATAGTGACGTACATATGAATAGTGCCGTATGTATGAATAGTACCCATGAATAGTACTCCAACATGAAAAGCTTAAAATTTAACAAGAATGTTCAGAAAAATATCCTTGTGAAACGATACTAGATGAAGCGTAAATTTTAAGGATATTCTACTAATTTCAAGGAGTATAGAAGCAAATACTTAACAAAATGAGTGTATAATTAGGAATCTGAAATGAAATAATATTACTTACATACTACAGAGTATGGAAGAAAATATTATTTCATACGAATACTGAACAAAAATAATATCCCTTACAACTGTTAAATGAAAATAATATTCCTACGAATAATGAAAATTAATATCGTAAGCGAATATGAAATAAATAATACCCCTTACCTTAAAAGGAGAGTACTTCTGACTGGTAGGGCAGGGATATTCTTGAAGAAAACTTATATTGTTTTTTACGCTCAAAGTTTCCTTAAACCTCTTAACATTAAAGGAATTAATTCAAGCATCTACATCTGCCTTAGAGACGCTAGATTTTTGAATTATCACCCTAGCATCATTGGCATAATGGAATCAAGTTTGCACAATGGTTCGATCCATTTCAATTGCTTTCCTGAATTCACATTAAGACTTAGTGATCATAATTTATTAAAAGCTTTAACATTAAATATTAAAACTACTAGTGAAATTACTCAAATGATTGAGGGTTCTCAACTGCTTGCTTTGATTTATAGGATTTATTGTAAAACCATGAAAACAAATTTAAATGTTCATGCACTTAATAAAAGTCCTAAAGATCAAACAATTTTAATTCAAAGTTCAACTAGTGATGCTAATGTTCAGATCCCGAGAACCATCCTCTGGAAGGACATTACCTTACCTAGTCAATGGACTTTACCCAGTGAAATACCTCAACAACCTGTAGTTAACAACTTATTAAATGTAGAAAATATTAGGCAATTTTTTGATGGAACGTTTAAAATAAGTTTTGAACGCTCTAGACGACCAGTTATAATAGAAGACTTTACTAGTTCTTCAGCACCTTTGGTTCATACTCGAAGAGATACTAAAGTACTTAGTAACCTGTCAATAAGGGATACAAAATTAAAGGGTATCCTTAATCAAGGTCAAGCTAGTCATCCTTGTTATACTCAAAAGGATCAGGTTGAAGAAGAAGGTTCTTCTTCTCCAACGTCTTATGAGTATCCTACTCAATCTGATTTTGATGCTCCTATTAATAAACAATTAAGAGTCATTAAAAAGGATTTTGTATTAGATTGGGATAATATTGTTAAAGATTTTAATTCCAAGTCTAATAAAGAAAAAAGACATCTGTTTAGATCCAATCACCCTACTGAGAAAGAAAGAGAAAAGATAGTTAATAGGTGGAAGAGATTTATAAAAAATGAACAGATAAACATTACTTTTTACGACTGGTATGATCAATATCAAAGTAAATGTAATGTTATAACCAAAACACATTGGATTAAGGAAGATAAATCTAAATTTGCTTCCAGTCATCCTCCTTTAGAGACTGTTCTTATTCCAGTTAAGAATACTTCAGTCGTAGCTAGTCCTTTCAAAATTTCAGATAACAATAAAGATGATAAAAAATCTGATCTCCAAGTACATAATTCCTCTTCTAGTGATGAAAGTCATCATGAGCCGGAATCATTAGGTACTAAGGATGAGACTGATCTTTTTATTCAAGGTCTCTCCCTTAAGGATATCACCATACAAAAATGGTATATCTCCATTAATTTAGTCATTGATAAAACTTTCTCAATACAACTCCCTGCCTTAGTCGATACTGGGTGTAGATTTGAATTGTATTCAAGAAGATCTTATCCCCACTAGGTATTATAAGAAAACGAGTGAAAAACTAAATTCAGCCAACGGTAGTCAAATGGAAATAAAATATAAATTGACTAAAGTTCATATCTGCCAGGATAATATGTGTTTTATAACTTCGTTTGTTTTAATTCGCAATCTTACAGATAAAATCATCTTATGATTACCATTTATATATTTATTATACCCATTTATAAAGGATTAAGCTGTGAACATTTAGGAAAGAAGAAATTAAATATAAGCAAGTTGAAGAACATCTTAAGTGTAAAAGAGTTCAAGAAAAGATAGCTGATTTAAAATCCTATTTAAGTGATAATTTGTGTTCTGATTCTCCTAATGCTTTTTGGCATCAGAAGAAACATATAGTTAGGCTTCCTTATGCAAAGGAATTTAAAGAACATTTAATTCCTACTAAGGTCAGACCTATATAGATGAGTCATGAACAAATAGAATTATGTAAAAAAGAAAATAATGATCTACTTATGAAAGGTCTAATTAGGCATAGTAAATCCCCTTGGTCCTGTCCTGCATTCTTTAACGACCCCAAAATTTATACAATTTAATTATCGACTTCGGTCGTTAATAATACATTCAACCTCTAATTTTACATCATTAAACGATAATACAACCATTGAAATTTGCGAAATAAATAAAATTTTCTATTACAAACTAGCCTCATTCCCAAAACCTTCAACCATTACATCTAAATATCTTAGAATCATTTTAATACTACAATAGTTTACATCGCAAAACGATATTACAATTCAACATAACATTATTCGAAACCTTAAATATGGTTCAAATAACAATAACACAACTAAAGTGTATAAATCTTCAAGTATCACATCTGATTCATGTCTTTCAAGTAACACATAACTTTACCTTGAATCTTGAACCTGCAAAAGTGGTTATTTGCAAGGTTGAGCTCGACGGCCCATCAAAATCTAACAGTTTTCATGCATCACATAGCACATAATAACTTGCTCAACGTATAACATACATGCTACAGTTCATATAACAAGTATAAAGATTGAGTCCTTACTCAATCAACATGCTTTAATCAATCAACATAGTCATAAATTGACTTACATTTCATACTTTTAACATATATATAACACATCATGCTCTTTGCAATAAAGATTAGAAACAGTTAATCATCAAATTCACATAGCAAATAGGAACTGAAAGACTTGCCTTGATCGTTATTTACCAATAAAAGATTAACATCTTACAGCTATCTGCATTTTACGTGCCCTTTCTAGGTTGAATTAGGAGAAAAAATGGAGATGATGTTTGTTTTCTCAAGGTTTCCCTTCTTCTTCTTCTTCTTCTTCTTCTTCCTCTTCTTCTCTTTGAAAACCTTTTTTCTCTGAACTTCTTCTTAGGCTTAAGCCATATACAATATACGTAAAGTAAATTAAACTAACGTACGTCTTTTCAAAGGTTTTAAAACTGACGCTCACTAATGATTTTATTAAATTATCAGTTACATAACTAATATATATATATATATATATATATATATATATATATATATATATATATATATATATATATATATATATATATATTATAAATTCAAAATTTAAAATCCAAAAGCCATAGGGCTTTGGTTGGCAAAACAATTTAAAACATAAAGACTATTATATTTAAGCCTGTTTGACAAACTAAATTAAAACTAATTTAATTTATTTTAATAACCACTTATAATATAGTTATTTGTCACATTTCTATTAAATTAAGTTTGCATACTTAATTAATTAATTCTAATAATAATTTATCAATTAAATCATTTAATCACAAAACTCAATACAAATAATTACCCATCAAAAATGAAATATCAATATAATAATTTATTTAATCATTATAAACTCTCTAACTTAATTGTTAAATTAAATTAGAATATTATCCCATAATTATTAATTTTCTTAACTCATTAATTATTTATTAAACAAATAATTAACCAAATTAAATCAAATCAATTAAACAAATATTTATTCAACGATAAATACATCTATTAAATATTTATATAATTCAATAAATATTTAAAAATTATAATTAAAATTCTGAAAATTCTGGATTGTTGCATCTTTCCCTCCTTACAAGGATTCTATCTCTAGAATTACAACTCAAACAATTCATTCATCACATTTTAAAACTCCGGGATGTCACATCCTTTACTCCTTATAAAGATTCCGTCCTCGGAATCAACGAAACCTTCTATACTCAGTTTTCACCAAATCTCTTTTCAAAATTTATCGTTGAATATCTTCAACACATTACCTTAATATAGGTTTTATATTTCCTACTACATTCATCACTTCAACAAATTTTCGGTTTTATTTCATAACTTTCACTTGAACTCAATTATATTTTGAGTATTACATACTCTTTAACTCATTCATTTCCTTCTCTAGGAATCGCTATCATAAACACCCGCGATATTACATTCACTCATTCTTCTAAAAATTTCATCCTCGAAAGTTTATCTATTAATCTTTATTCATTCAATCTATAAAAATAGATTTTACGTTAATACTTTATTCATTCATTGGGCTCTATAACCACTTCTTTCCACAAAGATCTTTCTACAATCATCATATTCATCACCTCTTCTTCTTCTAAGAGTTTCACATTTCTCTTCTTTTCTGGAATTTAATTTCTTTCATGAAATTACTAAGTTTTTGCTTAATTTTCTCATCCTTTCCACTTTCACCTTTCAGAATAATAAGAATCTTCCACAATTGCTCAATAATTGGGAAGCGGTATAAATAACAAGAATTTATAAGATTCCACATCGTGCTGAGGGGTCACAAGACTGTGAACTCTATTCTCGATTTACTAGTGCTTCAACTCAATCCTTCACACTGCAAACCAGAGTGTTTATCAATCACAAAGACTGAAAACACCATCTTCACGTACACTAGGCGGCCAGCCTATTGTACCAGTACGTTGGGCCGCAACGTAGTGTTTTGTAACGACTATATTCGTTACGCTCGGAACCATTGTCCCTGAAAACATGTCCCCTTATAGGGTTGTTCACCTTAGCTTTTCAACATCTGAATCTGCACCAAAATAATTTGGTTTGGCATAACTTTTCAATAAACGCTTGAATTTCATGAACATCTTTCAATAATCGTCTAGCTAAATCAAATAGCATAGACTTCTACAACAGTTCGAACATAAATCGAAATATACACACACACACACACACACACACACACACACACACACACACACACATATATATATATATATATATATATATATATATATATGCTCATATCTTAAAGAAATCTAAAAAATCTTTTTATGACGTCCTGATACCGCACTGTATTTACAATCCGTTTGAGGATTCCGTCATTTGGTGATTTAATCATACTACATCATACCATAGTGGGTTGATGATCATTAGATCACATCCAACACTAAGTAATACTGCATTGATGACTCCATCAGTTTTATCATCTCTACACCAGGTTCCATGATGTATTGATGATATAAAAATATATTTTGATATATCTCAAATTATTTTTATCTAGCCGAAGCAATTAGCAAATAATAACACTGTTTTAAAATTTCTTCGGTTCACTAGTGTGATCCAACATTTTTCAAAAATTAAAAGTACAACCATCAGCATGAAGTCAATAAATTTCGAAAATCTAGCAAGGCTAGAAGATTTTGAAAAACCTATATCTCCACTTTCTATACTGATCCATTGCTTAATAGGTCTATCTATTCCTATCATCCTCAATACTCAATTCACACTTAATTATACCCCAGTTATCAAACTTACCGCACATTGGAAGTTCAGGACTTGCCACAATAATATGAGTTTAAGAACTTATCCTAGTCAGACCATAGGCGTCCATTCACTGAGGGGTTCAAAACATACCATATTATTATGAGTCACAAACTTACCATATGCAATAGT
Source organism: Panax notoginseng (assembly GCA_016801055.1). Lineage (NCBI taxonomy): Eukaryota > Viridiplantae > Streptophyta > Magnoliopsida > Apiales > Araliaceae > Panax > Panax notoginseng. The sequence goes on along the minus strand of CM029016.1, from coordinate 104,609,611 downwards.
TTTAAAAACAACACCTAATCCTAATATTATCTGACTAATCCTAATAGTTTCTAACTATCAAACATACCCATGAGAAAAGAATCACTTTTTCGCCACATATACATTGATAGCGCGACACCAACATTCCAATGATTATCAATATTATAAACTGAGTGCAAGCACAAAACCCTCATTCATACAAAGATTTGTACAACTCAGCTATCACATGAGTTCTCAATTGAAATCTCACCTAACTCTATCTTACTCTTAACTTGCTCTTTGCTCGGAACGACTTCCTCGTATCACATTATCTATAACTTCTCGCGAGTTTATCTCGTACTATGTCATAGTACATTATCGTCATAGCATCAAGCTATAATTATTCAAACATTACAGACCATCTTTCTTTTATAACTTAAACAGATCACGTCGTGATCTTATTCTATAATCATCTCCCTTAAAATTCTTTTCTTAACTCGTGATTGTTTTATTTTACGATCCTCTTTCTTTCCTTTTTCATCATTTACGACATTATTCGTTATCTTGGCTATTGGAGTTAGGAAACTCCTATTTCTTATCTTTATGTCTCTTCAAGATTCTTCTTTGAATTTTTTTGTTTATATAACAATTCCTGCTTAAAGAATTTCCAACTTCACTTATATTGCTCAATACTTGGTTTCATCATACGTATCCATTTTCTATACTTGATACACATCAAGTCTCTAACAATTTCAATATGGTATGTTGAGTGGTTTCCCACAAACAACTAACAAACTAGGTTTCGAGTTGCTAGTTCGTATATACCTCCGCTCTATAAAGGAATCGTTTAGCCCAGATACCATACATCAACTATTAAAGAGTACAATTGTACCATACCTAACAATAACTTTCTATTCTTAACTTATTTATCATTCTCTTTTTATAGACATTGTCTATTTATTATCACCTTACATCCTTATTATTAGAGTTGGGTAACCCCACATTCATATTCCTTATAACTCTGCGAGAGTCTTCTTTGAATCCTCTTACACATGTTTTAATCTCTTCTTTAAAATTTCTTAAATTACTTCTTATTGTTCAAACTCTATTTGAGCTTATTCGTTCATTATCTTCACCTCTATTCCTTAAGGTTATAGCCTAAGGTAAGAACCTAAGGTTTCTAACCTATTAGCTTTGATACCAACTGTAACGACCCCAAAATTTTTACAATTTAATTCTCGACTTCGGTCGTTAATAATACATTCAACCTCCAATTTTACATCATTAAACGATAATACAACCATTGAAATTTGCGGAATAATTAAAATTTTCTATTACAAACTATCCTCATTCCCAAAACCTTCAACCTTTACATCTAAATATCTCAGAATCATTTTAATACTACAATAGTTTACATCGCAAAAACGATAATACAATTTAACATTATTGCATTATTCGAAACCTTAAATATGGTTCAAATAACAATAACACAACCAAAGTAATCTTCAAGTATCACATCTGATTCATATCTTTCAAGTAACACATAACTTTACCTTGAATCTTGAACCTACAAAAGTGATATTTGCAAGGTTGAGCTCGACAGCCCAACAAAATCTAACAGTTTTCATGCATCACATATCACATAATAACTTGCTCAACGTATAGCATACATGCTACAGTTCATAAAACAAGTATAAAGATTGAGTCCTTACTCAATCAACATGCTTTAATCAATCAACATAGTCATAAATTGACTTTAACATTTCATACTTTTAACATATATATAACACATCATGCTCTTTGCAATAAAGATTACAAACAGTTAATCATCAAATTCACATAGCAAATAGGAACTGAAAGACTTGCCTTGATCGTTGTTTACCAATAAAAGATTAACATCTTACAGCTATTTGCACTTCATGTGCCCTTTCTAAGTTGAATTAGGAGAAAAGATGGAGATGATGTTTGTTTTCTCAAGGTTTCCCTTCTTCTTCTTCTTCCTCTTTTTCTCTTTGAAAACCTTTTTCTCTGAACTTCTTCTTAGGCTTAAGCCATATACAATATACGTAAAGTAAATTAAACTAACGTACATCTTTTTAAAGGTTTTAAAACTGACGCTCACTAATGATTTTATTAAATTATCAGTTACATAACTAATATATATATATATATATATATATATATATATATATATATATATATATAATTTAATTTATATTATTATAAATTCAAAACTTATAATCCAAAAGCCATAGGGCTTTGGTTGGCAAAACAATTTAAAACTTAAAGACTTAATATATTTAAGCCTTGTTTGGCAAACTAAATTAAAACTACTTTAATTTATTTTAATAACCACTTATAATATAGTTATTTGTCACATTTCTATTAAATTAAGTTTTCATACTTAATTAATTTATTCTAATAATAATTTATCAATTAAATCATTTAATCACAAAACTCAATACAAAATAATTACCCATCCAAAATGAAATATCAATATTATAATTCATTTAATTATTATAAACTCTCTAACTTAATTGTTAAATTAAATTAGAACATTATCCCATAATTATTAATTTTCTTAACTTATTAATTATTTATTAAATACATAATTAACTTTAAATCAAATCAATTAAATAAATATTTATTCAACGATAAACACATCTATTAAATATTTATATAATTCAATAAATATTTAAAAATTACAATTAAAATTTTGGAAATTCTGGATTGTTACACATTCTATGTCAGTAATGAGGCAGAAAAGGAGAGAGGTGTTCCACGTCTAGTTGTCAATTACAAACCACTGAATAAGGTTCTTGAATGGATTAGGTATCCCTTACCCAATAAGGAAGATCTCCTTACTAGGTTAAGCTCTGCCACCATCTTCAGTAAATTTGACCTAAAATCAGGATTCTGGCAAGTTGTCATTCATCCAGATGATAGGTATAAAACTGCATTCACCACTCTATTTGGTCACTACGAATGTAATGTCCAAGCATTTGGTTTAAAAAATTCCCCTAGTGAATTTCAGAATATCCTTACTGATATTTTGAATCCTTTTAGTCATTTTATCACCGTTTACATCAATGATATCCTTGTTTACTCCAAGACCATTGAAGAACAAATTAAACATTTGAATTCATTCTTCAAAACGGTTAAAACCAATGGTCTTGTTCTTTCTCCTTCCAAGTGCAGTCTATTTCTAACAAAAGTCAGGTTTCTTGGTCTAATCCTCTATCGTGGACTCACTCGGCCTATTGACAAAGCTATTCAATTTGCCGACTGATTTCCAGATAAGATAACCAACAAAACCCAGCTCCAGAGATTTCTGGGCTCGCTCAATTATATTGGCAAGTTTACCAGAATCTCAGGAAGATTTGCAAACCTCTGTTTCAGCGTTTGCAAAACAATCCTCCCCCTTGGACTGACATTCATACTTCCATCGTCCAACAAGTTAAAAAATATGTTAAGGTTTTGCCTTGCCTTGTGTTGGTCGTTTTACCGATCAATATATGCGTACAAGTATACACGGTCAACAAGTAATAAAGAATAAGTAAAGTATCGTTCCCACGGAGAATTAACTAATAAAGTTCACCAAGCATTAACCCATAACCATTTCAGTCTTATTTAAACGAATGATATTATATTTTACATTTAAACTATGAAATTAAATAAACCTAACTATTCCTAGAGTAAGACTAGATAATGAAGACCTGAGATCACAATTTCATCTATTGACTCATTTAAACCAACACACTCCCTGTCAAGCCAAACTAATTTTACCGGATTGTTAGTCAAGAACACAAAATAAAGTATAGCCATCTCTCAATGTACCATACCCATATCAGATATAATCCACAGATGATAGAATACACATGAACACCCACATTACCTAAACCACTATATGTCTATGTGATTTAAAAATAATTAGGGTTTAAGCCAAAGTTCTCATTTAACTACGAATGGCGCTGCGGTATATGTCTATCCTAAGCACAAATCATACATCCCATCACAATGTAGAACATACAATCACAAGCTAATAAGATCATATCTAAACCCATACTTCGTCTCTCGAGTCCATATGGGTTATCACAGTAATTGATGGCCAATCAACTAAGCAAATAGCATGAATCTAGCAATTAATATGGCTAACAATGCAATATATCAGAAATAACTAATCCATATAATCCATTGTAATCTCAGAATAGAATTTAAATCATAGTTGAATCAAATCTATCATCCACATATATGAATCAAAGAGAAAATAAGAGTAGAGAATTGGAGTGCAAATCTGTTCTCCTGATCCAAGATGGAATCTCTGATGCTTTCCAATTGCCTCAAGTCTTAGGATCTAATCCAATTTAGAAAGTACCTACACTAATTTCCTATTGAAAGTAAAAAGAGAAAGCAATATTATCTACGTGATCCCCCAAGGGGTGGAATCCCCCCTACATACTGAAAATATGTCTAATATCTAAACCCTCATTCAACTCCCCTCTCAGTTATGTAAATTAAAATAAAGTCAGCAGCTTCAGTCAACGTCGCGCGCGGCTGCGTGCTTCCCCTTTGTATTTCTTGCGCGGGCGCGCGTCTTTAAGATCTGGTCAAGCTGGGTGATCGCGCGGGCGCGCGAGTGTTAGCCTGTGTAGCCGCGCGGCTTCTGAACTTTGAATCCTCAGGTTCTGCTGCTGCTACTGCTTCTGTATTCAACTACTGATACTTTGACATGCAACTTTCGCTCTTTTGAACTATTATTGCTTAGCTCTTTTGTTCACTCGATCCTCATGTTGTGCCTTCATTGATCACATGTCATCTTCCAATGCCGAGCTCATGCCATTTCTTGCACTTTTACACCAAAGGAGTTCTCAGTACATTCAATGCAAAATATTATGAAATGCAACTAAAAACACATTGAAATGTACTTGAGATGTGCATAATTCTCGTGAATTGATATTCAATAAGTAGGTATAAAACCCACTTATCACCTTGGCATTTCAAACGAATCAACATTCAAAATTGTTGAAACTGATGCCTCAGACATTGGATTCGGAGGCATTCTCAAACAAAAGTTAACTCCTACATCTTCAGAACAAATTGTTCGATTTCATTCCGGCGCATGGAATACTACACAGTTAATGGGTAAGTCCAGTAGGGATTAATGTGCAAGCCATTGTGCAAGCTAATGGTAAAGCCCAAAGATTTGTTAATGCAAGCCCAAAGTATAAGATGGGATTAATTTAAGGTTGATCCATGGGGCAACCCATGATCACATGGATGACCCAAAGTGGTGGCCAAGTAAAGTACTTGGTGACTAAGTAAAAGTGATGAGCAAGCAAAGGATAAGCTAGGTGATTAACAAGTAAACTTAATGGCCAAGTATATGTGGTGATCAAGTTGACTCAATTAGGAAGTAATGAATAGTAAGGAGGTGGGAATTGTTTAATGTCTAAACTACCCTCACTTTGAGATTCCTATAAATAGCAAGCTTAGGATTTCATTTGTTGGTTGTTTCATTTCATCCAACTTATAAGGTGCTTATTGGCTTGAGATAAAAAGCTAGAAAGCTAGTCTTTCATAGTTCAAGAAGCAAGAAGAAGATTAAAGATTAACCAAGTGATATTCAAGGGTAAGAAATCCTAAACCATGACTCTTCATCTCTTTAATTGATTGATAAGTGAGTAATGGTAGAACTAGTATGCTAGGAAGTGACTAAAATTATTAAACAAAAGACTTAACCCGTAAATAAGCCATGTTGTAAGATAAGCAATAAATAAAGTTACGAACTAAGTGAGAACTTATAAGAAAGTGTAATATGTTGCATGAATGAAGTTGGTATGATAAGAAGAAACAAGGATGATGGTTAAAAGAATGAACTATGATAAGTCATGAGAAATGAAATCATAAGTTGTTATACTTTTATAAGTTATAAACTCTTCAAGAACAAGTAAGAACTTATCATGTATATAAGTAAATAAAGTATGTATGTCAAGATGTTAGTATGATGGATTGAATCCATTTGAAATAAAGAACAAATTATAAGAAACGAAGTTTTGGTGGAATTCACGAGTTTGGACGATAATCGTCGAATTCGTGAAAATCTCGGAATGGAAGTCGAATTTTAATATTGAGCTCAAAAACGTTAGTTTTTAATGGAGTCAAGTCTTATTTGGCATTATAGAGTTATGGACTCGAAAATGAACGAATTCCGACTTAGAACGAAGAAACGAGCGTTGAACGTTCACGAACGTTTATCGTTTTCGTTAAAATAAACTAAAAGGTGAATTTTGAGTTAACAGATTCGAAATTGTGAAATTCTTGTATGAACACGTAGAGTATGTGATTTATGAGCTAATGGCTTTTGAACGAACCAATTCGGACTTGAAATTATCAAATTTGGAGTCCCGGGAAGTTCACAAAGTTAAAAATCTGTCAAATTTTTCTAAGGCACAAAGTCCGCGCCGCAGCGCGACTCAGGGAGTAAAGGCCCGCGCTGCAACGCGAGGCCGAAACCATAGCACACTGTTAGTTAGCACCACAGCGTGGCCTTTAACGCTAAGACTCGCACCGCAGCGCCGAGTCCGGTCTGTAGCCACTGAAGTGTGGCGCCGCAACGCGGCATAGATAAGGGAAGCTGGCGCCACAGCGCCAGCACTAGGGTTTTGTATAGTAATGAAGACTTATGAAGATAGAAGGAAGCTGATGGTTTATTAATGAGCTAAAACCTAAAATAACATTGTTTAAAATGTTTAAACCTTTAGTAATACACTAAAGCTTGAAAGAAAGATTAATTGAACGTAAGTTATTAATACTAAAGCGATGAATGATAATAAGCCGTAAGGGCAAATAAATACTTGAAACGAGTTTCGTTAATGAAATGAGTACAATTAATAATATGAAATGAAAGATAGTTGCTTGGTAATGAATTAATTAACTTAAAGTAGCATCTTCGATGGTGACTATAACGTTAAGAATTACAACTAAAAGTTGTTAATGATTATGTGAATGTGAACATAAGAATGATGTATAATCTAGCAGAAAGCCGGAACCAGTAATAACAAATCTAATACATGATTAGATTGAGAAGAAGGGTAAGATTCATTAGGAACCATGTATATTCGTTCATGACCTAATGTGGTATGTTATATGGTTATGTGTTGTAGAGACCGTAAAGACTGAAAGGAAAAGTTATTATACTGTAGTAGAAGCTGAAGGCAAGTTTTTCTTATCGCTTGTCTAACCTTCGTGTTAGCCAGGTTTTCAGTGATTCATGTTATGAGACGCATGAATTGTTTTACGAAAAGGTCGATGCCAGTTTTAACTCGGCTAGACTAATCTTGAAGAGTTGATTGATTTATTTACAAGTCTTTCAATATATAATTGATAACGCTATCCTACGCCAATTGTTGGTACGGATTCAAGGTAAGCTTGAATATGAATAAACAAATCTATTTTTCATTGATTATTCGATGGGCACGCGAGGTTGCCAAAACTTAAACGTATATATGTTTAAAGGATGTAGTGTTGATCAACATAGAGTACTATAGGCTGATCACCTAGAAGTGCTCGTAAGCTATGCTGGATTTACGGACTTAGTGCTGGGTTGTCCTTTTTAAAGAAATTATGAAATGCTCATGGTCTTGGACCAGAATTGATGTTTTACTGAATATTGTCATTGTAAAACATTTTGAAGGAAAAGAAGTGCTATTTTGAATAATCTATAGTACTTCGTAACTATTATTCAGTTATCAAAGATATACGGTTCCTATGTTTCATGCAAATCATTTAAATGAAATTGTTGTACTTGTTGAGCTTGTTATGCTCACTCTTGCTTGAACCATATGAATGAAGCTAAGACCGAACGAACTGAAGGATTTGGCAAGGATAAACGGAAGGCTAAAGCGAACTTGTAGAGTACCTATGTAATAGTATAGGTTTGTAATAATAATATTTAATATTATGACAAGAACAAATGTAATGGTTGTAAAGAACCTAGGGAATGGTAATATTGTTTTAGAATATATATAAGGCATATTCGTTCTTTTGAGGCATTTCAATTGAATGTTTGTGTGAACTGTAGTACCGTGTAGCACCATATGTAGGGTCGGAAGATACCCGAATTTGGGGGCGTCACAGGTTGGTATCAAAGCATTTAGTTATAAAACTTAACGGGGGGAGAACCTTAGGTTAATAACCTCGTTAAGGAAGGAAAAGTTTGAAGGAAGTAAACTCGAGCTTTACTTAAGTCGAATAAGTTAATAAGGTATTGAGGAAACTTAGTATCGAAAGATTTAAAAGATGGAAATTAACCCTAAATAAATTAAATATGATTTGTGCTTATACTATTGTGTATTATGTACTAATCAATATGTTATGTGTTATTGTAGGATGTTGATCGATAGCTTGGTGTGTAGAGATATAAACGTGGTGAGCGAAGAAACGGTGAACGGAGTAGAGCCTGTACCCATGCCAGTGGCGGACGTACCATTAGTAATTCTAGAAGAGTCGGAGCCAGATGAGTACTTTTCTGAGGAGGACTACTCCGAGGGAGATATGGACATAGCATCATACCTTAACATGATGAACTATGAGGAGGAAGAAATGGAGGTAACATCGGTTGATACGGTGGTACCTACACAAGAGTCATCACCTCCAGATGCAATGAGAGCATTGTATCTGGCAGTGCTTGACAGGAATGTGCAACTGAGTACAGTTGTGCAAAATCAGAGCAAAGAGATTATTTATCTCCATGAAGCTAAGATGTCTGCAGAAGCAGATTTTAAGTCAGAGCACGATAAATAGGTGCTTATGACAGAGCAGGCTAGGGACTATAAGGAAGAGGCTGATGAGCTTCGTAGGAGACTGATTGAGAAAGACCAGAAGATAGCGCAGATGTCTTACATCCATAAGAGTAGTCATGATCATTTCAAGATGAAAGTTGCTTGTTATTCCATTGACTCGGGACAGACTCGACATACTATTAGTCGGGATACTGTAGCGATGATTACAAATGAGAAATACGAGGACGCTATTAAGCATTATTAGAATGGTAGAGTTATAAATATGTGTAGCGATGTACAACCCTCTTTGGTACAAAAAGGGTAGTCTTTTTGTAAATCCCAACTTTTGTGAAGTTCAAGTACGGGATAGAAATGTAATAACTTTTGGATATGAAAGCAAATTATAAATAGTTTCAAACTATGAAGAAGCATATGAATATAGTGAAGTTTTCATTTAATATGCTTTGTTATGGTATGAGTATCAATGTGGCGAATAATAACGAAGTAAGTAAATAGATAATCATGAAATTTTATTTATTTAATCAGAAAATGACGCTAAGAAGAAGACAACGTAATCAGGAAGCGGAATCACGTAATGATAATCAAGGGGGTCAAAACAACCCTATGCAAGAGTTCGTTAATTTATTAACGGTTGCATTTAATCAAACCGGGGGTAGGGTACCTGCCGGACCTAGGGTAGCCCTAACGACTACCTCTAAAGAATTTAAAAGCGTAGGTTCGCCGGAGTTCAAAGGAACGACGGACCCATTAGAGGCCCAGACATGGGTAAAAAAAATAGAGAAGGCGTTTGTTATTACAAACATAGCTGAGGCGCAAAAGACTTCTTTTGCGACTTACATGATGAAGGGGGAAGCCAACTTTTGGTGGTAGGCAAGAACAGATGCGGTAACGTGGGAACAATTCAAGAATGTTTTCTTCGAGAATTATTTCCCTACAAGCGTGCAAGGGAGGATGTAGATTAAGTTCTTAGAACTTAAATAAGGGGACATGACGGTTCCCCAGTACGCTGCCAAATTCAATGAATTGGCAAGGTTTGCTTCACATCAACTGAACTTTGAGGAGAGGAAGGCTTGTAGGTTTGAGCAGGGCCTAAAGCCTTGGCTCTATAGTAGAATTTATATGTTCCAGAGTATTTCCTATGGGACCATTCTTGAAAAGGTGATTATATCGGAGGGTGGTAGTGAGGTGTTGACCCAATACCACAAAGAGAGAAAGAATAAGAGCAAGAGAGAGGGAGGAACCAAGGTAGAGAGTGCCAGTGGTAGTGGTAGTATGCCAAAAATGAAGAATTTTAGCTCCGGGAATACTAGAGTGGGACAAGGGGATCCTAAGCGTAGGATCGAAGTGTGTAAAACATGTGGAAAGACTCATCTAGGAGTTTGTCTGAAGGGAAAATTAGTTTGTTATAACAGTGGACATGACTATATCACCCAATTGTCCTAATCTTAAGAAAAACCATGGCTGTTTTGTATGTGGGTCGTTGGACCACATGGCAAGAAATTGCACAAAGAAGAGGTCGGAGGAAAGTAAAGGTGTTAGTAGGTGTAAGTTGGCCATTAATGGACCACCATCGTCGGGTAGACCTATGACCCGTACTTTTAATATGACGGTCCAAGATGCGGTTGCATCAGCGGATTTAGTAGCAGGTATCATTCCAGTCAATATAATGAATGCTTATGTGCTGTTTGATTGAAGTGTTATTTGTTCTTTTATAACATTCATTTCTAAAAGGATTGTAAATACCTTTACACGTTAAGGTAGAGAATGAGAAAATATCTTTCGTTGATTATATTAGTGGAAATTGTTTCATGAATAAGAGAGTAAGTAAGTATCGATAGATAAGTACCAATAAAGTTGGGAGAATTTTAAGTAATTCTCGGTATGAATGGGTTGATTAACTATAGAACTTTAATAAATTGTCTAAGGAAAAGTATGAATATTCAGTTTTCTAAGAAAACCCAAGGTAGTAATTTACGGTAATAAATCACCAAAATTTTCTTGTTGTCTAATCATTACGCAATCTAGAAGGATGTTAAGATAAATTTAGGTTGTGGTACAATCGTAACCTTTGATGGTTGACATATGGGAGCTGGGCTAAACAATTCCTTCAGAGAGCGAAGGTAGAAACTGGCAACCGATCTAACTCACTGTGATGGCAGTGTAGATGAGACGGGAACTTATTTGTTGGTTGTTTGTGGGAAGCCACTCAGAGTACCATATGGACTACTAGCAGAGAAGCGATGTGTGTTGAGTCCTAGAGAAGTAATAAGAAGAAGATAATAATGTAAATCATCAAATATGATGAACGTATTAAGTAAGACATCTCCGTATGTCATGAAGCTATAAGCCGGTAATGAAAGTAGGTCCCGTAAACTTAGGTGGAAGAACGTGAACCCTAAGAAGTAATGTTAAGTAAACCAATGCGTAAGTTAAATATATGACTAATTGGTTAGTGGTTAAGAATAAATACCCATTGCCCAGGATCGATGATCTATTTTGATCAGTTAAAAGGAGAAAAGTATTTTTCCAAGAGAGATTTGTGTATATGGTATCGTCAGTTGAAAGTAAGAAAGGAGGAGGTACCTATGACAACTTTCAGAACTCATTATGGTTATTACGAGTTTCTGGTTATGTCGTATGGGTTGACTAATGTACTTAAGTTAAACTTTTCGTAAGGGGCGCCGAGCAAGTCGATGACAATTTGATAGGTATGGTAGGAATGAGATGTAAGACTCCGAATTTTATGAAATGAAAGTATTCAATTTTCTTATAATTATTATTTTATTTCGTAAATGGTTAAATTGATAAGAGGTTAAACTTAAGGGTGATATGTGAAATTTTTTGCAAAGTATGCAAATTGTTATAAAATATTAGTTTGGTTGGGGAATATTCTTTTTGTCGGGAAATATCCGTACGACAGCACAATCATTGGTGGACCCCACAACGAAAGTATTGTCATAGTAAGAAAATAACATAATTATCATTTTATAAAAATAATGGCGAAAGTATTACCGTTAAAACTGTTGAACTACCTGGTAGTAAAAGTACAGTAATACGCGTGGTTCCATAGTAGCACACGGTATTGATTATTGATACTTATGTAAGAAGTCACTCAGTTAAACTCAATTATTACTACAGTAATTGCTGCATCATGTCTCTCATATTATTGATTCAATTATTGTCACAGTATCATCTGTATAATTTGTTATATTATTAAATCAATAATTGAGACGACACAGTTATTCATATTATTATTTTCAATATTGACAATGTCTAGAAGTTCTGTCAAGGAGAGGTTAGATAATCTAATTGCGGGCCAATATGGAGAAATCCTTATCGGAAAGCCCCCTCTTTCCTGGGAACGACCTGGTTGTTAAATATTGTGAATTATAATATTAATGATGAATAAGTTCGTGTTGATTAAAGATGAAATTGATAGTTCCATTGTGTGGAAATTATTAGTGTTAGTGGAAATCGATATTTATTTCGATATTAATAGTGCCCAAAATATTTACAATGGGGGCATGACAACGGTTTATTCTGGTACTCCACTTCCACCAAGGTTACTTTTTCAGATTTAGTTTCCTCATCAAGGACAACGACTTCAAGACTAGAAGGCCATCCGGAGGTGGAGGAAATTTTAACATAGATCCTAGCAAAATTCATAGGCTCCAATTTTTCAGTGATCTTATCAACAAAGAGAGGTTTACCTATCCCACTCGCAATATAGCTAAGACCAGGGCCCGATAAGTAGGACAGAGGCACATTATGGAATTTCACCCAAACCGGGGCTTTAGAGCACAAGACAGATTTAAAGTCCAGCCCCTCCTTCCAATGCTTGAGCTGAAGAAGCTTGTTTGAAACATGCCAAAGTCCTAAGGCAAGGATGTTGTCACACTCCTCAGGGGAGGAGAATTTAAAGATGAAGAAACCCTTATCCTACAAGAAAACCCTCTGTAGCCCAGGCTGTCCCACAACTTACGAACACTACTTTCAACCAATTTAAACGGAAGCCTAGAGTGTATAAAGCTACCAACCAGGCAAGATTTCCAGAGGTTAATCCCATGATGAAGAACCTCAAAAGGAGCCTTAACAATGATGGGCCCATTTTCCATAGAAGGGGGAGCAGGGGGAAAATAGTCCAGCACCAGGGAAGAGGAGGTGGGACCTTTAGATACAACAGAGCTCGAAGAAGGCTTGGCCGGAGCCGGCTCAGCCACAGACCCAGCAATAGTGGTATGCCCCGAGGCACCATCCAGAATCGGAGAGCTAGACAACTCACCCACTGCCTCATGAAGTACACTGGGTTGAGTACCTGTCGCAACTTGACTACTCACCTTAAGGGAACTATTAGCAAAAAGGTCATTTGCATTTACAGTACGAACAGATTTGCCTTTACAGACAAACTCATTTACATTATCCATAGAGAAGCCATTAACTTTGATGAATTCCAGCAGCACGTTACATCTTTTTCGTTCATCAGCTGCGTCTATGTTCCCCTGTCTAGATAGCGCTTGAGCAGCTATAAAAATTTCCTTCATGGTGGTACCATGTTGTAACCCTAGGCTTGCATCAACCATACTATTGGTTTCAGATGCATCCGAGCTGTCCGAGACTGAGGCAGCAAAAAGCGGAACTGGCACAGACTCTGCCATAGCCTCATCATCGATGATGGGTGCAGACTCTGCCATAGCCTCATCATCCTTACATCTTGTTATCATACAAACTTCATTCATGTAAACATATTACAAGTTCTTACAAGTTATTCCTTAGTTCATAACTTATCAAGGAACTAAGTGCTTATTCAAAGCTTATGAAGACTTAAGTTCTTTGATTAACCATTTTCTTTCTTTCTTAGCATACATACTTCACTAATCCACACTTCTCTATCAAACTAGTATTGAAGAGTTGAAAGATTAATGGACAAGAGCCTTACCCTTGATGATCAAGCTTTTCTTCTTCTTTTCTACTAATGAAAGTCTAGCTTATTCTTACTTATTCTCTCTAACAATTAAGTTGAAAGTTGTTGGATGAAATGAACAAGCAACAAATGAAATCCAAGCTCTTTATTTATAGGATTGCTAAGCTTAGGGTAATTTAGCCAATAGCCAAATCCCACCTCCTTAATCACCTCCTTACTATTCGTTACTTAGCTATTAAGTTAACTTGACCATCACATTATTTTCTTGGTCACCAAGATCACCCATGTGATCATGGCCCCACATGGATTGCCCCATGGATCTCCTTTACCCATTGGATCTTAATTTGGGCTTTAATTCATCAATTAGCTTAGCTTATTCTTTTTGGGCTTTCATTAATCCACTTTGGACTTTACATTAACAAACACTCGGACTTTAACAATAGTTTACATTGGCTTAATCATAATCCCAATAAAACTATACACTTCCTACACAATCCTACAAGTTCAATTGTATATGGCTTAAAGCTATACATATTCTCTATGCATTACTCTCGTATTCTAACTCGTATACTTATTCAACATATACGTCATACCATCTTCATACATACTCGTATAATACTTCGTATCATACTCGTATTCATTATCTCGTACAATACCTACGTATTACGCGATCATTATCTTAGCTCCTAAACACTTTATTTTCCCTAACGTTCTCAAATTAAGTCCGCATGCGAAAAATTACGTTTTCCATACTTGAATTATTATTACATAATCCATCTCACCTTGATATTCTATCGTTACATATTTCTCGAAAGTTCAAAAATAATTCCCGAGCAGAAATCAGTGAATAGTATTTTTTAAAAAATTACTCGAAAAACTTTTATTTTCGTCTTGAAAATTTAAACACTTTAATTCCTTCACGTAGTTAAAATACTACGACATTCCGATAGGATTAGGTTATAGAACGTCATCCATCTTGCTAACACATAATGATAACAAATAAAATAATTTTATTTATTATTTAATTAAATAAAATTATTTTACAATAAATTCGAATTTCTCGGTCGTTACATCCTTCTTCCCTTAAAAAGATTCTAACCCCAGAATCTCGTCTTACATTACACAAATAACTGAGGGTAATTCTTCCTTATCTTTTCTTCCAATTCCCACGTTTCTTCTTCGACATCGTGGTTCTTCCATAACACATTTACTAAAGGTATAACCTTGTTTCGCAGAACTTGCTCTTTTCTATCGATAATTTGAATCGGCATCTCTTCGTACGTTAAGTCGTTCTCGATATGAATAGGCTCATACTCGATTACATGCTTATAATCCGGCTTATAAGGACGTAACACAGATACGTAAAACATGTTGTGTATTCGTTCTAGGTCTAGAGGTAATGCTATCATATAAGCTACCTCGCCTACCCGTCTTAACACTTCAAAGGGTCCTATAAACCTTGGACTTAACTTTCCCTTATTTCCAAAGCGTATCTTTCCTTTCCAGGGAGATACCTTTAGAAACACATAGGAGCCTACTTCAAACTCTCTATTTACTCGATGCGAGTCTGCATACTTCTTTTGTCTGTCTTGAGCTGCTACGAGACGCATCCGTATCAACTTCACTACATCTACTATTTTCTGTTCTCCCACTTCATCCCAACACAAAGGTGTTCTGCATTTCCTTCCATACAAAGCTTTATAAGGCGGCATGCCTATGCTTGCATGATAATTGTTGTTATACGCAAGCTCTACTAATGGTAGATGATCATCCCAACTACTTTTGAAATCCATGATGCAAGATCTCAACATATCTTCTAATGTCTAAATTGTTCTCTCGCTCTGCCCATTAGTCTGTGGATGATAAGATGTACTCAACTTCAACTGTGTTCCCAACTGTTCTTGCAGACTTCTCCAAAAGTTCGATGTGAATCGTGGATCACGATATGACACAATCGAGACTGGTACTCCATGTCTGGAAATAATTTCCTTAACATAAAGTTTAGCCAACTGGTCTAGCTTATACTTGATCCTAATTGGCAAAAAGTGAGCCGACTTCGTCAACTGATCCACTATCACCCAAATCGCGTCGTACCCTTTCGTTGTAATCGGAAGTCCCACCACAAAATCTATCATGATATTCTCCCACTTCCATTCTGGAATCTCGAATGACTGTAACAAGCCACTTGGTCGTTGATGTTCGGCCTTAACTTTTTGACAAGTCAAGCACCTACTCACATACTCGGCTATTTCTCTCTTCATGTTCGACCACCAAAAACTTTGTCGAATGTCTTGATACATCTTAGTGCTACCAGGATGAATCGAGTACCTCGAACTATGAGCCTCTTGTAACACTTGCTCCTTTAATTTAGTCTCATTCGGAACCCAAATTCTTCCTTCAAATCTTAATAATCCCTCATTATCAAGACTATACTTTAAATCTTTTTCCTTGGTTAACCGTGTCTTCATTTGGTCACACTCATCAGTTTTGAGCTGTACCTCCTTAACTCTCTCTACAATGGTATATTGAATCTTTGTTGTAAATAGTCTCTGACCTCCCCCACTCGGTAACTTCACCTCCAACTCCATCCTAGCCATCTTTGTTATTAACTCAGTTTGAGCCGTTAACATAGACATCTTTTCCCAACCCTTCCTACTCAAGGCATCGACCACTACATTGGCTTTCCCCGGATGATACAGGATTTCACAGTCGTAATCCTTTATCAACTCCAGCCATCTCCTTTGTATCATATTAAACTCCTTCTGTGTGAAGATATATTTTAGACTCTTATGGTCCGTGTATATCTCACATTTTTCTCCATAGAGATAATGTCGTCATATCTTCAAGGCAAACAGTACCGCGACCAGTTCCAGATCATGAGTAGGGTAAACTTTCTCATAATCCTTCAACTGGCGTGATGCATACGCAATGACATTGACATGCTGCATGAGCACGCAACCAAGTCCTCTATGCGAAGCATCGCTATAAACTACGAAAGTTTATGTTTCATCTGGTAATGACAAAATAGGTGCTTCACTTAACATTTTCTTCAGTTCTTGAAAACTGTCTTGGCACTTCTTCGTCCATACATACTTCGCTGTTTTCCTTGTTAAGTTAGTTAACGGTGTAGCTATCTTCGAAAATTTTTGGATGAATCTCCGATAATATCCCGCTAACCCTAGGAAACTCCGCACCTCAGTCGGTGTTTTCGATTGTTCCCAAGTAATCACTTCTTTCACCTTCGCTAGGTCTACTGAATCCCCTCGTGACCCAAAAATTGTACCCTTTCCAACCAAAATTCACACTTAGTAAATTTCGCATACAACTTCTCTTTCCTTAGTGTTTCCAACACTATTCTTAAGTGTTCAGCGTGATCTTCTGAAGTCTTAGAATAGACTAGAATGCCATCGATAAACACTACGACGAACTTGTCCAAATATGGTTTGAACACTCTGTTCATCATATCTATAAATGCAGCTGGTGCATTAGTCAACCCAAATGACATCACCAGAAACTCGTAATGACCATAACGAGTCCTAAATGTCCTCTTTGGTACATCCTCCTTCCTAACCTTCAGCTGATGATACCCCGTCCACAAATCTATTTTAGAAAAATACTTTGCCCCTTTCAACTGATCAAAAAGATCATCGATCTTGGGCAATGGGTGTAATAAACCAAGATTTTCTATATAAATAAATCAAAAATTTTGCGTATAATTTTTTTTTAATATTTATTAAAATAAATATGTGGAATATATATAATTCAAAGCGTATATGTGATAAATAAAAATATATTTATTACATGAATAATTACAAATAATTTTATTTTAGAATTATTGATCATTATAAATTATATTCTTGTAATAATTAATTTTATAGTAGAAATGATTTTTGTATTTATTTTTCATGAAAATAGATTTACATATTATTTAAATAATATATGAAATTATTATTAGTATTATTATAATAACAATTTTATTATATGAATTTATTCAGATTAGTAAAGTTAATTATTTTAGCTTAATCAATAATGTTATACATGTAAGAAAAATCAGATATGGAATCCAAAACCTAATTTTGGATTTTTATCAAGGAATGAGAATAATAATATAATATTAATTATATTTTCAGTACTATAAATATGTACTGTATGTATGTATTGATAATGATTGGTCAATTATGGTACGACAGTAAAAAACCTAGTTTTACCGTGCTAAACCCAAATTTGAAACCCAAATTAGAGTACAAGATTGTTTTTTAATTATGTTATGTGATTAATGTTAATTATTATAGATTCGATTAGGTAAACCTTAATAAAAATTTAGAAACCCTAATTTCTAAAAGTTAGAAACCCTAATTAGCTAATTAAGAAACCCTAATTTGCTAAATAGAAACCCTAATCACTAATTAAGCAAGCTTAATGTTAATTAATGAATACTTAAACCTAATTTTCATGTTTTTTATTATTAGAAAATCAAAATTAATTTATAAACCCTAATTCACAATTTTAAGAAATTAAATTTTGTGCAAACCCTAATTAGAAATCCCATAATATTTTTGTGCCAAACCTTAGGGTCAAACTCTAAGGGTTAGCCAATATGGCAAGAATGTCCTTAAAATCAAGTCAATTATCCAAAATGCCCTTTTGTATTCTTTATTAAGCTAACATGCGGATATTTGACAAGTGTGGGAGTGGGTGACCTAATCTAACAACCCCATGTGACCAATAAACTCCAGCAATCAGTCAATAGCCAGCCAATTCATTGCATCTAAGTTATATATATATATATATATATAGAGAGAGAGAGAGAGAGAGAGAGAGAGAGTAAGAGAGAGAAAAGTGCTCATATTACTCATTTATTCACCATCCCTCATCCAAGACCTTCTCTCTCTAAAACCTACGAAATTTCTATGTAAATTAGTTCCCAAACCAAGCCCCACCATCACCCATAACACATCTAAAGCCCAGATTCAAGATAGTTCATAGAAAGGTATAAAGCTAACCCTAGAAATCTGATCATGTATGCTATGTTAGATCTGGTGTTTTTGGGTTGTAACATGTTGTTTGTAGTATATTAATCCTGGGTTGATAGATGTCAGACCCATAACATCTATAGGCTCAGATTAGAAGTTTTTTAAAATCTAGAAAAGATTTAAAAAGTGGTCTGACAACGAATGTCAGACCCTGTAAATCTCAGTCTGTTATGTGTTTTTGTTGTTTAAAGGTATGAACTTATAGTATGTCATGTGGTCTATGAACTGGAACTGGAATTAAGGTCGTAGCATGTACAGATTCCATTTTATTGATGGTCAAAAGTCGTTGACCGACCATGACTAGACGTTTCTAGGTAACCCAGAAACTGCCCAGAAAGGCCTGACAAGATATTTGTGCGTCTTGATCTTGCAGGTGTTTGTTATGTTGTTATGGTTGTGGTAATAGAATTGTAGTATGATATATGAACTTTAAGATGCTGCCTTTATATCACTAAAACATCAAGTAGGTTGAACACAGTGGATGGTCAAACTAATTGGGAAGATCACGAAACTGTTTTCTAGAATTTCCAGAAAAATCAAGAACATGTGTTCTGACATGGGTTGACCAGCTTATATCTTCTGGTTGTGTTGTTGTTATATGTATATTATGTGATAGATCTATTCACTTGCATGTTTTCTACACACTGGGCCCATTAGATCACTAAAACATTGCACAGATCACAAGTTGTGGAAGCCCAAAGTAGGACTCACAAACTGTTCTTCATTTTTGGGTAACCAAAAAATGAAGAATAGCTCTGACATTTTGTTCAAGGCCCCAGATCTCATTCATGTTATGCTATTTGGCAATGTTTGTTGTTGGATCGTGTAGTATTACACGAGTACTACAAGATCTGACCAAGAACATGCCCAAAAACATCACATATTAAAACTTATTGTTGGTCAAACCTCCTATCTCGGTCACTGACTTGAAGGTTCTGGGTTTGGCCAAGAACACATTCAACGACAGTTTTGTCGCCTATTGCACCTTTAGCGACACTTAATTTCTGAAAATTATTATTTTATTAAATAATTAGAGAAAAGTAGTTTTAAATTATTAAAAATACATAATAAATTACTAAAAATTATTTTAAAGCCTAAAAATTAGTTTTTAATAATTTTGAATATATTTCATTAATATTTACTATTTTTGGAATATTAAAGGTATTTAATTTATTTAATTGTTATATTAAATAAATTATTTAAAAATGATTTTTATACTTGAAAAATCATTTAAAATTATATTATGGTATTAAGCTATTTTTAATGACTTTTAATATTTTGTGATGAATTTTATTAATTAATTAATATTAATGATAATTAATTTATTTAATAAATGTATTATTAAATAAATTATGAAAAAATAGAATTAATGATTTAAAAATCATATAAAATGAATAAAGAGTTTAAAAATATTTTAAGTTATAAAATATAACTTTTAATATTTAAAAATAAAAATTCATTAATAAGTTAATATTAAATGATATTAGAGTTATTTAATAATAATATTAAATAAATAGTTTAAAAATAATTTTATTAATTTAAAAATCATTTAAAAAGGATATAAATATTTTTAAAATATTTTAAGTTATAATTAATGACTTTTAAAATTTTGATAAATAATACATTAATATTTAAATATTAATAGTAATTATTTAAAAATAATTTTAAATGTTTTAAAATTTATTTAAGGGTAATAAAAATGTTTTAAAAATATTTTGAGTTATTATAAATAACTTTAATATTTTGGCAATGGTTTCATTAATAATTTAATATTAATTAAATATTAATGATAATAGAATTGTTTAATATCTAAATCATTTAATAATGATTTCAGCGTTTAAAAAATCATAGTAATTATTTAAAAATTATTATAAGGCTATGAAAAATAATATGATTAATATTTACATTTATTGAAATACAGAATATAGTTTTAGACTCGTTAATTACTCTATAAAGCTGTCGGTACACCGACATATTTCAAAAATTGATCTGGACTTAGATAGTTTAACTAGATATGTATGATCCAATAACTGTTAAACATACCTGACAATGTGATTAGGTTGTGTGCTGACTGCAAATAGCAGTACTATGTGATATGAGATATTATTCTACCCGAACGAATGATCTTATTACTGATAGGTTATGATATAAATGATAAAACTAAGTTGTGTTATTGTAAGCAGCAGCTTAGGCAAGTATCCTAACTTTGCATTTACTTTATGTAACGGACATGAGTAAGAAAGTTTCATAATTATATTATCATTATGCTAGATTATTAATTCTATTGTTATCGATTATGTATCCAATCTTTGTATTCATTCAAGTTCTTAAATTATCCCATCATTATTTATCAACACAGTATTACTGTATAATTCAGATATTTATTATGTTCGTTAATTTCTAAGTATGGTTAGACACGTGTCCTCACTTGGATAATCATTGTATTTAATCACATGTTTGATATATACTAGTTAGTTTCCAATATGTATCCGCTGACTTAAAAATCGTCTAGGCTATTTGATTCGGCTAGACACAAACTTAAAAATATTGTTGAACAAGATAGAACTTTATTGTATCCAACTAGATTATTTTGGTTCGGATTTTCGACTAAGTATGAACATCCCGTACATAGGAAACTTTTGTGCACCAAAGGCGGATAAGATCAATGATAATCTCGTTCTTGCATGTAGTATTGATCAATACAGGGCATAACGGGCTGATCACCCCCCCGGGTGCCTGTAAGTTATGATGGTTTGCAGATGAAGTTCTATTAAACCTTATCAAAAATTAAAAACAATGTTCATAGTCTGTCGATTAATCTCCAGTTATAGTCAGTACGTAGTTTCAAAAATTTGATATAGAATTGATATGTTGTTACTATTGGTTCAGCTTACTTCACAACAGTTGATTCATTGTAGAAGTGTCACTCAAAGAAAACATTTACTTCTTTCAGTTAATAATTGTTGTTACTATTACTTGTTGGGCAATCAAATGCTCATCCTTGCTTTAAAATAAAATGTTTTCAGCTAAGCGTGATCAACCAGAAGGTTCAGGCAAGAAGAAAGAGAAGGGAAAGATGGCAGAATAAATTTGTGTTCTCTTATGTAATAGCTAGACTTTATTAAGACAATAATATTTAATTTTATCATGTAATGTAATGTTTAAAGGTCGTGTACCTGGGATTCAAACTCTGTTATGTAAATTAAGTTTGGTATCTCTATATTAATGTTATTATTATTAGTATTATTCCGCTTATAGAAATGGTATCATGAAGCACCGAGTTCGGGTTTTAAGTACCTGAATTTGGGGGAGTCACATGTTGGTATCAGAGCTTATGGTTAGAAACCTTAGGTGGGATATACCTTAGGCTATAACCTTAGAACAGAGGGAAACGTTAAAAATACAAATAACTTCATATAGAGTTTAAAAATGAGATGAATTGGATAAATTCATCGTCAACCAAAAGAAAAGATAACTTATATAAAACTATTATTTGCTGTGTGTATATACTATATACTAACCAGGACAATTTATGTGTGTAGATGTCAGGTGAAAAAGGATTAGGATACCCTCAGATCGTAAAGAAGGAGCCAATGTCAAAGCCAATAGCTAAAATAGAGGCTCACAATGAAAATAACTCGGATGAGGTGGTTATTTTCGATAATGATGGAACTAACAGGTAGTGATTCAGACACTGAAGTTGGAGCTGATCAAGCATTAACGGAGGTGCATACTCTGAGGAATAAGATTTTTTCTTTGGAAAAGATGTGGGAAATAAAAAAGCTGCTAAATAGTCAATTGCGAAAAGCATTAATAGAAATAATGGAAGAACAAGATAAGCTTGAAATCCAAATTGATCAAATGGGAGTCAAAAGCAACAAATCGTGTGCAGCTCCGAGCAAGAAAGGGAAAAGAAAAATGAAAAACTGCGATATAGGAAATTTTGATAACAACCAAGGAAACCTTAACCGAATAGAGAAGTGTACAAACTGTGACAAGAAACATGAAGGCGTATGCAAGAAAGGGGAAAATGTTTGCTACAATTGCGGACATGAGGGACATTTTTCTCCTCATTGTCCCAATCCAAAGCAATGTGTCTGTTTTATTTGTGGGATAGAAGGTCATCAGGCGAAAGGTTGTCCAAGATCAAGAAAAAGGTGTAGTGAATAGGTAGTATAGGTTCTGTTATGTAGGTGTGTTTAATGTAATATATATGATTAGTATGCCTGTGTAATATAATATTCTTAACTTTTGTATTAATCAAGGCTGTAAATCTCGACTTTTGTGGTCATAAAGGGATATCTGATGTTTAAAGTAGTATGTGCTATGTTATGTAAAGTACTATGAAATAGTTGAATAAATATGAATCTATGTTTGATTAATGAAATAAGTTTGATATGTGAAACTTATATAATAAGGTTTAAAATGTAAAGAATAATTTATAGTCTTATTTAACCAGATCATGCCGCCAAGATGTCAAACTCGAAATCAAAGGGCAGAAGAATCTGTCAACAATGCTGAAGGACAACAATAAGACCCACTGCAACAGGGAATGTCAGCCGCATGGAACCAGCTAGACAATTGTTTGGCAAACTTCAAAGATTTTAAGGCTGTAGGACCACCAGAATTCAGAGGGACAACTGATCCTATAGAAACCCAGACTTGAGTTAAAGAAATTAAAAAGGCGTTTGTGATAGCTAGGGTAGCTGAGGGGCAAAAGACCACTTTTTCCACCTATATGATGAAAGGGGAGACAAACTTTTGGTGGGAAGCAAATCAAGCTAGGGCAGGAGAATGTGTAGTTACTTGGGCTAGGTTCAAAACTCTGTTTTTCGAAAACTATTTTTCATCTAGTATGCAGGCTAGGTTCGTTCCGCATCAAGTTGATATCTAGGAATGTGAGAAGGTTTGAGCTGGGATTAAAACCCTGGCTCTTCAACAAGGTGGCAGTGTTGCAGATAAACACTTTTGCAGCACTCATGGAAAAAGCTATTATAGTTGAGGAGAGGAGTGAGGCCATGAGCCTCTATAACAAGGAGAAGAAGAACAAAGGCAAGGTCGAGGGAGTTGGGAAGGTGAAAATTAATAGTGGAAGTAGGAGTGGTAATGGCAAGAGGAAGGGGAGCAATTTTGGAAATGTTCAGGTGAAACAGGAAGGTGTGAAGAAGCAGGGGGCGCAGTGTAATACTTGTGGGAAAAATCATTCAAGTGAGTGTCTTAAGGAAAAGTTTGTGTGTTATAAGTGTGGACAGGAGGGACATATCTCTCCCAACTACCCCAATCCAAGGATGAACGGTGGTTGTTTTATATGTGGGTCAATGGAGCATAAGGTGAAGGATTGTCCAAAATGGAGAATGGAGGCAAGAAGCGTGAACACAGGGAAGGGCAGCGAGACTCTGGCGATCACAGGACCAACTTCGTCAAGCAAACTAACAAAATCAACCGCGAGAGTCTTTAACATGACCGTCCAGGATATCATGGCAGCTAGTGATGGGACTCCAGGTATTATTCGTATAACTTTTATTT
The DNA here is from genome assembly GCA_016801055.1 of Panax notoginseng. Lineage (NCBI taxonomy): Eukaryota > Viridiplantae > Streptophyta > Magnoliopsida > Apiales > Araliaceae > Panax > Panax notoginseng. Next base: position 104,585,372 of record CM029016.1, on the reverse strand, counting down.
TATTATACATTATTTTCCAATATATAGTAAATTATTTTATAAAAAAATTTTGAAGGAGGAATTTGAGTTCTCTTAGAAATCAAATTTTTCGTTTAATCAAATATACAAGCTTTATGCTTAATAGTTAAAGATCAGTTCGATCAATTATGATCGAGATCTACTTACAATGATTGTGTATGCTATGTACCCTTATATATATAAGTTTTAAAACGGTGATTCCGGGGACGAAATCTTTATAAGGGAGGGTGTGACGCCGCCAAATTCTGACTGCCACTTGGTCACCCAAATTCAGTTCATCACGTTCTCATGGTAATACCATAATAACTAAAATCATACATTCACAACGAAAGATCTAATTTAGAATAATATACAACGATTTATTATAATTATTCCCCCAAGTCTCGCAACCTACAGTACTTAATAGATTAAATAATTATATTGAATAAAGACTTATTACATAATCCTACTTAAGCTTAAACATAGTCTTAATACAACATAATAGATTAAATATAAAAGAGACAAGCTAGTCGGTAGCCTTGCCCTTGCCCTTATCTTTCTCAGAGACACCTCCCTGTTTCGTCTTAACTAAAAGGTTTTTAATAAGCAAGAATGAGCATAAATTGCCCAGCAAGTAATATACAACAAGGGTAAAGAGTTTTATAACACAGTGTGAAATATCGAAGTATCATTTCTAACATAATTAAGAGTTTCAGAATAATATCATGAATAATGAATATCAACAATTCTTGGAATAAGAATGATAATTCAATATAAATCAACAGATATATATAAATTCAAATACTAACAAGGTATCCAACTAGATAACAAATATACTGAGCAGTCACGAAGGACTATTGAACATCTACTAGAATCATCAATATTAAACTGATAACCCAAAAGAATCAAGTACTATAGATGATCAGTCTACAATACTCCACGTTATGCATAACACTACTATAATAATATACTCATATGTTGGGGTTTCCAACAACATATAATCCCCTTACCATAAGGGTTGTTCAACTCAATTTTCAAGATTTTTACACCAATCAATTGGTTTGGATAGTTTATAAACATGCATATAATCTAGCCGAATCGAATGTCATAGATACTTTAACAATATTCAAGAACAATACTAAGTTCACATGAATTGTAGTTTCCCTCAAAAGTTTAACATAACAGCTCATTCAATTAGATAAGCTTACGATATTCGTTGAATAATATAACATAAGATTTAGAATACGTGTACAATGTAAAGTAGGGTTCGGACACTTGCTCAATAATATTTAGAGTAAGTTTAGGAAACTTGCCTTAAGCGTAATTTATCCTCGTTTAAGAAATCAACACTTTCGAATCCTATTTATAACGTATCATATGTTCAAGATTTTCATTAGCTAACACAGTCTTTAATCAAGCTTGACATGATACAAGTATACACATATGATACAAAATCAGTTTATACGTCATCACAAGTTTAACCTATATATCTTTGTTTTGATAATACGCAAACATCCTCTTGGACTTAACATTCGAAAGTCAAAATTAACCTTTATTTACATCACATAGCATGCTTCTTAACACATTACCTAGCATATTAGTCATAAAAGATAAGTTAAAGTAATCATGTAGGCATGCTTCAAACATAAGTTCAAAAATAGAACCCATTTGTGACTGCTGCACGACACAACTGCGCCCTGTCTAGGCTTAGGGACGGCGCAGCTGCGCTGTCCACTGGCCAGACCAGGACTGAGCTGTTGCCTTTCAGTTTCTGTCCAATCCCTATATATCTATGTACTAATACTCCATTATGTCCAAATGTCAGAGGTGTTCACATAATCACATAATCGTTCTTGAGTTCATTTGTATAAGTTTGAACTCATGTCTTACATGGCATCCAAGCAAAACATTATCAAGTGGTTACCATGACTCGTTAGACTATATATCCATATAGATTTTTCAAATGCATATACTTGTAGCATTCATATTGCTTACTCATAGCTATTATTGTTTAAAGCTTGAAATCATGCTTTAACTCATGTTTATTTTGAAATCATCATGTTCCATACCTATAATCATACCTTGAGATATTATAGACATAACATGGAATCTTATCTCATTAGCATCTATATATTCATGTGATGTAACTAGATTTTGAAAATATGTTCATGCTTTCTTGTTAATCACCTTCACACAAGCTAAAGGTTTATTCATGCATTTCTAAGCCATGCAAAGTCAGAACATACATTAGGTAGAATCGTGCATATTAGCTCACTAGGCTAAGAATTTGCTTGAAAACATCCCTAAAACGAATCCTAATAAAGTAGTTATTTACAACGGAACTACGTACACTCTAGCATGTTCATTTAGGTGTAAAGTTAGTCATGTATAGCTTACTAGGTTCAATTTGCAGAACATGATCTTTAACGTAGTTTGTTTTCAAAACTCAAGGTCCTAGTTTCCATCTAAACCATATTCTTCCGTTAATCATGCAAATCTAGTAAAACATGCCCACATTAGGTTTATATCTATATATACCCCTCATACATGCTTGCATACTAGTATATGTTATAATAAGGGACTAACGCTCGGCAGATTTCAAAACAGAACCTAAAATAGAATTCAGAGGCCAGCGCGGCTGTGCTGCGCTTCAGTGTAAATACGGCGCAGCTGCGCTATGCCTGGTTCAAACCAGGAACAGTTAGCTTCGGCAACTGTTCAGCCCAAACACAGAAATTACCCACGAATTCGTTTATAAACATTCCTATTACAGTTTGAACATGTATATATGGCCATATAACAACTATATGAACATCACCCAACCTCATTAACATCCAATTTTACAAAATTAAGAATTTAAAATTTTAAGAACTCGAGAACTCTGTTTACAGAAACTGAAATGGAAAACAAGAAATGGGATTATACCTCTGAATTGAGAAAGGTACTTGCTCCAATTGAACTCCTAAGCTCTTAGATTTCTTGTATGCTCTCAACCTCACTCTTTAACAATTCTCAGCACTTGGAAAATGGAAGGAGAGCTCTCTTTTATAGACAAATCAATACACATGTTTTGAAATTTTCCATTGGATCAAACTCATGGGTTGAGGGATTGCGTAAGAAGAAGTTGTTGGAGGTTAGTTGGATTGCATCATGACCTCCACTCCCCCATGATCATTAGCTATGAAGCTTGGAAGAAAAATGAAGAACATAGGCCTTAGCCTTTTGTTCTTACACGTGACTGAGAACTTAGAAGTAAATGGGACTCTCAATTTGGGACAATCCAATATAACTCAGCATTCTTGTATACTCCTACACATTCTCACTCTTATGTTATATTTTAATACACATATCAACCATAAATTATAACCTAATGTCACAATATGACTTAACATTTCAAGGTAGTAGATGTTATGCAACATACATATAATCCATGTACATTCTATTTTAATGTTTATCCACATGTATATGGTTACTTACTCATTTCATGATATATTTATACTATATAGTTCAATATGCATAATCACATTGTTACTACATATAGTAGTCACATAAACGTCACACCACATCATATAATATAGTCGTATTATTGCTCATATGCACATCACTGTCAATATAATATTATTATATTAATAATTTACTTATTTATGTCGAATAATAAACTATTTACTTCCTTGATTAATTACCATTAATATAATTTAATCCATTTCTTATTGATGAAATTATGGATTTTCATAACCATTAGTTATCGATAATATTCTTATTACATTTCTAGATATATTGCAAATCATAATAATCACATATTATTAATTAATTACAAAGAAATCACATATTTTCTGTGACACCCCCAAATTCGGGTACTTCGATTCCACGGAATTTGGTGTTCACTGTACAAGCATCATCTATCTATCTACCCATAAATAATATCAAACCATACAATAGATAGAAATCATAATAAAATCTCTTCCCTTAAGGGTTACATCAACTGAATCATAAATAAATCCCAGGTTACTCTAACCTTAAAACATTTGTGCGGAATTCTAAACAAATAAGTCTTAAACATCATCATAAGTCTTAAACATAAATACATCATCAATTAGAATAACAAGTCTTCTTCACTTGCTAACTTTGCCCTTGCCCTTACTAGTGGAGGGTTCATCGCTTCTTTCATTCTTAACTGCAATGTTATTATTAAACAAGAGTGAACACAATGCCCACAAGTATAATAATGAAATAACATTATAATAACATGCGAATAAATCAAAGACATCTGAATAAAAGCTCAACTTTTGAATCGAGAATGAATAACAAGAATCAAAAAAAAATTCTGAGGGTCATAAGACCTTGAACTATGTCCTAGGTTAACAAGAAATATACTTGAAACCTTTAACAGTCATAAGACTATGGACCTTCTTCTCGTACTTAGGGGGATCAGCCCTTAGTACCATACTGTGCACAATATCTTAACGCTAAAGCGTAAATAATCCCCTATACAGGGTTGTTCATCTCAGTTTGACATTCGAGTCCGCACCAAAGGAAGTTTGGTTTGGATAAATTCATCAAGGGTTCTGAAATTTAGAACGCTCATCAACTATGGACTAGTTGAATCAATAAGGTTCACTAGTCTAATAAGGTTCAACAATAACGATATTCAATTTGAATAATAACCTCAAACGTATACAATAGAACAACAATTGTATAACTGAATCATGCTTTGACAATATAAATAATCTGTAATATCATTCTTGAACTTGAATAATAGAAATGATAACTTATTCAAGGTAATTAATAATCTTAAAAGATATTAAAAAGTAGGGTTAAGAAACTTGCTCAACATAAAAGTAACGTTTAAGTTTAAATAAACTTGCTCAATAGAATGGATTTAGGGATAGGATACTTGCCTCGTGCGTAGATTACACTTTAACTAAGCACGTTCTTTGAATTAAATCCTACATACCATTCATATACATAACACTTGTTAATTATAAATTAACTAATCAATATAAACTCATTCTCGTTGTCTACTTTAATTATTAACTAAACTTAGTCAAATTATCACGTTGTTACATAATTTATACTTCATGAATTATCAAACTAATTATGTATTTAATAATTCAATTCACATATAATATTTTATTACATGTTAAACAAATATTTTATCATCACATTATTCTTCTAACATGTTTACATGTTCATTACAATAATCCACTAACACATTGTTAGACTTAAACATTTTAAAAATACATTTCTGACATTTTCTGGAGAGTGGCGCTGCGGCGCCACTAATGTGCTAAGGAGTCGCGCTGCGGCGCGGTGGCGCTGTGGCCGGGCCCTTGGCGCTGCGGCGCTGTGGCGCCGTGGCTCGAGTCATGGCGCTGCGGCACGGTGGCGCTGTGGCGCGGGAAATGAACTGGTAGCCGGCACTGCGGCGCGGCATACCAGACACATAAATGGCTGTTCGCGAAAAATCGCAGAACATGCCAATTTCTCCCAATTTCTTATTTTCTACTCAAAATTAGACATACCCACAAGTTATAGTTCATGTATATTCATAATACAACATCTATAAAGTGATTTTAACCCATTAAAATATATAATCACAGATTTAAATCATGTAAAATTGGACTGTTCTTGATGTTCTTGAAGTTTTTGAACAAAACACATAATTTAGCCGTACGGATTCGTTATAACACCGAATCCGTTCGTTTAAGGCTTGATCTCTTCGTATTAACATGCTCAATAATATAAGGGTGTAAAATTTAGGGCTAATATATAATCAATACATCAATTATCACATATATGGCCATCTGGCCATATCACGTACTCTGTTTATTTTGAAAAACATACGTATGACATGCTTTCATGAATTTGATGTTATGGTTTGTGAAATATATATAATTAAACATGATTTGATACAACATAACACATATATAAACTTAAAATCATATCATATTCCAATCTACAAGGATTTACAGAAAACTGTGAAGCCATTTTATGAAAACTAAAAAGACGTAACTTTGAAATAGGAATTGGGTTTGGAGAAATTACCCAGAGTAATTTAGAAGAGGTGATCAATGATGATCCTTTCATAATAATTGATAAGTACGCACTCACAAATTCTAACTTTTCTCTCTGAATTTCTTTCTATGATGCTTCCTAGACTTAGGCAATTATGAAGAAGAAATAAAAGAATACGTAACTAAATAATAAACAACTGACGCGTTGGTGGTCAGTTACCCAGTCATGGGTTAACTGACCCTAACCTCTCTTAGTGCCATGTTTGGCTAGCAACTAAGTTAAAACTCTTTATTTTAATAACACCTTTACAATATAGTTTAATTAATGTCACACTCTTATAAGATAAATCTAATATTTTATTTAATTTACTTTAAATAAAATATAATAATTTCTCATAAATTCACGTAGTCACAATATTAATTATCTCTTTAATAAATAATAATAATTTATTAAATCTCTAATTAATAATTACATTAATTATATAACACCATGCTTAATTAAATATTTCATTTAATTCAATAAGCTCACACAATCACATACTCGAATAATAAAAATTTTCTACATTAATTTAATAAATGTAACACATAATTAAATTAATCTACCACCATTGCATCAATTAATTATTAAATCTAATAATTAAATCATCGAAAAATATTTATTTAACTCAATAAATATTTAAAATAATTTACAAAATTTTCGTTCGTCACATTTTCACTCTAGTCTGCTCCGATTTGGGTTTGCCTCTGTGGTAGAATCTGGACTGAACGAAATACTAGAATCTTCTCCCATACCTCCATTCCTGCTCGGTCTCTTATTCGGGATATTATTCACTTGATTAAGTGTGGACTACACTCTAATGTTAAATTTCAAAGAATTAAATTTAAAAGGTGCTATAGATCTCTTGTGCTGTAGCTGTCAGTTGCTGCTGGATATGGAGGGGGCCTGAACAAGTGACTATAGAGTGGGGTTTGGCTTGGTCCTCATGGTCTGGGGGTCGACCTAGGCTGGGGCTTCGTAGAGTTGAGTTGTGCCTGCGGTTGGCTGGGTTTGGTCGTAGAGTGTGCCTCGGCTAGTTCGATTGTAGAGTGTGCCTCGGCTTTCGATCGTAGGGTGTGCTTCGGCTAGTGGGCCTGAACTAGTGTCTTTGTAGAGTTGGGTTTGCTGGGTATTCGTTGAGTGATGGCTATTCGTAGAGAGAACTTCGACCTTGGAAATCGTAGCGTGTGCTTCGGTCGTAGAGTGTCCACGGTTGTAGAGTGCCTGGGTTTGGCTGGGATCGGTAGCAGAGTGTGCTTCGTAGTGTGGGTTTCAGGAGCATGGATCTTCAAAAATGGGATTTTGGCTTCTTCAGGAGGGTAGTCGAGGCTGCTCCACTTCGGGCGTCTTGACTTTTTATGCTTTGTTCTGTTACCTGTAATCTTTTTAGCGTTGTTTCATAGTCTTCATCATAGGGCATGTCCTATGATGTTTTGCTTTGCTGTTTGGGTTGTCTCCCATGCGGTTTGTAATCCCCCATTTATTTATTTCAGTCTAAATTTAGCAAAAAAATCAATATTTTCCCACAATTAATTAATATTAATTAATGGTCCAACGGCTGTAGCAACCCACTCGGCCGCTGATGCTCCGCTTTTAGGCATTGACAAGTCAAACATCTATTAACGCATTCTGCGACTTCCCATTTCAAATTGGGCCACAAAAAATGTTGCCTCAAGTCTCGGTACATTTTAGTACCTCCCGGATGAATAGAATAAGTCGTATTGTGTGTCTCGTGTAAAATCTCGTCTCTTAACTCGGTTACTGCCGGCACCCACGCTCTCCCTTTGAATCTTAAGATACCGTCTTTATCTATTCGAAATTTTTCTTCCTCATTTTCCGTGATCCTTTTCCTGATCTTCTCACATTCTCCATCTTTCTCCTGTGCTTCCTTTACTATCCAACAATGTCGGATAAGCTTCCATTACAAATAATTTCTCTTCAGACCTCTTGGGTCCCTTCACTTCTATTTCCAATTTCTCCATATCTCTTATTAACACCCCCCTGAGTTGTTAGTTGAAATAATTTCTCCCTTCCTTTCCTGCTCAGAGCGTTAGCAACTACGTTTGCCTTCCCTGGGTGATAAAGAATCTCACAGTCATAATCTTTGATTAATTCTAACCACCTTCTCTGACGCATATTCAACTCCTTCTGTAACAACTTGGAATTTTGGATTATCCAGAATTTAGGTTTAAAGAATCAGTTATTAATAAAATGAATTTTTATTAATACTATTCTGTGCTAAGTGTTCATTAATCATTCTATGACCTAGGATGATTATAAGTTGGGAGTATTCTGGCTACGAGCTAGTTTAAGCGAGTAAGAATTTTCAAGACGAAAATAGAATTTTTTCGGGAACAAGAATATTTCCGGGGAAAAAGACGAAATAGGCACTATTTTCTGCTCGGAGTTTTATTTTGAAATTCCGAGAAGTTAACGATTACGTAAAATGTTGAGACGTGATGGAATATTCAATAATATTTTAGTTATGGCAAAAACGAAGTTTTCGCCTGCGGACGTAAAACCGGGAAAGTGATTTCCGAGAATTTTATGAGTACGTATAATAATTAGGGTTATTATGCGTGAGAAATACGAGTATAGTACGAAGATTGGTACGAACGTATAATACGAATATCGTATGAAGATATACGAAGAGAATACGAGAATACGAGAATGGAATGCGTAGAATATGATTAGTCTTAATGGACTTTGAGTTCATGGACTTTGCAGAATCCAATTGGACTTGGATTATGTCAAGCCCAATGCTTTGTGACATCAGGCCCAAGATAGGCCCAATAAGAATTAGGGTTATGGCCCAAACTAAGAAAAGAAATCGTGGATCGAACCGATGGATAAACGGATGGGTAATAACAAATGGAGCAGGTGGGAATAGTAAGGAGGTGGGGGATGATGACCAAACTACCCCTAGCCTTGAAATTCTATAAATAGAAGGCTTATGTTCATTATTTTGGGATTTTGAAAATCCTATAACTTGAGAGAGAGAGAGAGAGAGAGAGAGCTTAGATGAAGAGGGAGAAGGAAGAGATTGAACATGAAGGCTCGAATCAAAAGTGATCGTGAAATAGAAAAGCTTGCAAATTGCCGGCTTTGTATAACGGAAGAAGAATAAAGAAGAATAGTAATCCGAACCCTAGTTCTTCTAATATTTTTTCGTTAAGCTTTTATGTTCAAAAACATAGCTTAACGAGAATAGAGAGAAGATAATGTTAGAAATGATTTCATATAGTTAAAATCATAAGGAAATGAAGAAATAAGAATTAAAAATTTAGTTTATAAATTTCTTAAGGAAGTATAAGGTTCGTGAGGATTTTGAGCGATCCATACGAATATTATGAACAAGTAGATGGATTAAATAAGGAATGGTGTTCTATAACATCAAATTCCAAGAAAAAGTAGAATCGTAATCCAAAATATCGATTAAAATGAAGAACGAACGAAGAACACGAAGAACGTTGTTGATGGACAAATTTAAAACCATCGTAGGATAATTATTGTTGATGGACAAGTTTAAAACCATCGTAGGATAATTGTTGTTGATGGACAAGCTTAAAACCATCGCGTATAAGTTAGTTGCATATTGTTTGGTTAGGAATGGAAGAAACGTTCATGAAGAACGGATTAAAACGTAGCTATAACGAAGTTATGGCGAAATTTTCATAAAAGATGAACGAGAATTAGGAAATTAGTAAATGAACCCGAACGTGTAGGGTTTCATAATAAAGTAAGAGAATATAGAAAATGTGAGTCGTGGACTCAAGAACGATCGAGTTTTGAGTTCGGATGACCGAATTACGGACGAACGAGCGAAGAACATTAAAAGCGTAAAAATGATCAAAGGGTGTAGATTAAGCCAATCGAATGGCAAGTTAACGGATTCAGAATGAAGTTATGTCTAAGGGGTATTGAAGTACATAAGATAAGGAAGAGAATGGCTTTGGAACGATCTCGTTCCAAGTTATAACGAAGAAGTTATGAGAACGGGAAGTAAGCGTCTCGAATTGGATTTAACACTTAGAAAAATTTCTAGGGTTTAGGCTCGGCGCCGCAGCGCCGGCTGAGCTTTAAGAAGTGGTGCCGTAGCGTGAGCTCAGAACCTCAGGTACTGTTAGTTGGCACCACAGCGCGAGAGATAACAAAGGGTTTGGCACCGCAGCGCCAGACCAAAGGGAAGAGAGAGACGTGGGTCGCGCCACAGCGAGAGAGAGAGGAAGGGGCACGGCGCCACAGCGTCGGCGCAAGGCAAGGCCCAGATATGAGAATTTATGTGCTCAATTACTGGGGGATGTGCAAGAAAGAAATATGAACATATAGTTCACGTAACGTAACACTTAAGCAAGTGAGTTAAACCTTTATTAAAGGTTTAACGAACAGATTAAACGAGATTAAAAGATAGAGAATGTAAGCGCTAGATTATGTAACCGATATCCGGGGACCGTAGTTATGATGAACGAACGTGAGGGATTGCTATGGTTGTGATTCCTTAGACGTTGAGTGATGAAGGTAATGAATAACATTCCGATGTTATGTCATGGTAATGAGAGATAAGTGTAAAGCGTATAGACGCTGTAAATGCAACGTTGTTGCGATGAACGATCGGTCTTAGCATACAATGAACAGCTTCAACATTAAGAAATAAATTAGAACATGGGGTTCCTGGGTTGGATAACGATTGAATGCAATTGAAACCTTGAGTAAAGGTTGAATGAGAGATTAAGAGACGAGAAACGTGAACGTTGAATACGTAAACGATCCTCGTGAATCGTATTCGCGTCGGACTAACGTCCTAAGTGTACAATAGTTGTATGACTTGGACGTTGACGAAGGTAGTAAGTAAGATATGAATTATCGTAAGAAAGCCATAGCGAACGGTAATAAGAGTAATGAAGGTCCGAGTATGGGTCGAATAGAGAATGTTAGAATGAAGTAAGCATTAAACACTTTAACCAACGTAAGGGTTGAGTGTAAGTGATTATTAAACGGGAAGGACCTACACTCCGTGTATGGTTTGATCGTAAGGTAATGAAGACTAAAGTTTAAACGTGAACGGTGAAGAAAATGAATGGAAGATAATAACTTATAACGTTAAGAAGCCGAGTTAGTAGTTTTAACTTGGATAACGTTTCGAGTCGAGTGAACCAGATGTGGTAAGATAAGAATAAGGGATTGTAAAATGTTTCACGCTATGACCTCATAGTATTGACATTGAATGATCGCTCTGAGTATACGAAGGACTGTATGACTTAGACGATAAAGAATGAATCCTGAGGTATGGCATTTAGTTGCCAGAAAGCCGTAAGGAATAAGAATTTGACTTAACGAACATTATAGTTTAATGGTTCGGATAAGTTAAGAGAAGTTAGGTTGTGGTACAACCTTTGATGGTTGACATATGGGAGCAGGGCTGAACAATTCCTTCAGAGAGAGAAGGTATATACAAAACTGGCAACCGATCTAACTCACTGTGTGGGCAGTGTAGATGAGACGGGAACTTATTTGTTGGTTGTTTGTCGGAAACCACTCAGAGTACCATATGGACTACTAACAGAGACACGATGTATGCCCATAGAAGTTATAAGAAGAAGATATGAATGTAAATCATCAAAGATGATAAATGTATGAATAAGACATCTCCGTATGTCATAAAGTCGTAAATTGGTAATGAAAGTTAGTCACGTAAGCTTAAATTACAAGAACGCGAACCTTAAGAAGTAAAGTTAAGTAAACTAATGCGTAAGTCAAGTATATGACTAATTGGTATATGTGCTATTTTCTTATGTGCTACATAGGAATTGGAATGAGCAGTTCAGCATAAACTATAAGCTATAGCTGTGCGTAAGGCAAGTTTTTCTAACTTCATTCATATTTTACATGAATGCTAGTTTCTTAAACTTCTCAGATGTTGAACTTGAGAAGTTCTGTATGTGAACGAATGTGTGATATTTGTATAAAGTGGTAGAACATATGAGGCCTTGTGCCATAATGTGAACACTTCGATGTTTCTTTGCGATGAACTGTTATGTGATTGAACTGTTCAATACAAGTATGTTCTTTTTATACATGAACCATTATTGTTAAGTCAGTGCTAATGATTCTAGCTAGACAGGATATGCATGGAAAAATAATAGAAGAATGAAAGTAGTGTAAAGAGTATGTGATGAATGTTGTAAGATGATAGGAATCGAGACTATTCCTATTATTCAAGTTGTTTCATAACCTTTGTTCAGTTATCGAAGTTCTGAAGAATGTTTAAACTCTTAAAGTTGTTTGTTCAACTGTTATGACTTGCTGGGCAATTGAATGCTCACACTTGCTTTAAATGAAAAATATTTTCAGGGTACGATGTTAGAAAGAACTTAAGGATCCCTTAAAGATCAAGTTGAGCAGTATCCAGAAGAAGTGTCATTCAGTATGTGAATGTACATGAAGATCAAGTGAAGACTTGTAATGTAGAAAGATGAATTGAACTATAGAATAGTTTAATGAATGTTTATGTATCCTTGGTGGCGGATGAAAGTCACTTGTGCAAGATGTAAAGGATAATGTAATTATCATTATTTGTAATGAAATAGGTTTTATGGGTTCCAGAACCTGGGATTTGAGAATGTATGTCATTATATTTAGCTATATAATGATGTGTGTTTGGAAGGAAAGGGAATCGTGACGCACGAAATCCGGATATGATAGTAGACCGGATCTCGAAGCGTTACACCTTTTGTGTGAAGATATATTTCAGACTTTTGTGGTTCGTGTATATCTCACATTTTTCTCTGTACAAATAATGTTTCCAGATCTTTAACGCAAAAACTACTGCCGCTAACTCTAAGTCATGAGTAGGGTATCGTTTTTCGTAATCCTTCAATTGTCGTGACGTATACACAATGACTTTGCCATGCTGCATTAGTACATAGCCTAGTCCTCTATGCGATGCATACACTACAAATCCTCCCGTATCATCTGGTAAGAATAATACAAGCGCCTCGCTTAATCTATTCTTCAACTCTTGAAAACTCTCTTCGCATTTGTCGGTCCATACAAATTTCACCGTCTTTCTCGTCAAATTAGTCAACGGGGTTGCTATCTTAGAAAAATTCTGGATAAATCTTCGATAGTACCCGGCTAACCCTAAGAAACTTCTCATCTCCGTCAGTGTTCTCGGTTGCTCCCAACTACTTACTACTTCGACCTTTTTGGGGTCTACTAAGATTCCATTCTCATCCACCACGTGGCCTAAGAAGTGAACCTTCTTCATCCAAAACTCGCATTTTGAAAACTTTGCATACATCTCCTCCTTTCGTAGTGCCTCCAAAATAATCTTCAGATGTTCGGCATGTTCTTCCTCTGTCTTCGAGTAGATCAAAATGTCGTCGATGAACACTACTACGAATTTATCCAAGTATGGCTTGAAAACTCAATTCATCAAGTCCATGAATGCTGCCGGAGCATTAGTTAAACCGAATGACATTACCAAAAACTCGTAATGTCCATAACGGGATCGAAACGCAGTCTTCGGTATGTCTTCATCACGCACTTTTAGTTGATGATATCCTGTCCGTAAGTCGATCTTCGAGAAACATTTCGCTCCCTTCAATTGATCAAACAGGTCGTCTATCCTCGGTAGTGGATATCTGTTCTTGATCGTTACTCTATTCAATTCTCGATAATCGATACAGAGCCTCATCGATCCGTCATTTTTCTTCACGAATAACACTGGTGCTCCACAAGGAGACACACTAGGTCGAATGTAACCCTTATCCAATAACTCTTGAAGTTATATAATCAATTCCTTCATTTTTACTGGCGCCATACGGCATGGAGCTTTCAAAATCGGTGCCGTTCCTAGTGCTAAGTCTATTACGAATTCGATTTCTGTCTGGCGAAAGTCCAGGCAGATCGTCCGGAAACACGTCTCAAAATTCATTCACTACGGGGTATATCTTTAATCTCTACTCCCTTTTTCCAAGTATCTACAATGTAAGCTAAATAACCTACACATCCTTTCCTTAACAATTTCTTGGCCTGCATCATCGTAACGCAACACGATTGCTTAAGTGCTGAGCTACCATGAAACACTACCTTAGACTTACTCGGAGTCTGATGGTTCACACACTTGTTCTGACAATCAATTATTGTTGCATGCTTATATAACCCGTCCATTCCCAGTATTACGTTGAATTCTCCTAGTCTAATAGGAATTAAGTCTACGCTCAGTTCATATCCTCTAATGTTTTCACGACAATTTCGATAAACGTATTCCACAGGGATTGTTTCCTTATTCCCAACTTCTACGTTCAAGAAATCTTCTAAATGTTCTCGGGGTGTACTAAGTTTAATAGTAAATTTTTCAGATACAAAAGAACAGGTGGCACCCGAATCAAATAATACATAAGCATTTATATTATTGATTGGGATTATATCTGACACCACATCCTTTGTTGCCACTGCGTCCTGGACAGTCATGTTAAAGTTTCGGGCGGTCGATCTATTGGGTTGCGCAGGTCCACCAATCATTAACTTGCTTCCTCCTCCATGACCTCCGCCAGCTCCACCGCTTCCTTTCTTTGGGCAATCCTTTATCTGGTGCTATGTCGATCCATAAGCGAAACATCCTCTGATCTTCTTTGGCTTTGGGCAATTTGGCGAGATGTGCCCCTCTTGGTCGCAATTATAGCAAGTGGTCTTTCCCTTCCAGCAATCTCCCTGATGGCTTCTTCCATATTTGTTGCAAGCTTCGGTCCTCTTCTTGAAGTTCCCCTTTTGACTTCCACCTTGGTTATTGTTTCTGTTGTTGTTGTTGTGGTTGTTGTTTTCCCATTTCCTCTTTCCAGAATTACTCCCTCAGCTGCTGCTTCCTCCACGATGCTCATTACCAGTGTTCTTGTTCTTCTTCTCCTTATGATATAAACTTAAGGCCTCACTTCCACCTTCCGCAATGACTGCCTTCTCTAACAGGGTCGTAAAGGAATCAATCTGGAAGACTGATACCTTATTATATAACCACGGCTTCAACCCTTGCTCGAAGCATCTCGCCTTCCTTTCCTCATCCCTAACTTGGTGCTCAGCAAATCGTGTTAGTTCATTAAACTTAGCAGCGTATTGCGCCACCGTCATATCTCCTTGTTTTAACTCTAGGAACTTCACTTCGATCCTACTGTTCATACTCTTCGGGAAATAGTTCTCGAAAAATAGTGTCGTAAACCTCCCCCATGCTATCGTTCCTTCCCCCGCTCTTTGCTGATTAGTTTCCCACTAATAGTTCGCTTCGCCCCTCATCATGTATGTGGCAAATACTGTCTTTTGATCTTCACCCACGCGAGCTATAGTGAAGGCCTTCTCGATCTCCTTGATCCAGGTTTGCGCAACTATCGGGTCAGTAGTTCCTATGAACTCTGGGGGTCCTACACTCTTAAAATCTTTTAAGGTTGTTACTAGGATAGCTTGGGGAACGGGTGGTACGAGTTCATTTCTTCCCCTCAGAGCTTCTCCCAATAAATCTACCAGTCACTGTATCGAATCTACTGGTCCTCTCTCGTCATTAACTGACTCTTCTGGGATAGTTATTCTACGTCTGGGCGGCATTTTCTGCATCACAAAATTTTTCATTTTATTATCTAATTATCATTTTTAGACATTTCTCAAACGAAAAGACTAAAAGTGTATAACACGTTTCTAAAATAAGATCATTTATATTCATATGCCAAATGGTTACAATACACGTTCTTTTCTAGCATACTGCTATAAACGAAACACATATCCCCTAATATCACAAAAGGCCCACACTAGCTTACTACCCCTCTAACATTTTTCAAAAGTTTGGGGTTACCACTATCTCACCTCTTACACAAAAGATTGAGATTACAACAACATATTAACAACACATAAATACAACTACTATACTACTGAGCTTTTCCCTCTAGACTCAATCTAACATCCCACGCTCCACGGCACAGTACTCCTTCTACGTAATGTGTGATATCCCGACTTATGGTATGCTGGGTCTGTCCTTGCTTAGCTGGGTAGTGATTTACCCCATCGATCAATCTCTCCATGGCCGTGCATAGAGCATAGCTCATCTTGTTCATCTTCCTCCTCTTGCACCGTACCTCATCCTCTAGATCACCTACTCTGTCATTAGAATCCTCCCACTTCTCCTCGAAGTGAATCCTATCCTTCCATCTCTACCTGAGTTCGGAGAGCCTCTTTCTCCGTCCTCTCATTCAAAACCCTCTACTCTATTTCTTCTAGCTTTCCTGCCAATTCAATGTTCCTCGCCACCGATCAGTGAAACAAGACCACCCCAAACGTCGATCCAAGTAACTTTTGTCCCAATTCCTACAAAACAAGGTAAAACATGCATGAATGGACACAAACACTTAAAAACTATTCTAAAAGACTTGAGAACAATAATAAATTAAGCCCGAATGTATCCAATTCATGTGTATAAAACTCACTCATCAAATACCCCCAAACTTAAACATTTGCTTGTCCTCAAGCAAAAACACAAAAGAACTAAAAATAAACAAACTAACTCAACTACATGAATGCATATACATGATCTACTTTATAATATACCTACGAACCCAGTAATAAATCAGTATGATATATAGCAACAGGCCTCAAAGATACCATTGGTACTCAAATAATATATCCGATCAAATCAAAATTCATAACTCTAAACAATTAGTCAATCCACACTTGTGATCACCCATGTTGTGCGTGTGTGCTTGCTAACTATTCTAACCAACCACAATTCAAGATAATCACATAACAAACTTCTTAGAAGGAAAATTTCAGTTCCAATTCAATTACTTTTGTGAACATGATAACTCGAGTTAAAACTAAGCAATTACCAAGTCAAGGGTAAATACAAGATTTATTTATACTTTTATTCAACCACGAGGGCATTTTTGCTCTTTCTCGTGTTTTATTCATTTTTTTTATTTTCTCATGGCTGTGCAATGTCTTATTCCCTTAGGCTTTTCAGTGCTACCTTAACGAGCTTTCGACCAACGACTCCCAAGCCATTAAGACCTTAGGGCGCTAGGTGTAAAGATAATCCCCTCGGGCTTACTTACTCAAGTAACAAAGACCACAAAACTAGACAAGCATGCCACGGTGTTTATTCATTTTTTTTCTTCTTCTGGATTTTCTATTTTTTTTTTCTTTTCATCATTTTTTTCTTTTTTTTTCTTTTTGTAATATATATATACCATAGATTCCCCCAAACTCAAGCTTTTACGTCATTCTAACCTTTACCGTCAGTTCACTAATTTCCTTAAATTTTAACCAAGATTTTCTCTCAGAAACAAATTATGAAACCCTTGAACCAAGTAGATTAAAACGGTTAAACTTTAAGTGCTAACCGGTTACATAAGTTTCAGGCAGGCTCAGATTATCATCATGATTAAAATTAGAACTCATCATCAATTATCAACATTGTTCAATTTAACAATTAATACCAATCTTATCATAGGCCGAGCTAAGACCACACCAACTAATCGCACAGATTCATGCAAAAAAAAAATTAAAAAATTAAAAATTAAAAACTAAAAAAAAAATACAATTAAACTACATGAACACATACTAATGCAACACATATATGAATATGCAAATAACTACCATGTACTATATGCAACCTAAAAAAGACAGTGCTAACACAAAAAAAATGAACTACCATGAAGATAACTAACTATATGCAAAATACGACACTAAAATACCCCCAAACTTAAACTAGACATTGTCCTCAATGACAAAAATAGAAAAAATTAAAGCAGATGACTTCCCTGAAAACATAACAATCTTCCTCCTTGTCCGCTAAGTTTGGAGAATATGCTAGGCATGTGGAACAAATTGGGCACCACACTAGAATTTGACTTGAATAACCTGTAAAACCATGATAGAAGCAATTTTATTAAATCCTAAATAAATGCAAATTCAAAACTACTAATATAAAACTTAATAAAAACTAAAAGTAAAAATTAAACTTGGGTTGCCTCCCAATAAGCGCTTGTTTTATAGTCTCAACCTGACTTCTTCAATTCTCTATCCAATTCCCCTTCGAAAATTGAGGAACCCTCCATCCATCGGAAATAATGTAACTTTTGGGAGGTTCCCAATTTAGTTTAAGTCACCTTAGCATGATCTTTTTAGATAGGATCCCCATTAAGTACGGCAAACCACTAGGTGCTTTCCCCATTGTGTTTGTGATCAAATTATAGCATGGAAGCTTGTCAAACACCATGGGCTCTTCCTTTATCTTCTCCTTTTCAACCCGCCATGACTCCACAGTTGTACTAGCTCTTATGTCACAAAGAGCTTTGCCTACGACATGATTGCCAATTGGGCATGGTTTTGCAAAACTGCCCGGATTCTTGAACTTTGGTGGAGAAGGTACATGGGACACTATCAAAATTGGCTCATCTTTATTGGTACTCAAACTTAGATCTTCGCCGATCTCCTTTTCTTGGTCCACAAGTCTTTCTTCTCTTTCAACATCTATATCATTTGGCACATCCGGTTGCAGATTTGGTTCGGGCTCAGCATCAGTCTCGGCATCCATGTCATAGATCCAAGTGTATTGAAGACAAATGTTCAACGCATGTGCTATCTGCCCCAATTGATTTTCCAGATTCTTGATCGACGCACTTTGGCTTTGCATACTTAGCTCTATTTAATTAATTTTTTTCTCATTTGCCTCGTTCATTTTTTCAGACGCTTTAACAAATCTATCCAAGGCTTCTTCCCAACTTGCTTTCCGTTCTGGTTGTTGTGTCTGATTTTGAAATTCGGATGTGTTTTGTTGTCTCGGAGCTTGAGCTTGAGCTTGATTATTACTCCATGAAAAATCCGGGTGATACCCCCAATCCTGATGATAGTTGTTGGGATAGACATAATTATTGGGGTAATCACCACCATACTGTACCAGCTCGAAACTGATCGCGCATTGATGACTCATATGATTTCCAGCACAATAATCACAAACTATTGCTACTTGCTGTGTGGATGGTGGACTCCATGTTTCCATTGGTCGAGTCATGTTCGTGTATGGCCATTGATACGCAAAGTCATCCATGGTACCTAAAAAGAGAGAAATATAGGAAGAGAATTAAAAATAAAAATAAAAATATTTAAATTAAGACTAATTTGATTGAAATTAATATTGGTAAATAATTATTAAATTAATTCCCCGGCAACGGCGCCAAAAACTTGTTGATTGATTTCGCAATCAATGAATACATGCAAGTATACACGGTCAACAAGTAATAAAGTGAAAGTAGAGTATCGTTCCCACGAGAAATTATTTAATAAAAATCACCAAGTACTAATTCTTAACCAAATCAATTTTATTTAAACAACCAATAATTGTGATTTCTAGATTTAAGAAAACTAAATTAAACAAAACAAAAAGATTATTCTAAAAGAAAGCAAATAAACAACTAAGAATTGATGGAATTCAGATAAATAAGAATTAAGACTCTAATATCCTCAATTATGAATTATAAATCAATTATTCAACTATCCCAATTATTATATCTACTGAATTGTTAACAGGTATTCTGAAATGCCAAAAGCCCTCTCTCGAGTGATCAATTACCTTCTATTTAACCCAGATTAATTTTGCTATATCTCTATGCAAAACAATTGAATTAAACTCGTTACAAACTCAATTCCTCTTATGTTACATGCGGCAAATAGATATTCTCATTCTATTCACAAACCTAATTATTCACTGTGCAAATAACAAAGTCACATGTCACCAAGCCCAGTTCTAACCCTAGAATTCTTTTCCCAATCCCTTCTAGAGTAACAAGGTAATTATTGATCAGATAAATAATCAATAAGCTCAAAGCAAGATGAACAATTCACTTCAACACAAATAATTGGAATAAATCAAATAATCAATTTATAGCCATAAAAAGTTCAATTGAAATCTTAATAAAAGAGTTAGTTCATAATTAATGAATTAAAACCAAGAATCCATAATTGAATAAACATTAAAAGATAAAAGTATGATAAGAGAAGATAATAGAATATGTTGTCAGCAAATCTGATGCTCCCCTCTTGCTCCTGCTCTTGATCTTCAATGATCTCCAAGTTGTTTCAATCTCCAAAACTAATAAGAACTAGGGTTAATATCTAATCTAATAGAGTGTTTAATCCAGTCTAATCTATGTAATCCCCCCTTATTTTATGCCTTACATCAAGTATTTATAGATTACAAGCCAATTTTGAGCTTAAGAACAAACCCAATCCAATTTGGAGTCAAAAAGGTGTCAAAATTCGCCCAAAACGCGTCCAGGCCGCACCAAACCCTTCCCCCAGCGCCCCAGCGCTGGGCTTTAACGCTCAGACACTGCCTTACAGCGCCCCGGCGCTGAAAATTGCCTTGAAATGGGCGCCCCGGCGCTGGTGCTTTTTTAAAATTTTTTTGCTCCGACGTCCTTTGGAAAAATGGCCATAACTTCTTCGTTCGAACTCCGATTTCGATGATTCAAGATGTTCCGGAAAGAGGAGATGCAGATCTACAACTTTCATTCTTTGAGTTTTCCGAAATAATGTTTCGAGCAATACTCAAATTGGCTCTGAAGTGATTGCTGTGTAAATGGCAAGCCGAAAACACGAATCTAGCCACCCCAAATGTCGATCCAAGTAACTTTTGTCCCAATTCCTACAAAACAATGTAAAACATGCATGAATTGACACAAACACTTAAAAACTATTCTAAAAGAGTTGAGAACAATAATAAATTAAGCCCGAATGTATCCAATTCATGTGTATAAAACTCACTCATCAATAATTATATTAATTCACTATTTAAATTAAGTGAATTACTCACATTATTTATGAAATTAATTCATAAAAATTCCATTGCCAAGGCATAACAATTAAATTATCTTATTTCATATTATAATTTCAACTTAATTAAATTACTAATATTATTTAATTTATTCAACAATATAATTAACTGTTAAACCTCATTTTCCCAATATATAAATACATATATATTATCAACACATCTTATATTAAGAATTTTGTTTACTAAATTCTTATTTTAATAACTTCTGAAAATTCAGGTTGTTACAAATTTCGGAGAGAACCCCGGGAGATTCAGTTCCAACCTCAGAGATAACCTCGAAGGATCCAGTCCAAGTTCTGAAGATAACCCCGAAAAAGTCAGTTTCAATCCCGAAGACAATCCCGGGATACTCAGTGCAACCCCGGACATAACCCCGGGAGGTCAAACACTCCTCAGAGATAACCCTGAGGACATTCAGAATCCACAGCAGCCCAATCTCAAAGATAACCCTGAGAAACGACTGCTACATCTGCGACAAAGCCTCAAAATCACAACATCACATTCACGTTGCCTCAACACAATTCAATCCACACTGCGTACCAAGGTGTCCCACAAGAACCATAGCTCAAAATCCCGAGTGACAACTGCACAAGACAGTACAACGGATAGACATTGAAGACTTGAAGATCCTGTCATGGACCCAATTTCCCAGCTTTGGACAACCTCTAATCCCATGTCATTGTGTAGCTCTCGACAACAACATTTCGAAAAGGTACATCACTCCTTTATCGGATGCCCGGATAGAAAGTTATGAAGGTTCGAGCGGACATCGCGTAGTCCAAGTGCATGTACTTCAAGACGATGAGACCCTCATGGCCCGGGGCAGCCCGGGCAGCCACAGGTAGACCCGCGGTTGACCCGCGGTCATCTGATCTTTAAATATGAGCTTTTGGCAGCTCACTTGAAAAAAAAAAGAGAAAAGGAGAGAAAACTCTGTCCATCTCAGCCTATAACCCCTGCTAGAGTGCTCTAAACTGAGTGATTCTTCTATCTAAATACTTGTAAGCTCGTGTTTTGTAACATACTGAAGTTTAACCGATGGAAATCGAGTTTTCAGGTATCAAAAGCTATCTGAAGTCTTCTTTGCAGCCCACTGTAAGATTTTTTAGATTTTTAAGCTTTCTACTATATATATATATATATATATATATATATATATATATATATATATATATATATATATATATATTTCAGTCAGGTTTGGAGTTTACTTCGTGGCCATTTACCGTTTTTATATATATATTATATTTGCATTCCTGTCTGGCCTGGAGTTTACTCCGTGCCCTTTTACTGCTTTTATATATATATATATATATATATATATATATATATATATATATATATATATATATATTATACAAATATCTACTTTAACTGCTTTCATAATGTAGATATTTAATCTTTCAGCCTGCAGGCTAGATTTGCCTAAATCTGGCTACTTCTAACTTTAACCGGTTCAAAAGTAACTAAACTGGAACCGTTGAAGCTAGAATGGTTTAGATTTATTCAAATCTAGTTCTTTTTCTAGCTTTTGTATATATCACTCTTTCATGTGAGCCTAAGAATCATGTGATCACAGATTCAGCCTCTGAATCTAGATTCGGTTCCCGTGATGGACATTTTGCAGCTGCAACCAGCTTTTAAATTATCTACAGTGTCTGGATATCCTTAGATGACTCTCATGCCCACAAGAACTTCAGCACTGTTATATATCTTATTTTCTCGAAGATGCCTCGCATCTCGAAAATAAAAGTAATCAAGCCGAACACTTAATAAAATGGAAGTATCAAATGCCTCAATTACTATTGAGCACAAGGGTTTGAAAAACCTGTTTTACAAAACTTGACTGCTATATCTTATTAAAATTGAACTTTTATGTAAAAGTCAAACCTTTTATATATAGGTGCAAACGAGGCATAACACTACTTCCAGATAATTGCACATAGACCTAATACACACACATACACATACACAGATAAAAGTTTAATGAAAAGTGGCGGTAACCGTGTTATCACAGAAGTCGAGGGGTGTCTAACACCTTCCATCCGCTTAATCAAGCCCCTGGACCCTAACGAATCTCGGTTTCTCAGACCAGTTAAACAGTGTCAAATCATTTGGTCTTTGTGCAAACCTTTTCTCAGTTGAGTTGGTGCAACCATATAAAAATACCAACTGGCGACTCTAATAGTAAAATCGGCGACATATACATGTCGGACCTTTTCAAACTTATTTTTTCAAACAAATATCACATAAAATGAGAACACCAAAGACAAGAACAGACTACAAATAAAAATTCCGACGTCGACAAAGGAAACCATTTCGCGACATGGAGTGTCGATAACGGTTGTCTCTGATCGAGATCCATTATTCACGTCAAATTTCTGGAAAAGCTTACAAGAGAGAATGAGGACACAGTTAAGATTGAGTGCCGCCTACCATTTACAAACCGATGGGCAGAGTGAGCGAACCATACAAATGTTAGAAGACATGCTTAGAGTGTGATGGACTTCAAAGGGAACTGGGACGACCACTTACCCTTAGTAGAATTTGCTTACAACAATAGTTATCATGCGAGTATCGGTATGCCACCGTACGAAGCTCTTTACGGGAGAAAGTGTAGAGCACCTTTGTGTTAGGATGAAGTAGGAGAATGAAGAATGTTAGGACTAGAATTAGTTCAACAATTAGCTAATGTAGTGACAACAATAAGTGCCAGACTAGTAGCTGCACAAGATCGCCAGAAGAAATACGCAGATTTGCATCGTCAAGACTGCGACTTTGAAGTCAGAAGTTTCGTGTTTTTGAAAGTATCTCCTTGGAAGGGGAAGATAAGATTCGGTAAGAATGGAAAGTTGAGTTTGCGGTTCATAGGACCATTTGAGGTATTGAAGCGAGTAGGCGAAGTGGCGTACAAAGTAGCCTTACCACCCGAGCTGGAACACATTCACAATGTGTTTCACATTTCTGTGTTGCGTCCATACAAGCCTGCCTGACTATAAGCACGTAATATCCTATGAGCATATACAAGTAGAGAAGAATATGACTTACGAGGAAATTCATGTCCAAGTAATAGATAGGAAAGAGCAAACTTTAAGAAATAAAACTATATCTTCTGTAAAAGTAATTTGGTAAAACCACAACGCTGAGGAGGATGCGTGAGAGTTAGAGGATAAAATGATGAGGGACTATCCCCATCTATTTGTGTAACCTTATACCAATTTCGAGGAAGGAATTTTTATAAGGGGAGAGGATGTAATACCCGAGAATTTTTTGAATATTATTAATAATTATGTTAATAAAAGTCGAATATTTCTTTGAATATAAATAAACATTGTTGTGGCATGGGTTACAGTAATTCTATTCAATTAAGTTAAGTATGTGACATTTATGGTAGGATTGATGAAGAGCTTAATTTTAAGCTTATGAGGATTGCATAGTGTGGCATAATGAAAGACTAAGACATTCATTAAGTAAATTAATAGAGGAATGATTCAATAGAAGAAAGGTTAATAAAAATTATATTATTTAACCAATTGTTATTATTAGCTGCATACAATTGAGTAACAAAGTAATTTCATAAATGAAATATAAAATAAGGTGTTTAACTAGTACTATTATGACGCCCCCAAAATATGTATACACAACCCATTATGAGTCGTCAAATACATGGTACATAATTTAAATACAAACTTAATTTATACAACTGTCGTGCAAAATACGACAAAACATAAGCTAAGAGTTTTAACACGAATATTGTCTCGTAGACAATATCCACACTCAAATGGAGTCCTCATTACCATCACTCCATTCCCCGACTAGTCCCAGCTATATTCTCATTTCCTGAAGAGAACAATGAAAGAAAATGGTGAGCTCAACTAGTCTAGTAAAGAATATTATGACTAAGATAATGCAGCGGAACAAGCAATTCATTAGAAGAGTCAAATAAAGCATGATATCTACTATCTTCTATGATTTAAAAGTTCATCATTAATATTTTATCTCTGTAACACATCTCAATAAATAATCCACATCACCAAATTATCCATGCACTACGGGCTAAGGATATTCGCTAGTATCACATCCACGAATTATCCATGCACTATGGGCCAAGGATATTCGTTAGTATCACCAATGGTTATGATCATGCCAAACAACTGTCCATCAATGCACTACGAGCTAATGAGGACTTTTACCACATCATTTGTAATATTACAGGTCATGATTATACCGGTACATTATTTCTGGTCATAATCATACACATCAACAGTCCATCTATGCACTACGGGTCAAAGATGACTTCCATCACAATATAAGCATGAGGATGATGACAATGATATAAGAAATTAATCAAGTGAGATTAAGGATAAATATTTTATAATTTAATTTATCCAGAGTTTAAGAATGTCCAAATTGTCAACATGATAACTACTTTGGGGAGTAAAATTCAAGATTAATATTCATGTATCAAAAATAATTTAGTCAGAAAAGAAATCAATTTTTGTCGTGAATAGTACCCCAGGTGAATATTACCCTAGTGAATAGTACCCCGTGAATAATACCCCATGAATAGTACCGTATGTATGAATAGTACTCCGACATGAAAAGCTTAAAATTTAACAAGAATGTTCAGAAAAATATTTCAGTAAAACGATACTAGATGAAACGCAAATTTCAAAGATATTCTACTAATTTTAAGGAGTATAAAAGCATTACTTATCAAAATAAGTGTAGAATTAGGAATATGAAACGAAATAATATTACTTACATACTACAGAGTGTGGAAGAAAATATTATTTCTTACGAATATTGAACAAAATAATATCTCTTACCTTATTAGGAGAGTAATTCCGACTGGTATAGCAGAGATATTTTTGAAGAAAACTTACACTGGTTTTTACACTCAAAGCTTCCTTAAACTCAAAAGAAATACGCTCAATATTATAGAAGAAGAATTCTCTGACTTTGGTGTGATTTTTATTTCTAAACTAAGCATATTATTTATAGGAGAATGGCTGGGTACTATTTTAATATAATCACAGGTGAACAGGAGAAGAATTCACGAGTGAAGTTCGACTGAAATTCATGTGATACCGACCTGATGCCCAACAATTTTATTACAAAGCAACATATCAAAGGAACATAATAAATCAAACAAAACAAACAGCAACAAGAAGAAGCAGATATATGCCTAAAGCACAGCAAGGCCCCAATCAACTGGTTACAAAGTAGACCACAATAGCTAGAAACCCGTATGGGGTGTGTTGCATAGTGTTGGGCAGACGTATTTTATCTCCTCAAACTGTATAATGTATGTTATCTGACTTATCCGTCTTTTGGACTCGTGTGCTGCTGCTGCTATATCGGTTGGCTGTTTACTGCTGACTTTTTTTTTTGCTAAATTGGTTTGTGTATTAAAAAAGGAAATAAATACAAAAGCAGAGGGGCATACCCCTGAATATAGTCATCAAAAAGCATCCCCATGGGGCTAGCTAAAGTATGTAAACATTACATGAACAGTCATAGATGGGCAGCCATGGTATGCAACCAAGGTGTAGCTTGTTAGACGAGCCAGTTACAGTAGAATTGACAAGAACCCTTGGTTAAATGCAAAGGAGGTAGACAACCTAGATTTGATAATATAGACTACATCAGTTGCAAGGCAGTGTGGGGGGATGAGTGTGTTAGAATGCAATCTCTTGTTCCTTGCTCCCAAACTTTATAGGAAGCTACTGGAAAGGAGAGCCCCATTATTTGTTTAGAGAGTTTCCATCCTCTGAAGGTGTTGATCTTGGTAGTTAAGTCGGTCCAGTCCAAAGGGAAGGAGGACCAATCCCCCAGTGAGAAAGCAGCTTGCAAGATAATTGTGGAGTACTCACAAGTGAAGAAGAGGTGGTTGAAGGTTTCTGGACATTTGTTGCATAGAGGGTAATTGAACACACGGCCAGAATAACCCTTCGTGATGTCATTTGTTGCTGACTTTTTTAGGTTTGCTGCTGCACTTTGACTGGTTTTTGCTGTAGTTTCTTAGCAGCTCAAACTGTTGTTGTGTGTTGTGCTGGGTATGCAAAAACGGTGCTGGGTGGTTGGGCTGCTGTGTGCCGTGTGATGCTGGTTGTGCGCGATTGAGCTGTTATCTATCTTGGCAGTTTGGCTACTGTTGTCTTGTTGTTTGATGTTGATTTCTGCATATACTCCTTGCTGGTTTGTTTTGCTATGATCTGTGGTACTGCTATAAGTTTGGTTGATGCAGTTGCATTAATTGATTTCAAGCCAATTATTGGTTGTTTATTTTTGTTGCTTTGTTCCTTGTTGGATCCTTGTATGCTAGTGACTAGCTTTGGTTTACTACAGCCATCATATGGCCTGTCCTATGATGGCTATGTTATACTGCTTGGGGTTTGACTCATGTACTTTGTACTTATTCTTTCTTTTATTTCAGTCTAAATTTAGCACACAAAAAAAAAAAAGAAATGTTGGGCAGCAAGAAAGATGTCTTTGACATTTTCACCCAGAGGACCAACATTAACTTCAAGAGCTTGTCCAAGGCAGTGGATTCCTCCGAATTCTGACTAAGAGCCAAAGGGATAGGGTTTAAATCTGACTCCACCATGTCATCACTGCTGATGGCCAAGTGAGAAGAGACCTCAGGCGAGTTGGGGTTTGAGACCCAAATTCAGCAAATAAGTCACGAGAGGGACTACTTTCTGAGTTATCAGCTGACCTGCGAGTGGCTGACCATAATGCTGGAAGGAGCAAAGGAAGGAGGGAGCAAGAAAGGGCAAATCTTCTATAGTACCCAGCTACCCTTAAGAAACTTTTTACTTTAGTTGGCATCTTTGGTTGCTCCCAATTACTCACTGCTTCTACCTTCCCAGGGTCTACTGAAATTTCATTCTTATCCACCACATGTCCTAAGAATTGAACCTTCTTCATCTAAAATTCACACTTTGAAAACTTTGCATACATATCTTCTCCTTCCTTAGTGCCTCCAAAACCATCTTCAGATGCTTGGCGTGCTCTTCTTCCGTCTTCGAGTAGATCAAGATATCGTTGATGCAAACTACTACGAATTTATCCAAGTACGACTTGAAAACACGGTTCATCAAGTCCATGAATGCTACCGGAGCATTTGTCAACCCGAATGACATCACCAGAAATTCGAAATGTCCGTAACGAGTTCGAAACGCCGTCTTTAGTATGTCCTCCTCTCGTACCTTCAACTGGTGATAACCCGTCCGTAGATCTATCTTCGAGAAACACTTTGCTCCCTTCAGTTGATCGAAAAGATCGTCTATCCTTGGTAACATATATCTATTCTTAATTATTACTTCTCGATAATCGATACAGAGCCTCATCGATCGATCCTTCTTCTTTACAAACAACATTGGTGCTCCCAAGGAGACACACTCGGCCGAATATAACCTTATCTAGCAACTCTTGCAATTGTATCATCAATTCTTTCATTTCTACTGGCGCCATACAATATGGAGCTTTCGAAATCGGTGTCATTCCTGGTGCTAAGTATATTACAAATTCGACTTCTCTGTCTGGCGGAAGACCAGGTAGATCGTCCGAAAATACATCTTGAAATTCTCTTACTACAGATATATCCTTAATTTTTACTCCCTTTTTTCGAGTATCAACAATGTACGCTAAGTAACCTACACATCCTTTCCTTATCAATTTCTTGGCCTGCATCATCGTAAGGCAACACGACTACTTAAGCGATGAGCTACCATAAAACACCACCTTAGACTTATTTGGAGTATGAAGATTTACACTTTTATTCGGACAATCAATTATCACCACATGATTATACAATCAATCTATTCCCAATATTACGTCAAACTCTCCCAATCTTACCAGGATTAAGTCTACGCTTAGTTCATGATTTCTAATGTTTGCGCGATAATTTTGGTAAACATATTCTACAGGGATTACTTCCTTATTCGCAACTTCTATGTTCAAAGGATTTCCTAATCGTTCTTGGGGTAAATTTAGTCGACTAGAAAATTCCTCATATACAAAAGAATACGTGGCACCCGAATCAAATAATACATAGGCATTTATATTATTGATTGGGATGATACCCGACACCACGTCCTTCGCAGCTACTATGTCCTGGACAGTCATGTTAAAGGTCCTAGCGGTTGGGCGGTTGGATGGCGTCGGTTCGCCAATAATCAGTTTGTTGCTTCCCCTTTGCTGGTCGCTTCCTCCGCCGCTTCCATTCTTTGGGAAATCTTTAATCAGGTGGTCCGCCGAGCCACATGCGTAACAACTTTTGATCTTCTTGGGCTTCGGGCAGTTGGGTGAAATGTGTCCCTCCTTGCCACAGTTGTAGCAGATACTACGCCCCTTCCAACACTCACATTGGTGATTGTTTCCACACTTCGGGCATCCCTATACCCTCTTCTTAAACTCTCCACGAAACTTCCCCACTTTATTGTTGTGATTTTTGTTGTTGTTGTTGTTCTCCCATTTTCTCTTTCCTAAATTACTTCCCCCATTGCTGCTTCCTCCGCGGCTATCTCCTCCCGTGTTCTTACCTTTCTTCTCCTTATTGTATAAACTCAAGGCTTCACTACCTCCTTCTGCAATGATGGCCTTCTCCAGCAATCTCACAAATGAATTGATCTGAAGAATTGACACATGTTGAACAATCAAGGTGTTAGCCCTTGCTCAAAATGTCTAGCTTTCCTCTCTTCGTCTCCTACCTGGTGTTCTGCAAATCGGGCTAGCTCATTGAACTTAGCCGCGTATTGCGCCACCATCATATCTCCCTGCTTAAGTTCTAAGAACTTCACTTCCATCCTATTCTTCATGCTTTTCAGGAAATAATTCTTGAAAAACAAGGTCTTAAATCTCTCCCATGTTATTATCCCTTCTCCTGCTCTTTTTTTTTTTTGCTGAATTTTAAGCTGTATTAAATAAAAGGAAAGTACAAAATACATGGGCAACCCCAATAAGAATATAGCATAGACATCATAGAAGATTACGGCACTACGCCCCACAAACAATTACAATAAACATCTACCATATTATATAAGGAAACAGTTCAGAGGCCCGAGGAAGGAACCACTGATTAAGCAGCTGACTCGCCTCCCACCAGTAGTTTGCCTCGCCTCTCATCATGTAGGTGGCAAACACCGTCTTTTGGTCTTCACCCACACGAGCGATGGTGAAGGCTTTCTCCATCTCTTTGATCCACGTCTGAGCCACGATCGGATCGGTAGTACCCACGAATTCCGGAGGTCCTACACTCCTAAAGTCCGTAATGTTTGTGACTGGAACTGGGGATTGGGTGGTACTGGTTCGTTTCTTCCCCTAAGAGCTTCCCTTAGCAAATCTACTAGCCTTTGTATAGGGTCTACTTATCCTCTCTCATCATTGACCGACTCTTCCGGTGCAGTTAGTCTACGTTTGGGCGGCATTTTTCTGCATCACAAAATTTTCATTTTTATTATCTAATTATATTACTTAAACATTTCTCAAATAAAAAAAATAAAATTTTATAATGCATTTCTGGAATAAGATCATTTATATACATATGTCAAATCATTACATCACATGATTATCCCTAGCATACTTCTATAAATGACAAAACATATCCCCTAATATCATAAAAGACGAGGACAACCACTAATATACTACCCCTCTAACATTTTTCAAAAGTTTGGGGTTTTTCATAACTATCTCGTATCCTACACAAAAGACTGAGATTACTTTACGATATATACATCACATAAATGAAATACTTCAACTACTAACACATAGACCTCAATCTATCATCCCGTGCTCCATAGCGCTATTGTACTCCTTCTGTGTTATGTGCGCCACCAAGTCCCTACTTATGGTATGACGGTTCTGTCCCTGCTCCGTCGGGTAATGATATACACCATCAATCACTCTCTCAATGGTCGTGCGCAAAGCATAGCCCATCTTGTTCATCTTCCTTCTATTGCATCTCTCCTCATCTTCCAGGTCATTAGTCTTATCATTAGCTTCCTCCCACTTTTCCTCAAAGTGAATCCTCTCCATCACTTCCATCTCCAGCTGTGCACGGAGAGCCTCCTTCTCAGCCTTCTCACTAACCTTCCTCTGTTCAGACTCCTCTAGCTTACCTGCCAACTCCACATTCCTAACTATTGAATGGTGAAAAAGAGTGCCCATATATAATCTTGCCTCCTTGCGATATGCAAGTTCTACTTCCAGCTCCTGCATCCTCAACTTCCTCTGGTGGTCCTCGTCCCTTAATTTCTGAAATCGGACTCCCTCCCTTGAGCCTTAGCCTCCAGCTCCTCGACTCTACATCCTAACTTCAGGATCTGCTCCTCATACTCACCCAGCATCTGATCCTCAAATGTAGTCTCATCGGGATCTTTTGCGGGCTCATCCTCCATGGGTTCCTCCTCTTGATATGTCTCTATGGGAAATGGCTCCATCTCCTCCTCCTCATCATCATCATCATCGATAGGAGCCACTGCCGAAATAGGCTCAGCTATCAATTATGCCTCATAAACCACGTGTATGTCACGGGGCTCTTCCTCTATCACTCTACTGAGTCCTCCCAAGTCTGTCATCCTACAACCACCAACATAAGACAAAACAAACAACAACTCCATTAGAATGTTAAATAAACATAAGTTCATTGTATAGAATGAAATTATATTCCATAACACATGAGTTTAGTCCCTCTCTATCTTCTAAGTTCTCCTAAGTTATAATCTAAGGACTCTCGTTCCTAAGGTTTATAACTACAGCTCTGATACCAACCTGTGACGCCCCAAATTTAGACCACTCACGTATCGAATTTGGTGTATCACGTATTGCAAATCTAATGACTAAATAACATCTCATGCAACAGAAATATCAGAATAGATTACATTTATTTAATATAATCATTCTTGTCCCAAGGTTTCGTAACTTAAACATCTCTTACCTACCTTAACATATTTAAACAAGGTTTAGACATAATCATAATATCTCTAGACAAATATGAACTACTCTATAGCTTTGCCCTTGCCCTTATCAATGCCTGAGTCCGCCTTGCTCTGCATTAACTGAAATGTTTTTAGGGAAGCAAGAATGAGCAACAAGTTTGCCCAGCAAGTAATATCGCAAAAAGGGTGATCATATGTAGAGTTCAATCTTCAAGGGTATGACAGTGAATAAAAGTTCAAGAATTATCAACAATTCACAATACAGGTCGCTATGGACTGAAAGATATCAATGTTTAACCATTTTTTTGCTAAATTTAGACTGAAATAAATAAATGGGGGATTACAAACCGCATGGGAGACAACCCAAACAGCAAAGCAAAACATCATAGGACATGCCCTATGATGAAGACTATGAAACAACGCTAAAAAGATTACAGGTAACAGAACAAAGCATAAAATGTGAAGATGCCCGAAGTGGAGCAGCCTCGACTACCCTCCTCCTGAAGAAGCCAAAATCCCATTTTTGAAGATCCATGCTCCTGAAACCCACACTACGAAGCACACTCTGCTACCGATCCCAGCCAAACCCAGGCACTCTACGACCGTGGACACTCTACGACCGAAGCACACGCTACGATTTCCAAGGCCGAAGTTCTCTCTACGAATAGACTCAGCGAATACCCAGCAAACCCAACTCTACGAAGACACTAGTTCAGGCCCACTAGCCGAAGCACACCCTACGACCAAACTAGCCGAGGCACACTCTACGACTGAACTAGCCGAGGCACACTCTACGACTAAACCCAGCCAACCGCAGGCACAACTCAACTCTACGAAGCCCCAGCCTAGGCCGACCCCCAGACCATGAGGACCAAGCCAAACCCCACTCCATAGTCACTTGTTCAGGCCCCCTCCATATCCAGCAGCAACTGACAGCTACAGCACAAGAGATCTATAGCACCTTTTAAATTTAATTCTTTGAAATTTAACATTAGAGTGTAGTTCACACTTAATCAAGTGAATAATATCCCGAATAAGAGACCGAGCAGGAATGGAGGTATGGGAGAAGATTCAAGCATTTCGTTCAGTCCAGATTCTATAGACCACAGAGGCAAACCCAAACCGGAGTAGACTAGAGTGAAAATTTGTGCTGGTTCTGCTAGAGGTAAAGCCAGTAATAGAAGTCCAGCTTCGACTAAGACCTCTCCAACCACACTGCCTAAGAACCGCAACCAGAATTTGAAATGAAAAGGGGCAATCAAAGAACAAATGGTTGAAGGTTTCCCTGTCACGCAAGCAGAGCATGCACAAAGGGTCTATATCAAGTCCAAATTGAGTTAATCTATCAATTGTCCGAAGCCCCTTATGAAAAGCAAGCCAGAGGATAAATGATTGCCGAGGTGGAACTGTCTTATGCCAAACCAAGTAGTGCTAAGGCAGGATAGGGCCAGTCAGACGTATAGAATTCCAAATAGTAGTAGCCTTAACCTGTGAAGCCATGGTGCCATCCCAGAGAAGGCCATCAAGTTTTGCTGAGTTACAGGGTCGAGAGAGTCAAATGAATTTCGAAAATCAATGACATCCTGGTGATTCGAGGCAGGCAACGCCCACCTAGAGTTTTCAATAATGCTATTCACAGTTGCGTAAGGACCAAGCCCGGAGTTTACAATCAGGGACGAATGAACAGAGTCTGTCAAAGGAGTACGATCGATCCAGGGGTCAAACCATAAGCTAGTATTTTCTCCATTACCAATAACATAACTGATGTGTCTCCGAGTAAGATCCCTACATTGGAGCACCTTCCTCCATATCCAAGAGCAGTCAGGAGGAATCGGAAATGCCCAGAACGATTTCATCTTTAGCACTGTAACATTGACCCACTTAGCCCAAAGAGAGGAAGAAGAAGGATTGATTACTTGCCACAGCTGCAACAAAATAAGTGATTTATTCCAGTCCGCTAGGTTTTTAATAGCAAGACCTCCCTCTGCAAAAGGAAGGCATATCTTTGTCCAGGCAACTTTCGATCCGAATTTGTTCATGGAAGGGCCCTTCCACAAGAATCGTGACATATCCACTGAAGATCTTTCAATACCGCTGCTGGAAGAATGAAGTGAGCCGACCAATATGCTTGAGTGGCATGAATAACTGACTTTATAAGTTGCAGACGGCCAGCATAAGAGAGGAATCTATTAGTCCAGGAGCTAATTTTGGCTTTAACCCTTTCAAGGAGCGGTCGGCAGGCCGCTAGGCTAAGCTTCGAGGTGATTAAGGGTACCCCCCAAAACTTTACAGGAAACTCCCCCAAACTGAACTCCAAAAGACTAAGGATAAGATCCGATTGGGCCGGGGGAACATGGGATAAAAAGCACTACTCTTTGCGGCATTGATGTGGAGACCCGAGCCCAATGAGAACTGGTCAAGACAAGTCTTGATTACCTTGATAGAGTCAATATCACCATGGCAGAAGATAAGGATATCATCCGCAAAGCAAAGGTGAGTAATGGATAGAGGAGCAGTTCGCCAATGGAATTTGAAAGCAGCCTGTTTTGAAGCCTGGGCGATCATAAGAGCAAAGACCTCCATAACGATGACAAAAAAGATAGGGGGAAAGAGGGTCACCTTGTCTAAGGCCTTTGGCCCCTCTGAAATAACCACATAAAGCCCTATTAACCTTAACCGAGAAACTGGATGTGGAAATGCAAGCCTTAATCCAGAATATAAATTTTGGGGGAAAATTAAAAAGCTTTAGAGCAGCCCACAAGAAGTCCCAAGAAACAGAGTCAAAAGCTTTCCTGAGATCCAGTTTTAAAGCACACCATTTCTAGATTTCAGAGAAAAGAATACTGAGCAGTCACTAAGGACATAAACTTCTACCAGAATTAACAGTATTATACTGAAAATCCAACAAAAACGAGTACAACAGGTGATCAGCCTAAAGTACCATACGTTATGCATAATATTTAATCATATTCATGTGCGCACGTTGATGAGTGGATTTTATATACGTGATTCAATATCCATTTCATTCTTATTTGTTGCTAAATTCTTGTGATCATGTTCCTTTTTACTTGTTTTATGTTATTTCTTGTGTAGGATGGTTGTTGAGACATTTTACGGATATGTGGAATTAATTGGGATGATTTGAGGTCAATTAGAGTGAATTTTGAGTACAGCATGAAAATCAGTCAAGTTATCTAGCAGAAGACAAGCCTGTCGGGGCGGGCCATTTTATACTACATACCCCCGTCGGGGCGGGGGGTCTTCATTCGAGCTAGATAGAAAGGGATCCCACCGGGGCGGGCGTTATTAGTGCATGAACCCCAGCTGGGGCGGGGGGGGGTGTCAACTCTGAAGTTGTCTTGCTTTGATTAAACTTCTTTCGAGGCATGGTTTCTAGTAATTGCATGACAATGGAAGTCTAATTGAAGGGATTTTCGGCTGGAGCTTGTATGCTAGACATCTATTACTCTATAAACAACAACTTCAATATTACAACAGGAGATATTACGAAGATCTAATCTGAGTTTTTGAGAGCAAGCGTGGAGGAGTATTTCGAGGATATTTTCAAGACGATTGCAATTCTAGGCTTCGTGAAGGGTGTTTTTCATTATTTTTCATCTTAGGCTATTATTTGTAATCAGAAGAATGTTTTCTATGAATTATTCAGTGTTTATTTTGTTTGGTATGAACTAATTCACTTTTTAGACTTATGATGGATCTTTAAGTGAATCAATGATTTTGTAAACTTTGATTTCGATTTTAATAATCTATCTCCAGTTTATCTATATTGATTTGAGCTAAATCTATGAGTTTCCTGATCAACAATTCTTTGTGAAATTAGATGGAATCGAGAGAGGATATTCAATTCTAGACCTAGTTAATATAGCATGTGTTCATGAATTTTGTGAATAGCTTAATCTTGATGAATGTTAAGGTAGAGATATGGTTGACATTGCATGTAATCGGATAGAGAACTTATTCGTAAACCTTCTTCAAATGTAATTCACATAAAGATATAGTGGGTTAGTTGATTAAGGTGTTTAACGAATTTCTATCTTAATTATGGATTGACGTTAATACGGTATTAGTGCATCGAGATTAATAAGCTGGGGTAGTGCATTGAATTGGAATAAGGGTGTTAAAATCATAGTGAAGCTTAGGGTGAAATCATAAGTTTAATTCTCCATTAATTGTTTGAATTTTTAGATCTTGATTTTAGTGATTATGTTGACCATGTATACTTGCGTGTTGTGCGTATATAGATTTTATCCAAAAAGTTTTTGGCGCCATTGCCGGGGATTATTTAGTATAAATCTTAATAGTTTTACAATATCAGTTTAATTAATCCAGTTTTACTTAGACATTTTTATTTTTGTTTTGTTCTTCTTATTTCAGGTGTTGGAAGCAGTTTGTGCAAACTCGGTCCAAAAATCCAGACTTATTGCCTTTTGAGGACGACATCGAGAGAAGGTTTCAGAGGTTAAGTGGATCAAGGAAACGAGGCAAGAATTTGAACCATCTGAGAAGGAAGAGGAAATTTGGCAGCCGAAGATCAAAAAGCGTTAAGGGACTTTGCCACACCCAAGGTGACTGAACTGCAGTCAAGCATCACCAGGCCTGCAATATCCGCTAACACATTTGAAATTAAGCATGGGACGATTCAAATGATTTAGAATTCAGTTTAGTTTGGGGGATTGGCGAATGACGATCCGAACGAACATCTAGTCAGTTTTCTGGAGATTTACGACACCTTTAGGTACAATGGGGTGTCGAATGATGCGGTGAGACTTCGCTTGTTCACATTCACTCTACGGGACAAGGCGAAGAGTTGGATGCATTCTCTACCGCCTGGATCGATTACTACATGGGAGGACTTAGCTCAGAAATTTCTCGCCAAATTCTTCCCACCAGCGAAAACTGCAAAGATGAGGAATGAGATAACGATGTTTGAGCAGCAACATGGGGAGTCGTTATACAAGGCATGGGAGAGATATAAAGAGTTACTCAGAAAATACCCACATCATGGACTACCTAAGTGGTTGTAATTGAACACCTTTTACAACGGACTACATGGGAATCTCAGAACTAGTATTGATGCAGCGTCGGGCGGAGCCTTCATGGCCAAGAGTTACGAGGAAGCGTATAATTTGATTGAAACCATGGCGGCTAACAACTACCCCCACAGCAAGAATGACACAGGCAAAGGCAGCCAGGGTTTAGAAGTGGATGGTGTGACAGCTATACAAGCATAGATTTCAGCACTTTCGAAGAAGTTGGATTCTATGACCGGGGCGCAGGTACAACAAGCACAGCAAGTGGCAGTTATATGTGAGTTGTGCGCGGGAGAGCACCTAACGGATCAATGCACGATAAATCCAGCATCTGTGCAGTTTGTGGGCAATTATAACAAAATTTCGTAGAACACATACCAGAACACGTACAATCAAGGAAATAGGAATCATCCGAATTTCTTGTGGAATAATAATCAGCAACATCAACCTCCATGACAGTCATATCCACCAGGATTTTAGAACCATCAACAACCAGCTCAACATCAAGAAAGGAAATCAGATCTAGAGGAGTTGGTGACAAAATACATAACTAGCAATGAGGTGACCATGAAAAATCAAGCAATGGCTATGAAAACACAAGAGATGGCGATCAAGAATCTAGAGAATCAAATAGGGCAAATTGTGTTGGCATTGAATAATAGACCACAAGGGACGTTACCAAGTGACACCGAGAGAAATTCGAAGGGTAACCATGAATAGTGTCAGGCAATTACATTGCGGAGTGGGAAACAACTTGAAGGTATTAATGCAGAAAATTCCGTGACTCCGGATGAAAAAGTTGATGATAGCAGCAAAATTGAAAGAAGCAAGGGTGAGGATAAACAGAGTGAGGGAACAAATTTCAGCAATAAGCCAATTGTTTATCCACCACCACCGTTTCAACAAAGGGTCCAAAAAATAGAAATTATACAAGAAATTCGCAAAGTTTTTGGAAGTGTTCGAGAAACTTCAGATCAACATACCATTTGCAGAAGCCCTAGAACAAATGCCGAGCTACGTAAAATGTATGAAAGGGATTCTGTCAAGGAAAAAGAAATGGGAAGATTTCGAGACAGTTGCACTAACCGAGGAGTGTAGTGCAGTGTTACAGCAGAAATTACCACCAAAACTCGAGGACCCGAGGAGCTTTACTATTCTATGCACGATCGGGAATATGCATTTCAGCAAGTGTTTATGTGATTTGGGGGCGAGTGTAAACCTACACCAATACCTACAAATATCTCATTACAGTTGGCGGATAGGTCAGTCACATATCCGAGAGGCATAGTGGAGGACATTTTAGTGAAAGTGGATAAGTTTATATTTCCCGCAGACCTTATCATTCTGGACTTTGAAGAGGACAAGAATATCCCAATTATCCTAGGGAGGCCATTTTTGGCCATGGGTAGGACACTCATAGATGTACAAAAAGGAGAATTGACTATGAGGGTCCAAGATCAAGAGATAAAATTCAATGTGTTCAAGGCCATGAAATTCCCCACGGATGAGGAAGAATGTTTTCGAATAGATTTAATTGAGCAAATCATCAGTGAAGATATGAGCGAGAGTTTGGTCAACGATCTGTTAGAAACAACTTTATTGGGAGATGAAGAGGTCGACGACCCGGAATTGGTGGACTACTTACAGATGCTAGATTCGTTGTCACGAGTTTCCAGATTCAGAACACCATTTGAACCATTGCACACGGAAGAAGCAGCCGCAGAAAAATTGAAACCATCATTGGAAGAGCCACCAAAGTTGGAACTTAAGCCACTCCCTAAACACTTCAGGTATGCATATTTAGGCAATTCAAATTCTTTACCTGTTATTATTTCAGCTGCACTTCACGAATTGCAGGAAGAAAAGTTGTCGAGGGTGCTTCGGGAACACAAATCAGCTATTTGGTGGACAATTACGGACATAAAGGGAATCAACCCTTCATTTTGCATGCATAAGATCTTAATGGAAGATGAGGCAAAACCAACGGTGGAACAATAGCGGCGACTTAACCCGATTATGAAGAAAGTTGTGAAAAAGGAAATTCTGAAGTGGTTAGATGCCGGTATCATCTACCCGATTTCCGACAGTAAATGGGTTAGTCCAGTTCAGTGTGTACCGAAAAAGGGAGGAATGACGGTGGTGCAGAATGAGGACAACGAGTTAATACCAACTAGAACAGTGACAGGTTAGAGGGTTTGCATGGATTATAGAAAATTGAACAAGGGAACCCGAAAAGACCATTTTCTGTTACCCTTTATTGATCAAATGTTAGATAGATTGGCGGGACACCAATATTACTGTTTGTTGGATGGGTACTCGGGGTACAACCAAATAGTCATCACTCCGGAGGATCAAGAGAAGACCACATTCACGTGCCCTTAAGGCACATTTGCATTCAGGAGGATGTCATTTGGGCTATGCAATGCACCTGCAACATTCCAACGGTGTATGATGGCCATTTTTTCAGATATGGTGGAGAAAAATGTTGAGGTCTTCATGGATGACTTTTTGGTCTATGGGGACAGCTTCGATATTTGCTTAAAGAATCTGGTCATGGTGTTGCAAAGATGTAAGGACACGAATCTCGTACTAAATTGGGAAAAATGCCACTTCATGGTTG
Source organism: Panax notoginseng (assembly GCA_016801055.1). Lineage (NCBI taxonomy): Eukaryota > Viridiplantae > Streptophyta > Magnoliopsida > Apiales > Araliaceae > Panax > Panax notoginseng. The sequence goes on along the minus strand of CM029016.1, from coordinate 104,545,838 downwards.
AAGAGTGCATAATTTTGGGCCATAAGGTATCGGCTCAGGAATTGGAAGTTGACAAAGAAAAGCTGGAAACTATTGAAAAATTACCTCCACCGAGCTCAGTTAAGGAGTTTTTGGGACATACTGAATTCTACAGGAGGTTCATAAAGGACTTCTCTAAAATTGTAAAACCTCTATGCAGTCTTTTAGAGAAGGATGTTACTTTCAGTTTTACTGCAGAATGCAAGTTAGCGTTTGAATTATTGAAGAAGAAATTAACTACAGCTCCCGTGATAGTTGCACCGGATTGGAATATGCCATTCGAGCTAATGTGTGATGCGAGCGACTATGCGGTTGTTATTTTGGGCCAACGACGAGACAAGGTGTTTCACGCCATATACTATGCAAGAAAAACACTCACAGAGACTCAAATAAATTATACAACCACGAAAAAGGAATTGCTTGCAGTGGTGTACGCGTTTGACAAATTTCGGGCATACTTGATCTGGACTAAGGTGATAGTCTACACGGACCATTCGGCGATTCGGTACCTAATAGCGAAAAAAGATGCTAAGCCACGCCTTATCCGATGGAGAGTTTGACTTAGAAATTAAAGATAGATAGGGGACGGAGAACCAAGTCGCCGATCACTTGTCTAGGTTAGAAAACCATGGGAAAGCAAAAGACGACAGATGTGAGATTAATGAATCATTCCCAAATGAATAAGTGTTTGGGATTTTAGTTGAGATTCCGTGGTATGGTGATTATGCAAATTTTCTGGTGAGCAACGTTCTACCGCCTGACCTCACAAGACAACAGAATAGGAAATTTCTTCATGACGTGAAATGGTACATGTGGGATGACCATATCTCTTCAAGCAGTGCGTCGACAAAATGATTCGACGGTGCGTCCCATACAGTGAAGTGAAGAATATTCTGCATGAGTGTCACTCATCTGCATATGGCGGGCATTATGGGAGTGAAAGGACAGCAGCGAAGGTGTTACAATCTGGTTTTTATTGGCCTACATTATTCAAATAGATGCCCACCATTTTGTTAAACAATGCGATAGGTGTCAAAGGGTGGGCAACATTTCGAAACGGAATGAGATGCCCTTACAAACGATTCTTGAAGTTGAAATTTTTGACGTATGGGGTATCGATTTCATGGGGCCATTCCCCTCATCTTTGAACAATCAATACATTCTACTCACAGTGGACTACGTATCAAAGTGGGTTGAAGCTGCAGCATTACCATCAAACGATGCCAAAGTGGTCCTCTAGTTCCTACAGAAGAACATCTTCACGAGGTTTGGCACACCAAGAGCGATTATCAGTGACGAAGGTAGTCACTTCTGCAATAACTCTTTTACAACTCTTTTGGCCAAATATGGGGTCAACCTTAGCTACATCGTATCACCCAACCAATGGACAGGCTGAGGTATCAAACAGAGAAGTCAAGAAGATATTAGAGAAAGTGGTGAATCCGAGTCGGAAAGATTGGTCGCTTAGATTGGACGATGCATTATGGGCCTACCGGACTGTATATAAGACACTAATCGGGATGTCACCATATCAACTACTGTACGAGAAGGCATGTCACTTATCGGTCGAGCTACAGAAAACTCAATTTCGATCAAGCAGCAGTAGGGGAGAAAAGATTACTTCAATTGAATGAACTCGACGAATTCTGCCTTCACGCCTATGAGAATTCCAAAAATTATAAAGAAAAGGTAAAAAGATGGCACGACTAGAAAATTATCCATCGAACATTCGAGCCGGGTCAATCAGTACTATTGTTCAACTCACGGCTGCGATTGTTCCCTGAAAAGCTTAAATCGAGGTGGTCGGGACCATTTACTAACAAACGGGTTTTCTCTCATGGCGTAGTGGAACTCTACAGTCGAAATCCATTAGATACGTTCAAAGTAAATGGAAACGTTTAAAGCATTATTGGGGTGGAGAAGCAAACACCAACGTGATCGCCATCACATTGACCGACACAACATAAGCAAGAAGTAGTCAGGCTGAAAGACTTAAAATCAAGCGCTAATTGGGAGGCAACCCAATCTTTAGTTGATTTATCATATTTTCAATTCATATTTGTTTAATCATAGTTTTCATTAAATTACTAGGTAGAAGAATAATAAAAGTCTCGTTAACATCTCCACATTATATTAAGTTATCAATATAACTCACTAATTTTCATGTGTTAAATCTTGCAGGATGGAAAAATGTAGCATTAAGAGAACTACATGAAGCAGAACAAAGAATCTGATAGTAGCATGGCCCGCCGAGCCGGGCCCCTTTTACATTATAACCCCCGCCGGGGAGGGGGTCTCTGAATCCAGTTGACAGACTGCAAGCCAGCCGGGGCGAGACTTACTAGTACAATACCCCCCGCCGGGACGAGGGTCCTGGGCAGCAACAGATTTCGACAGTTACATAGACTTCTCCACTTCCCCATAACACACCACTAACCCACATTCTCCATTTCCCCATTTCAGCCATTAAGTTCCATAACCACCACCCACTACCCACTATTACCACTCCCATTAATTCTGTAACTCCATCACTCCTCTCCACCTCTTCACTCCACCAATGATAACCATCCCTCTACCTCTATATCACTACCTCTCATATCAAATCTCTTACACTAATTGACATAGAAAATTCATAGAGTATACTTGAGAGTTAGAGAGGAGCAAAGTGAAAAGTTTGGGGGAAGTTAAAGCAAGTCAAGCACTAGATCGAGATCATGGCTTCACCATCATATTCTAAACGCAAAAGGGGAGAAAGCTCAAGGTCCATCTCAACCAACCCGCACCTTCGATAGCCGGAAATTTGTAAGTGCCACTGCCGCCGACCGATATGACTACATGCTCACCAAAGCCCTTACACCGGAGCGGGGGTTGGCACCGGATCCTAACAATGGGGAGTTTATGCCGTAAATTTACCAAAAGGGATGGACCAAATTCACGGAGGAGCCGGAACCAGCTGTTGTTAACATTGTCAAAGAATTCTACACAAATGCTGAGGATACAGAACCATTCCACGCATTTGTGTGAGGTCGGTTGGTTCCATTCAGTGTGGACGCCATCAAAACCTACTACCAACTGTGGGCACCTCGCCACTGCCATTATGCTCATCTCCGTAATTCTGACCCGGACTATGATGCTATAATCGTAGAGATGACAAAGTCAGGAACATCTTGGATCAAGGGTCGGAAGGGAGACACCGTGTTTCACAGCAAAGACCTTAGCCGGTATGGAAAAATCTGGTACGCCTTCCTGTGTGCAAAATTGCTTTCGTCCCAACACACCTCGGACGTCACCAAAGAGAAGGCGTTACTATTGTATGCCATTGTACAAGACTTCATTATTGATGTCGGGGCCATTATCTGTTCCTCCATTCGCCAGTACTTAGCGAAAATTTTTCTGAAGGCTTGCCACACCTATCTCTCATTTGCGGGTTGTGTTGCAATGCCGGAGTTAGATGGTGAAACGATGAACCCACATAAATGTCGCTTGTATTGCTTGATTCTAGAATGATAGCGCGGTATTCCGTATGGGTAGGGGGCGAGTCACATCCGCGTGGTCTGGGTTTTACTTTTTCGTCAGAGTCAGAAGACAATGTGGATGCTACGGAGACATCGGGGGAGGATGATGAGCCAATGGGCGATCAAGGGACTGAGTAGGTACCGCAGGCTGAGGCCTCAGTTCCTTGAATATCAAAATCAATTGAATGCACACAACAATACAACCCGTCGGGGAATAAGGCGATTGGCGATGAGGCAAGATCATATGTTTGATGCTATGAACGCATCATTCTCCTCACTCAACACAACTCTACAAAGCTTCAACCCGGCGGCTATCAACAGCCCATGCCAATGCCAAGGTTTCCACCAAGTGATTCGGACGAAGAAGAACAACAACCACCTCCTCAGATTTAAGCGATAGCAGGGAAGTCCTCATTCATCCAATGAGGACATTGTATTACTTAAGTTTAGGGGATTTAAATATATGTTTGCATGCATTTAGCTCATTTAGGTTGCATTTTGCATTTTGTCATTTAAATTCAATATTGCATGATAGCTTAGGTGCATTTATAGTAGTTTAGGTTAACGCTTGTCATTGCATAGTAGATAATCTTGTAACGCATTTTGTTATCTATGTTATCTATAAAAAAAAATTATTTAGTTAGTAAATATTGTGTTGCGTAAGTCCATCAATGTTGTATTTCATATTGTGTATGGGCCAAGGACGAGAGTGTGAACAAGTTAACTAATACAGTATTGAGTATGAGAACTATGATACAATTTCTGCTATGAATCGAATCTTGAGCTTGTTTGAAACTGGTATAAAAGGATAGCACGATTAACAAACATCTATGTTGATTGGTCAGTTCAAATTGATACCTAAATGGTCGCTAAAGGATAATGCTAGTGTAAATGACAAAATGACAAGGATAGACAGTAAAGGCTAAAGTTAGGCAAGAACCTAAGTTTGGGGGATGATATGTGGGGTATATAAGCTTTATCCAGTTAAAAAAAGTATGAATAAACACCGTGGCGTACTTGTCTAGTTTTGTGGCCTTTACTACTTGAGTAAGTAAGCCCGAGGGGATTGTCTTTACACCTAGTGCCCTAAGGTCTTAATGGTCTGGGAGTCGTTGGTCGAAAGCTCGTTAAGGTAGCATTGAAAAGCCTAAGGGAATAAGACATTGCATAGCTATGTGTAAAAAAAGAATAAAATGGGAAATAAGAGCAAATTAAAAGCCCCCGTTTATCTAAAAAAAAGAAAAAAAAAGAGAAGTATATGAATAAAGTATAAGTACTTTGCTTAAACCCCCAAGATTAGTGATTGTTTAGTTTTAGGTGGAACTGTCTGCTTTTGAAATTTTTAAGTTTGCGCTGCATGATTCCTTCTAAGAGATTGGTTACGTATTGAATTTGAATCAGTATCGGTTTTCATGGTTGTTGCACACACACACTATACCAGTGATAATTGTTCAAGATTTGAGAATTAATACGGAATTGTAGATTGGTTTTTGGTAATTGATATTGTATGGTTGCTTGTTTTGGTAATTGATATTGATTCTGTAATATTGTTGGATTCGAAAGAATATAAGTTAGGTCGTGTTCATTTCATCTCATTTCATTGCATATAGTTGTTTTGTGCTCGAGGACTAGCACGGTTTAAGTTTGGGGGATTTTGATGAGTGGATTTTATATACGCGATTCAATATCCATTTCATTCTTATTTATTGCTAAATTCTTGTCATCATGTTCCTTTTTACTTGTTTTAT